>JAOUZG010026507.1:143069-174626 GCA_026289955.1 Argiope argentata | reverse complement strand
AATGTATGCTTGCAATGTATGATTTATTGTTGTTATTTCTTATGGCACTTGTCATATTCAATGTATGTTTGCAATGTATGATTTACTGCTGTTATTTCTTATGGCACTTTCCATAGACAATGTATGATTCATTGCTGCTATTGCTTATGACATTTGCACTCTGAGGTAGCCAACGTTTTAAGCCTAATGAGCGTCTCTTGTTTTGTGGTACGCCAACTAGGGCCAAGAGTACGAGTTTTGCTACTCACTCATCACATTTGCTTGTGCAGCCCCTTTTTACAGGAAGACGCATTCACACACCTCGCAGATAGAACACAGAAGAACGATCATGTCCGAACCGGGACTCGAACCCAGTATGCCCAGATCACGGAGTAGACGCGCTACCTCGTGTACTACCGGCATGCATGATTTCATCCAAAAATTATTACTCCAGAGATTCTAGCATTTTCTAATTATTTCTAATAAAAGAATCATCTTTTGGAATTGCTGTATAAATCATCAAGTCTCTAAAATATTCTAAAATATTCCTAGAATTCTAAACAATCAACATGACATAGTTATAAACATGATATAATTATGAAAAGATCTATGTTAAACAATTGAGAGGATGGGCAATTATCAGTTACGCTTTCAACAGACATAGTAATATAGCTATCACATTTCGGAGGAAAAGATTAGCATGGAGTAATATAACTCCATATAATAAACTTCACTGTTTCAAATTACAAATTATTATCCTGCTTCGATTAACATTGTGCTAGGAAGCACTGGAAGAATTAGTGAATCATTATAGCAAACTATTATGCAAATAAATCCCTTTAGTTAAAGAGTTGTTTTAACTTATATCATAATGTGGAAATGTTGTTACCAGAATTAAGCTATTCAAACATTTGATTAGATAAGTGGAAATTTCCTATCATCAATGAAACAAATAACTTCATAAATATAGCTTAAGGTTGATGAATGTAAATGTGAAGGGTTTTATTCAGTTTTAACTATATTTATAGATGTACAAATTACTTTATTTGAAAATGGAGACGTTTATTATAAAATCATATAGAATACTTTCATATTAAGTGTAATTTCGAAAGGAGCTTGTATTCAGACATAGAAAAGGTGAATTCCAAAAAAAAAAATATTTATATAAAACTGAAATCATTACAACTGAAATTTTTAATTACTATTTTTTTAATTACAGTGATTAAATTAAATTGAAAAAAAAAAGACCAAAGTAAGGATAAATATCGTTGTACTTCAATAAACAATATTTATTTTGAGAGGGGGTGTACATTCAATTGCCTTGGAATTAGTTTAAATATCGAATATAATTTGCTTTTCTCTGAGCACTCTTTAACTTAAATTTCTGACAAAAATGAATTTGTTAAATAAGTTACCTTTTCGCAAAAAAATCTTAGAATTGCTTTTCTCTGATTTATGTGATCTTTATGACCCTTTATGTTATAGAAAGTCTGTATGTTATAAAAATTTTGGGGGGAAATTAAATGTTCATCGCTTATAACCTTTTCCAGTCTGGAGCATTGGTAATTTGGTAAAGGGTTTCGAAGAGGATATAGGAAACTTTGTCCCCAGAATAACAAATGTGTTAGTTTTAACAGCTTTTACATAGTCACATTTGGGCCAATTTATTGGGAAATTCCATTTAGATTTCCTCTTTTGCACTTTTTTAGGATTCATCAAAGTTTGAAAAAAAAACTGGTCTTCGACAACAGCATAAACAAGCAGTTACATGATATAGAAGAAGGTTAGCTTTTCAAGATGATAAAGAAACATGTTTGAAATTTTGATTGATTGATTGATGTGGTTTCAGTTCTCGGGACTTATAGCTGCTATAAGTCCCTAGAGCTGAAACCACTTCAATCTACTCTTGATTTTCTACTCAAATACTTCTTTTGGAATACTAACCTAGTTGCTAGTAATACTCAGATTTTAAGTTATTGTCACAAAGAACAGCATTTAATTTACCGGTGATAATTTGAATGAACTAAAAAACACACAGAACACTTTTTTAAAAATTGTGAATTAAAAAAGTTATGGAGGAAAGAGATTTACTGAGCTTTCACAATATAAATTTCACTAACCAAATCCGTAAATAAATTAGGAATGTCAACTTAGAATCAGACAAATAACCGTATTGCACTTGGTATTTTCATTTAAATCTTCCTTATTTAAATTTAAAAGAGCATTATAATTTGTGAAACAGAAATTCCTAGTTTACTTCGTTTCATTTTCAGTAGCTTTGACTTTACTTCCAGCCTTGTTTTGAAAATAAAATTGAGTGTAACTAAAGAGAAATTTTGGTGCTAGTATGTGGAATATCAAGAATGTTTTTGTCTTCAAATAAATCAACACCTAAAATGAAAATGTGTCAAAGGAATAATAGAGTTTATTTAGATGGTATACACTCATAGGCGAATGAATTAGAAACTCAAGATCAATATTTTATGGAACCACTTTCTTCACGAATAATTGCTCTGATTCGTTTGGGCATCGAGTCTATGAGCTTCTGGAGTGCATTTACATCTAGAGAATACCATGCGTTGGCAATGCAGCTTTTTAGATCTTGTAAATTAGATGGAAGAGGAGAGTGCTATCGGATGCGTCTTTTCAGCCTATCCCACACATTTTCTATTGGGTTAAGATCTTGGCTATGCGGTGACCAGGAAAGGTGTTGGAAGTGAGAGTGATGCTCAGTGAGCCAATTTCGAACACTTCTGGCACGATGTATGGTTGTATTATCGTCCATGAAGGATTCGTCGCCATCAGGACAAAAATGCAACATTAAAAGGTGCACTTGATCTGACAGTATATCATGGTTGTTTGTTTATCTTAGAGAAACACCAGGGCACCACTTCCGTGCGGCAGAATAGTAAAGCAAGATGGATTCAAGGCTTCGTAGGGTTCTCGCCAAATTTGAGGTCTTCCATCAGTGCAAAATAAGGTGTAGAGGGATTCAGCTGACCACATTTCCAATCCTCAGGTGCCCAGTGTCTTCTTTCCCGACACCACTGCAAACGAATTTTTGAGTGTCGGGCAGAAATGAATGGTTTTCTCACAGGCACTCGACTATGCATTCCTATACTCTGCAATTCTCTGCACATGGTTCGAGTTGAAATCTGTTGGGAAGAGCCTTAGCTGACAATTTGTGTTAGCTGAATTACAGTAGAGTTTCCAGTAAAGTTCAAAATTCAGTAGAGTTCAAAAATATTTCTTAAATTTGAAAAGATTGAGCTATGAAAGTGTTGAAAAGGATACCAGACTTTCGAACCAGCCAAGAAGGTACACGGATTTAAATCATAAGGCTGGACGAACTCACTGGCGCAACAGCAACACTGAAGAGAACTATGATTGAGTCCTATAGGCAATCACCGGCCATGGTACAGCCCTTCTCGTAGGAAGTACGTTCCGTCATCGATGGGAGGAGCCTACTCCAACCAACAATAAGAGGAGTGTACCCTCCAGAATGGCAAGATCCACCCATCTTGCCAGAAGCGTCTTATCCTCATTTCGATGTACCTCCACCCTGGGAGCACATGAAAAAGTTGAAAAATTACCAACAACATATTAAAAATTTATATTAAAAAATTGGAGAATAATTTGATTTAAAATGAATTTTAAGTTCCTCCCTTTTAAGTAATTGAATCTGTAAAACCTTTTTCCAGAAGCTGATAGTTTTGATGAGGCAGCAAAACGTTTAATTTGAACTTAAGATTTATGAAGAAATGAAAATTTAAACCACTGGTAGTTTATCCGAATTATGTTGAGATATTCTTCTTCAATACAACATATTATTAGTAGAATTAAATCGAATCAAAATTACTTTAGTTTTTGAATTTACAATATAATATATGGCGTATTGTTGAAAATTAATCATTAATTAGTAGTGTATTTGTTTAGAATTCATAGCTTTCTGAGTATATTTCTGTAGCATTTTGTTTCATTCAAAAAAAGTATTATAAACACCAGTAAAATGTATTTTAATTGTAAGAAATGAAGCTTGAGATTTTGGAGGAATCTTTTAATTTCATTTATCTCTAATAACAAGTATTTTCTTAATCGGACTGTCTGTCCCTTTATCTATGCAGGTTGGAAATAAAAAAATTACTTTCAACAAGTATACACTTGGTCCCTCATGACAGCAACACTGGTGGTAAACATGGGTGAGTATTAGATATATTCTCTGAATAGGGAATATATGTATTCCTATATATAGGTGAACAAAACAGAAGTAGAACAAAAATGGAAGTAGGGATAAACCAAAATTAAAAACCTATAAGTAAAAGAAACCCGGCCTGATAATTTTCTCCAGGATCACCATCAAGTAGGGATTCCAAAACAAGGGAATTTTTTTCTGTAGAGAAAACGGAAGAAAAAAAATCCCTTCTTTCCCTGCAGAGAAAAAAAAAATCCCTGTCTGATAGTAACCCTTGAAAAAATCAGCAGGCCGGGTTTCTTTTACATATTGTTTTTTTTTAATTTTTTTTATTCCTACTTCCGTTTCTGTCCTACTTTCATTTTGTTATACTTCTATTAACTAAGCTGTTAGTATTAATTCTCACGGTTAGTATGAATTTATTAATTAATAAATTAGTATTAATTCCCACGGTTAGTATTAATTTATTTTTGTAAAAACAGTATATTGTTTAAAGAAAATCAGAATAACAGGAAAAAAATAGTACATGCATAAAAACATACAAAATGAAAAACAAAATAATTTGAAAAAGTGTTATCTCAAATGTTTGTATAATCATATCACTTTAACTAGCTAATAAAATAAAGAAAATCCATAAAACGGACTGAATTTATTGGGTTTACGCATTATAATTTCCAAATCTTTATTTAGTAAATATATAATTTGGCAGTAATTACAAATAGAGTAAAGCTCTTCATGAAATCCATTAATAATAGTAGTTTCAGTTTATTGCCGGCTCATTAATTTGTTCTTAAATTGATTTCAACGTTTTTGTGTTTGCCTTCAACAACCAAATAAAATTACAAACATAATTTGAAACTGAAAACTGTAATTTAAGACAATTAATGACTGGAAAGATTTAATGGCAAGAAAATTTTAGTAACAAACTCGGATATATATTTAAACATCTGCCTATAATCTTACAGCTATGTCTTGTGCATCCATAACATAAATACAGTGTTTGTAGATGTGGCTTCAGTATTCCGTGATGCGTATTAATAGCTCCTCCGAATTTGAGTTGGATTAGTGCCCAGTTCTCAGAGCTCGGATGTTCATTTAAGCTGCAGGCTGACCCATTAAGTTCATCAAAATACTTGCTAATTCATTTTTAAATGCAGATGTTTGCATATTCGAAATATATGGTTTTGGTCTCTGCTCCTGAGTTTTATTGAATTAAGAAAAGATAATTGAACATTTAGAATTTATCTTAATGATAGAATTTTTTTTAGATTTTAAGCTATGTTTGAATAATAATTACAAAAGTAAACAGTCGGTTTGATTGATACAAAGAATTTAAGTTGAATAACGAATTATTTTTAATAAAAGATAAAAAGAAGAAACGCCATTAATTCCAAAGCTTATTTATGTTTTATTTGAATATATTTTACGAGAGACAGGACAAGAACAAATAGAACAAATGCAGAATCTACAAATACATTTTTGTGTTAGTTAAAATAAGAAATTATTGAAAATAATTTCCTATTTAACAAAATACATTTATTTTAAATTATATTTAAACATATCATGCATGTATAGATGAGTTGAATAATGCTATTTCTTTCAATTTTATAAGCAGAAAATCACCAGATTCGTTCCATTTATATTCAATCAGCATAATAGATATATTTATATATTATAATTGTCTTTTTTTGTTGTTTTGAAGCTTTGAATGTTCTGTAAACAATTTAAATTCAAAAAAATCGTTTGCCTTCTAATTAACATAAGAGGATTTCAAATTTAGGTAATTGTAATGTTGTTTTGAAATGTTTAATAAAAGATAACTTGATTGAAAAATAACGGTAAAAATTATTGTAATTTAGGTAAAATAACGGTAAATTCTTACTATCAGAATTTAGATACACTGGAATTTCCGAAATAATGATTATTTTTACAATACTTTAAGTCATCTATGCATAATATAATAGCAGTGATTATATAAACTAAATATATTTATGCACGAAAATATAATAGGAATTAAACATCATTACCTTTATAAATTTAAATAAGCTCCATTTATTTTAAACTTTTCAAATACTAGAGTGTCTCATGACGTCAAAATGCTATTAAAACTGTAAGCTTTCGGTGAATTTAATTTTTGATTTCATGTTGCCCATTGGGTTGTTATATTAACTATTCTTGTTTCCTCGTGTAAACAGTACAATCATTCGAATCGAATCTTTCTTCATTGGCTTACAAAATTAGTAGAAAATAACTCAATTACCTTGAAACAATAGAACATATTTTTAAAAAAATTAAAATGTCTTTAAAAAATATGTAAAAAAAAACTATAAAAATTATCAAAATTAATGTAAAATTTGGCCCATTAATTTTGTTTTGTAAAAAGACAAACAAACTGAAGCCGTTTTTTTTAATGAAACAACAACATTTAATTTTATTTGTGCCAATAGCTCTTTTATAGCTAAAGGTCTAAAAAAACTTCGATTGCTTGAATTTTCTACAATGAACCACACATAATAATATGATTTTGATTATCGTTTATAAATTAAATAAATATTCCAATATTTACAATCGAAACTGACGTAACTATAAGGCTTTGTGTATTCCTACTTCACACCATTTCAGAGAACACTTCGGGAAATATGCGCCAATAAAGGAAATGCGCTTCCTCAAGATAGCTTTATGATTGGCAAAATATTGATTTTTAAAATTTTATATGATATATCGTAAGATCAAAACCATATTATGTTTAAAAAGATTCTAAAATCAAGAATATTTTATTGGGCATAATTAGCTCTCTCATGATGAACTCTAGAACAGGGATTATCAAACCTTCAGAAATTACGACCCCCGTATTAGACTAAGGTATTTTGGCAACCCACCAAAGTTTTAACTCTGTCTAAAGTTTAGACTAAGATTTTGAAAATTTTACTCGTACACAAGAGTTTGTAGAGTATGTGTCGGGTATTGGCGCCACATCCTTTGAAACTTCATATTTCTCCTTTCTAGCATCATCTAATCTCGAAACTTTGATTGAACAGTTTACAGATTACATTCCAGTTAAAGATACGAGTGGGGTTGTGTGGATATTTAATCCGTTCAGTGAGCAAGCTGTAACAAAAGCTGAGTTAAGTGTCCGTCATCATGATCAACTGATAGAGATTTCAAGTGATCAGTCAGCTAAAGTAACTTTTAACATAGCTTATATCGACAAATTTTGAATACGTATTTTTAAAAAATATCCAGAATTGTCCACAATAGCATTAAAAACTTTTATTCCATTTTCTACATATTAAAACTGTGAACAAGGATTCCCGATAATGATAAATTTAAAAACAAAATCAAGAAATTGTTTGACATTGGAAAATGACATTGTTTTGTGTGTTAGAAAGCTCATTCCAGATATTAAAAAATTGGTTAATTCCAAACAAGCTCATGTATTCCAATAACTAATAGAACACAAAAACCAATTTGTATGCGTATTAAAACTTTATGTGTTCTCTTTAACTACAGCAATTAAAGGAAAACTACAGCAATAAAATAAATTTCTTTAAACTTTTCTTCCACATCTCGCGACTCCCATGGACCTATCCGGCGATCCCCCTTTTGAGAACCCCTGCTCAAGAAGATATGTTAAAATTATTTTTTCGAAATTTTCTTTAAGCACTATTTTAATGACACAAGTAATAATACATATAATTGCTTAATTGCATCTTCTTTATCCATTCCTTAGACGCTCTTCAATAAACAAATTGCAATTATTAAACAAGAAACTTCTAAAAATGATCCTAATAATTCAAGCCATCTTTAATAAACAAATAAAGACATTTCGATTTATGATGATTCCTTCTTGAAACAATCGTCCTCATACAATTTCATTCCAACCCTTTTCCATAAAACTATGAAACACCATTCCCTTAACTGCATTTTCAACGAACACACTTCTCTTCAAGAGGGTTTTAATGGTGAGCGTGCTGCAGAGAGCAGTTTTTATGCCACCGGATGTCGAACAAGATGTTTTCGAGAGACTGTTCAACAAGAATTTCCGGTTCTTCGTTCTCGCAGATAATCAAATAAAATAAGTACCTCCGGTAAAATACGAATTAATAAAATCTTCAAATAGGCTGCATAAACCCCCAGGAAATACAACAACGGAACGCTCAAGTTTAGAGAGGGTCTTCTCTACTACGATTCTTAAGTGTTCCGGAAGATACATCCCCAACATTTGCTTAATTAAGATAATGGGTTAATGCAGTTACATTTCCTTATGGTTTATTTTTGATACTTCTGCTCCAGAGCATCGACTTTCCGGATTTTTGCTGCCTTCTGGAAAAGTTAACAACAGCAAAATGTGACTAATTAGAAAATGCGTCTGGATCTTTAAATTAACTTCGAATTAAGTATTTTTGGAAGTTTTCATTTTAATATTTTCCTCCTCAATTAATTTTCGTGGAATTGTGGAATGGATCGAAATGTTTGTTAAAGTGCACACATGAATGCCATGCTTTTTTAGTATTTATAATTAGAACTAGCTTTTATCCACGACTTCGAGGAAAAGCAAACACACACAGCTTTAAATTAAAATGAAAACACAGTTTTTAACACACTGGACATGATGGAATTTTCAACGCCAATTAGAGGAATAAATATGCGGGAATCGTCTACACCAGTTGCGGTAACGCAATACAGATTCGAAATTTTTAATTTCCTTTATTTTGTTTAATTTTAATTCAATGCCTCCACTCCATGTCCTTTAATTTGATGAAAGAGAATTTGCAACCGACTGTGAAATGGCTTGGCAAAAAAGACTAACTTGCTTTGATTTTAATTTGATAGAAACAAGATTTTAACTTAAAAAACTAACTAACTTTTAACTTAGACTGTAAATTGAAAAAAAAACACCGCTAAAAAATTGAATTGAATCTGGAGGTGATTAATTTAATAGATACAAAAATTTTGAGATGTTAATTGTTATTTTTTTATTTTATTAGTAATTTCTGATACGATTTAATAACAGTTTCCAACTTTTAAATAATTTTGATATAGTTTAATACATTTGCATGCTTGATTTACAAAAGGTAACAAAATGAAATTATGATAAACATATTAAAAGGAAATTTGCATGCATATTTCTATGTGTCATGTCAGAACATCATTTCTTTGACGACCAAGCACCACGTGCCCGTGCGAGTTAAATTATACTTTTTATTCATTTATATTCTTTCATTGAATAAGTCCCTTTAGTATTGCAAACGACCCCTAAAAACGTTGTCTTGATGCCTTTATTGTTTGAAAAAATATCACCTTTCCTTTTTATTTCATTTCATATAATCAGGTGCTCAAATCTAGGAGTTTTTTGCGGCAGTAATTAATTTATTTTTTCTAATCAGAGTTTTTGTAAATTGGATGACATTACGTTAGTAAAAGCTGACTTTTTGAGATGCTCGTACTTATAATTAAATTTTATTTTTCCGCCAATGGATTTTGGATTTTTTTTATTTTTAGACTACGTATCTTTGTAGACGTCACAAGCTTCATTCTCAGAATAATATAATGTTCTGGCATGATGAAAACTGAGATGATAAATATTTATAGCTTTTTCAAGTGATAAATATTTTAGCTAGTATTTTTTCTAAAATGTTTATTACGTAAATTCGTTACACAAAAAATTTTACTAATGATATACTCGATCAAGGAGATACGGAAATTGGGATATACGAAATTGTTATATTCCAATATAATAGGTTCCAGAATATAATACGGTTTTGCAGTCCTTTATTATTTATGCCCATGCATTGTTTTTTTATTGTATTGACATGTGAAATGTGAATAAAATTGTGTAATTCTAAACTTTGTTATTATTCGGTTTAAAATAAGTATTGTTTTGTAATACTTGTAAATTTACCTCAGTTTCATTCTATTATACTTATAACTTCTTTTCTTATCCATTTCCCGTAGCAAATTCTGATTCATAAAACACATAGACTCTGCGTTATTTTGTTTGTTAAACGTTATTCTAATTTTCTTCCTTTCCGTGTTGCATAATATATTCGTATTTTTAAATCCCCCCGGATTTTTTTGATTGGTTCTCGAAGTATAAACTCCTTGTGCGCCAACAAGTATACCACAAGGTCTACAGTTAATTTCACAATTAACAGTAGGATGAATTTCGAAAATAAAGACACAGGCACGAATGCAAGGAAAAAAAATAGAGGGAGAAATCAAATACACAAGTTAAACGCACAAAAACTGCTCACAAACTAGCAGAATTACATAGTATATGTTATAATACAGTTGAAGAAGTATGATTAAATAAAATAGAACATTCAAAATACAAATACAAAAGAATATATGCAAATATTTCTAGACAAACACACTGAAATGAAGTTTAAATAACAAGAGGGAAAATACTATTAATATATGTACAAAATGAAATGTAAGATGATTTATTCTGCACAAATGCAGATAAATGAGGAGGCCAAGCTATATTGTTCTTTCGAAGACAATTCCTGAGTTTACATCTTTCGCGAAAAAAAATTAGTCCACTCAAATATCAAATGCTTGGCATCCTGGACTGCACCACTGTAGAACAAACACCTATCATTCTGTCATAAATTGAATCTTTCCCCTGAAATTAGTAAAAGAATTTTAGGATTAGAATAATCAATGACAGCAAAACAAATAATAACTTCCAACATCCATGCTATGTATTAGATATAACATGAAAATATAAGAATCAATTTTTGCAAAAGATTTAGTTAATTCATATTTTCTATCATAAACCTCTTCCTTGCAGAAAAAGAAGTTTTTTTTTCGAAAACATCATACACCAAAAACTCTATTTCTGGTTTCCTATTACCTCGAACAACAAAACACGACTTATTCTTCCACAATTTTTAATTAGTTTTTTCTTACAAAATTAAATTCTTGATAAAATTTCTCATCATATGTACTTATGTAATAATTTTATGAAGAAATAAAGCCTTTTATCGACCTATTTTTTCCACAGATACAAGGGATTCATTTTATTGAAATAGCTTTTTTCTCTATATCTTCTCAACTAAGATCTTCTCTCTCGTCTTAAGAAGTATTCTGCAAAAAAAGAATATTAAAAAAAACCCAGCGCTTCATCATCTGAAGAGGCATTCGAGCGAATTTATTGGGTCATTTTAAATTCGAAAAGTGTTTGAAAATGTAATAAACTTGAAGTGAAGGGAAGAGAGATGGAGGAACAGCAGGATAGTTTTCGCAAGCGAAGCCATACTCGTAGAAGTAAGACTTTGAAATCAAATCGAAGAACATGTTTTGATCGTTAGCATATTTTATGGAACGTAGAGAAATACTTTTTTTTTAAAACTATTTTAGCGATGTTGAGTTTTTCAGACAGTTTTGAGCACATTGAATGACAAATGCATTCTTGATACATTTCAAAATGTAGATGTACTTTTTTTTCACTATTCAGAAATATTATAATATTCCATTTCTGGTAAGAAAATATATACAAGAAATAGATATTCTATATTTATTCAAAGGAATTCAAGAAATATAAAAGGAAAAAACACACAATTCCGATTAAAATTAATGTCCTGTGTAGACTTTGATTTATGGATATTCCATTCATATCTAACATTATTTCAGATACACTTTATAACAAATAACTCGACGCACCAAGAAGGGAGTTGTCCGATTGAGACGAAAATAGGTAGATAGAAATACAATATACAGAAAAGTAAATGGTTAAAATTTCAGAACAATTGAATAATTTATTTCAGAGTTACAGTAACAAATTCAAGAAGGTTTTGACTCGCCTCTAGCCTGGATACAAGCTGCTATACAGTGTAGCATAGACCGATAAAGCTTCCGGACACTCACCTGCGGTATAGTGAAAGCAGGATCCCACCTCTTCCCTGGCTGTCTCCAAACACGTCTTCGATGATCGCCAGGACACAATTGGAAGCAAGATTCGTCGCTAAAGACTATACGCCCCCAGTTGGCATCATTCCAACCTGATCGAGCCATACACCACTGTAATCTGACTGGGCAGTGTGCATGCGTGAGTGGCAGGTGGCGTAACGGTTGGCGAGAGCGTAGATTTCGCTGTCTCAACCGTCTGTGAATAGTCATGGTAGTCACTGGTGTTTGAATCGAACGTCTGATGGTTGACACAGATGAAGAAGGCGCTGTGATAGCTGATCGGGTAATCATTCCGTCCTCAGTCGACCGCTACCATTCTCACGCTGAACTCAACCATTTTCCACCCATTCTTGCCAGCATCTTCGAATTGCCGCATCGCTTTGTCTCAAAAGATGAGCAATTCTCCGATTTGTCCAACCGGCCTCTCTCAATCCAATGATATGACCTCAGTCAAACTCTGACAGTTGCTCGTAATGAGCACGAATCCTGCTGCTGCTAAGTTGTTGAAAGATCATATAAATCGGAATAAAACAGAAAGTTTTAACAACCGTTGAAGAACTGCTCCTTATATACATTCTGCTGGTTGCTCAGTTTCGACGCGCTCGAGATCAGACTTTTTATTCATTGGACACCAACATTTAATCATTTGCAAATCTGGTCAAAACACTCATGCATACGAAATTTCAAAGCAATCGAACCATTTCTTTTAGGTGTGGTCACATTTTTTGTTATAGAGTGTATCTGTCTGTTTTTGTTTGTTAATTCAGGATGATTACATTCTTAACACGTTGCTCAATTTTAAGATTAGGTAGAAGAAGCGACCAACAATTGATGACAAAGGTCTTCCTGAGATAAAGCAAAATCAATCAGAAAGTTTTAAAATTTCTCCAATTTTATTTTTTGAAAATTATTTTTCATTCTAACCACTAAGCATCAACTACTAGTTCGCTATCGAATCGATATTCGATAAAAAAAATAAAGCCTTTCAAAAATTTATCAAACAAATTTGATTTTCGCAAGAATTGAATTTGCATTCGTCAGCTTCACGTGAAAAATACCAAAATAATTGCATTTTTCCGCTTGTCGACGGATTTTATTTTTTTACAACTCTAAAACTCTATTTAAAATATTAAAAAACAATTAAATTTTATTAATGAATAAATATTTTAAAAAAACTGTATTATCATCAATTGTTTACTCTAAGTTATCCTCTGCAAGTTTAAAAATGCATTTGGACTTGAGTGGAAGAATAAAACGTATTTTACTATCGATTGAACATTTGAACAAGACATATAAATAAATATATATAAGGAGAGTGTGAACTAATAGTAGAAATTGAACAAAAGAAAAATAATATCGATTTTTGTATTAATGAAATCTGTAATTGTGTCAAGAAATATCTAGTCCTTCAGGATGAAAAAAATCCAATAGATCTCCTTATTACGCGCATAAGAATATGCAAAGGAACATTTTTTCTTGATTTTAGTAGATTTTTTTCATCATTTCTCTCAAATTTTTACTTCTGTTTGTAGGCGTAATATAATGAAGTCCATTTAACGATAATCACTTTATAGTATTTTATCTTTCTGGTGGTGATTTCTCAAAACTGGTGTATACAGCTTTGTAGGAAGCTGGATTCACGTTCTTTGAGTTGTAAGTTCGAACTTGGCATGTCGAATACTCTCCGTATGCACGGTGGATGGCACACATTTAAATCTGTCTTGGTCACATTGTTTGCTATGTTGAGAGTAATGGCACTTGTGGCTCTCGTTCCAATGTTATCGTTTTCTGTTCTAAATTATGTTTTGTAGATGAATGAATGAAAAATGCTTGGAAGAAGTCCACCCCATAAAATATCAGATGCCACAAATGTGTCGCTAAGCCATATTTTTGGCGCTATTGGAAACAAAAAACTCTTTCATTTGGCTTAATTTGCTGACAGATAACTACCAGAGGACTTGTAAAATACCTTAAGTAACAACACAACAAAAAATGGTTTTTCGCTCCATTTTAAAAATTATTTATGTTATGAATTTTTAAAAGATGTATGCAAATTTGTAAGATTTGTTAAAATATTGAAACGAAAGAATTGGAATTTAAAAGTTGATATAATGTTGAAAAGATGATACACGGTTTAATTTGAGAAATATGAATTAAAACTAGCTTATCGGAAATACTTAAAATACCATCATCACTATCATTTTAAATACATCAGAGCGAGAACTATTTAAGCGTTAAAAACCTTCATTTTATTTATAATGCTTCTGAAAAAAATGAAATAAAATTTGTTCTTTAACTGTAAATTTAAATGACTTTTTTTCATTTCACTTTTTTGTACTTAGTAATACCAGCGGGTTACCGAGCTCCGCTCGGAGAAAACAGGTATCTAAGCTAACTCGAATATTTAAATTTTCAATTGTGATTTATCAAAACGATACATGCCATAAGAAAATTTGTGAAACCATTGGTGAAAAGATAACCGGTTAAAGTGCACCATTGTAAACTATTCTAAACAAAGTTAGAGTTTGGAAAGGGAACTATTCTATACAAAGGTAAATTTTGAAAAGTCATAGGAAATAAAATGTAATTGATAACAAAAAATTATACAATTAATTGGCTATAGATGGCAGCACGTTACCACTTGAAAATTTAAGTAGCCATTATGGCGAACTAATAAAGTTTGAAAATATCCTATCTGTAACTCCGAACTGCTCAACCGTAGCGCTTCAAAACCGGCGCCAATCGATTCCTCGTGGCCAAAATCCGCAGACCCCCAAGTTTACCGAAGTTTATTAATTCTGGGGCGATTTTCGACTTGACGACCTTTCCTCGTATTATAGTATAAGATTAAATCTTTATTTTATATTATGTGGCGATCCCGCAACTCAACTTTTAAGTAATGCCAATTGCAATAAACTTTTCCGTATTTTAAATGTTAATGGTCTATATTTGTTAACAAAAAACAATTACCTTAAAACAATAAGTATCTCTGAAACATTTTCTCATGTTCGTCAATAAAAGTTTTATCCTTCTTCTTCTGCATATCTCTAACATTCACAAACTATGGAATATATGTCATTTTTAAAGTATTGTTACATTTTTTTAGCGTAACGGGTTCGGATTGAATGGACTTTATTTGAGCACAGCAAAAACAAATTTATTTACAGCTATTTACAGTTATTTACAGGATAATTGATAGAGAAACAAATTTAGATAAATACAATTCAGCAGTCAACAGTCAATTACAGCGTAAATGCAAGTCTTACGCACGATAAAAACAGACTGCAAAACAGCTATCGTATAGCACATCAACAGTAAATCACAGCGAGGTCAATAACACAGCGTTAACAGCAAACGCAAACACAGTTCACGAATCTTTTAGTCCAGCGAGACGCTTTTTATTTCAGAGCAAACTCTCAACTAACTACTCGCTCCGGCTACTCGTCCTTATATAGCCGAAAAAGCGCGTGCACCGAATCTCGTGAAAATTCTCAAAACATCGCGCACAATCCAGTGGCTACTAGACTATTCCTTTCGCCAAACCAATCAAGCCGGCGCGAGGCTCCTCGGCAAACGTCGCCATCTTTGACGAGTTTTCGTGCCGCTCGCCCGCTTGTAACAATATTTATAGAGGAGAATCTTACAGTTTTTTTGTGTTATTTTGTTACATCTGTATATTTTATTGTAATAGTCTTAGTGGAAAAGTCCAAAGCAATTATTTGTTATTCCTTCCATACATAAGTTATTTGCAAGATAATTGAAAATTTAAGTTTTTGTTGGATCTGGGGGATAAAATGGTTAGAGGTAAGATTTAGTTTTCACTTTACGTTATGAAACATGATAGCCTTCCATGTTCTTAGAAGCAATTTCAATGTAGGGTAATTAGGGATTAAAATGAAAAATACCTAGATTTTACATATTTTTTATATGAAAGGAAATCATGTTTGGACTAGGAATACTGTATTGCGTCCTCTCAACATTGCTTATCTTATTAAACAAATTTAACAACACTGATTTTTAAAATAATGCACCATGGAATCTACATATCTATGTGAAAACTGGGAAAAATCAGGTTATGTATGAAGGCTGGTTTTGAGTAATAATTTCATACTTATTCCCATTTAGAAGATGCTTATTTACATTAAAGGAATCAAGAAAACTTAAATCCCCGAAAAAAAGATACCCGAAGATAGAGGAGTCTGAAGATTATGATTCTGGCTCTTTTCAGATGAAAATGGTAGGTGTAGAGATTAAGAAAGTGGCATCTCTAATAATTCATGGCTGAATTTTTAACGAATTTGTATATATTAATCGATTATATTGAAACATCGGAACTAGTATGTCCGAGGAATTAATGGAGCTGATGATGACCAATTAAATGTAACAGTTCAAAAATTATGGCTTTAGTAACATCAAAACTTATTAGTAATTAATTATAAGCCTCGATTATTGATATTCAGATAAATGTATTCTACTATATACAAGTGTCGAATAGATTGTTTCAGGCAACATAAATATCGGAAATATCGAGATAAATATGAGATTGGATTTTATACTTATTATAATAGTTCAGTTTTCAATTATTAAATTGAATTACTAGTCCTTACTCATTTTAAAGAAGTAATTTTTTTTCTCTCATAATGTAACGTTTAACCATTTCTGTATTCATAAAACTCATTTCCTGATTTTCCTTAATAGTAAAAAGAATAGTAGTTCCTTAATAGTAATAAAATTAGGGATAAGATTATTGAAAGTTAATCCAAATTGTAGACAATAAATAGCAATGACAATTTAACTTCAATATTTTAAGAAATCTTGTTCATAAACATACTTTAATGGGAAAAAAAAATCAAAACTTAAATAATTTGAGATAGCTGAAAATGAGTCACAAAATCAATGTTGAGTGGAAAATAGCTCTTTCACCATTTCAAATATATTTTGTTAAATTATAGTTCAGTTCAGTGAATATATCAGATTACTATTATCAGAAGTCAAAGCAGATGTTCTCCTATAATCTCTGAAGTAGTATTAAATTAAACGGGATAGCTATGAATGTCAATGTTAATGACACTGGTGGTCCAGCTCATTGAATATGTCAGCTTTTTACTATTATCAGAAGTCAGAGCTGGCATTACCAAATATCCGGTGATGTCTGAAGTAGAAGAAACAAATCGGGACCGCCATAAATGTCACTGTTAATGACACTGCTTAACAAATAACGTTTTTTTTAAATATATTGTTGGATAAATACAAAAGGCTCATGGTTAGGCACTCACACAAATTTTAGACGTATTTTCCTTTTAATAAGAACGTTTTAACTCTGAGAAATGAAAAAAAGTTTACAATGCTATTTTGCATTTATAAAAAGTAATCTTTTTTTAATTTCAACTCCTCAGCTGAATGCATTTCACCTAATCGCTGAAGATTATTTTTTCTGATGAGAAACTCAAAAAACTATAAATTAATTGAAAACACTTATATCCTATTGAAAAAAAGGGCCCCATTTTACTATTTTTACTATTAACTCTTATACTATTTTTATTATTTTCGTCCACAAATAAGATAAGAGATTCATCGAAGAAATGAAACAAAGTTCTCCCAAGCTTTTGTTCAATGTTCGGAGAGAAACATCAAAACGTTCTCCATAGAATCAACCGCTCTACCTTGAAGAATAGATAAAATACCGAGAGTACCCAATTTCTGAGGATTCGACTCTAGGGAGAACATTTTCAGGCAACGCTCTCAGATACTTGGCAGTCAGATAGAGAATAAGTTTTTCTTTTTTCTTATATCTTTAGAAATGCAGGTAGTGATTCAGAATGCCTAAAAGAACAAGTAAAATATACAATACATCAAATTTAGAATCAAATCTGTCTAATACATCAAATTTAGAATCAAATCTATCTAATACATCAAATTTAGAATCAAATTTATCTAATAGATCAAATTTAGAATCAAATCTATCCAATACATCAAATTTAGAATCAAATCTATCTAATACATAAAATTTAGAATCAAATCTATCTAATACATAAAATTTAGAATCAAATCTATCTAATAAATAAAATATAGAATCAAATATATCTAATACATAAAATTTAGAATCAAATCTATCTAATACATAAAATTTAGAATCAAATCTATCTAATACATAAAATTTAGAATCACATCTATATGCGATCAAAAAGTAGCAAAATACAAGAAATACGATAGTCGCATCAGGCTATAAAATACAACCTCTGAAATACATGCTAATAAGACCACAAGTTAACATTTCGAAGCTAATTTTGCCAACTGGGTATGCATTCTGTCTGTGTTTTGAATTAAATATACAATGGATAATCTTTAATAATTTAGTTAACATCATTCCATTTTTTAATAACTTACTTTTGTGCATTAAAGTTTATTTTGTCTTTTTTTTTCAAATATGGATCTGAACGAGTTAACTGTTTTTCACTTTTACGTCATCACATTCATCTATATACTATCCAAAATTACAAATGTTTGAAGTTTCCACTTTGAAATGTATTCATAAAACAAATCCCTTCCTATTTCAATAAGATATGAATTAAATGAACTCGGCCAAGATCCAGATTAATCACAATGTATTTACAATAATAAAATAAAGAACAAGTATTGTACTATGCAAAGAAATGACAGTTTGAGAAACAGATGGATGAAAAGAATGACTAATATTGGCGAAGATATGAAAGAAATCACGGACCAGGAAAATGTAGATTAATTTTGGAGTCAAACGAAGAATTGACCGAAGAGACTGTTATTGACTAGACTTATTACAAATATATTCACAGCTGTAAGCCTACGTTTGATTTTTCATATGCAAAATGTATTGTTCGAATAGTTTAATTTTCTTTGCTTAAAAATAAAAATGATTACATTATTAATAATATCACACTGTACTGAGCATCAATAATTCTAAAGTAACACTGGAATTACAGTAAATGAGTTTGGTTGTAAAATGGTGTAAATGAAGTAAATCAAATCAAAATAGGTAGTAGCCTAACAATGAAATATCGAGACATTTCTGCTTAGATAAAGTTTTGAGGGTAAAAATTTAAACTGGAATTACTGAGTTGGTTAGTTCTAATGGCACTTGCCTATGGACAAGCTCGCTGCTGGACCCAGCAGCAGATTTAAGCCGAGTGAAGCGTCTCTTGTTTCAAGTAGCGCCAACTAGGGCCAAGAGTACGACTTTCGCTACACACTCATCTCATTCGCTTGCACAACCCCTTTTTACAGGGGGGCACATTCACACATCTCACAGATAGTACACAGAATAACAACCATACCCGAACCAGGACTCGAACCCGGGACCTCCTGAACACGAGGCAGACGCGCTACCCCTGTGCCAGCAAGCCGGCGGAATTACTGAGTTATTAGACTTAGTTAATTGTTATTAAATACAACTTCCAGTACATCTTTTAGTAGTTGCTGAAATTCTATTAATACAATTTTAGCTTTGATGAAGAGCTTAAACTCAAAATTAAAAGATAATATATTTTTTAATTAAAAAGAACTCATTTTTTTCAAAACATATCTTTTCATTCATAAGAACTTATTTCTTTTAAAAGAACTCATTTCATTCAAAAGATCTCGTTTCATTCTTAAGACCTCATTTCCTTCAAAATAACTTCTTTATTTCAAAAGAAGTCATGAATGAGTTATTTTATTTGAAATAACTCATTTCATTTAAAATAACTATTTTTATTCAAAAGATTTTTAATTCAAAAGAAAAAATGAATAAGTTATTTTATTTGAAATAACTCATTTCATTTAAAGTAACTATTTTTATTCAAAATAACTCATTCCATTCAAAATAACTCATTTCATTTAAAAGGACTCATTTCCTTCAAAAGATATCGTTTAATTCTTAAGAATACATTTCATTCAAAAAAATTTCTTTAATTCAAAATGAAATGAGTTGTTTCTTTTGAAATAACTCATTTCATTTAAAATAACTATTTTTAATCAAAAGAACACATTTCATTCAAAAGAACTAATTTCATTCAAAAGAACTCGTTTCATTCAAAAGAGCTGCTCATCTCATTCATTAAAAACCATTAATAACTGATGATTGAATTTTTAAAAAGATATTTTAACTAAACTCAGTTTAGGGGAAAAATTTTAAAAACAATTGTACACAATAATAAAGTAAAACAGTAATCATGGTTTAACTAGAGAATTCAATCCTTCACTATAATTTAGTTATGGTGTATGGTAAACCAGTCTATAATTACAAAAAAAAATGTACAACTAAAAACATACGATCAATGTTAATTAATTCACTAAAATCTTGCAGTTCAAATATGTAATCATACATTTTGAAGTAGGATATTCTTGATAAAACTCTTCAAAATCGTCTATAAAATCCAAAAATCCAATCTGTGTTCTCTTTAATAAAAATATTTCGAAGATTTTACGTCTCTATTTTCTACAAACTTGACACCAGTAATTTTCAAAGTGTTACTAGAATGGCGATACTTGTTGGTGATTGTATGAGAGAGAGAGAGAGAGAGAGAGAGAGAGAGGAGAAAAAAAAGGGGACGAAGAAAAAGCGTCGAAAAGAAAGCTTGAAAATAAGTCGTGAGATAGTGAAGCGAAACTGCGTAGACACAAGAAGTGCTCAAAAAATAAGAAATGGAACGAAAAAGAAAAAAAAATGCAAAGATTCTCCGTAATGGGATGCTTGTATGGATCCAAACGAGCAAGCTGGGACTCATTTAGGCTTCTTTCAAAGAATCCGGTGGGATGAAACTGTAAAAGTTTTTGGTCGCACTTTAGAAAAAAAAAAGGTAACTTTTTCGGGAATAATAAAAGTAAAACAATAATGAAGTAATGAATTTTGTAAAAAATGAGTCAAAAACACGTTCTTTATACTTTCTCATATGTGAGGTTTACATAATATAGAATTGTCATCGGCCAAAAATATGAAACACATTTTAATGAATCTCCATATTTTATGCTGCCTTACAACTTAAATTCGCATGTCGTAATTATGTAGGCTTCTTTGAGAACATTATAACTCAAAAACACTTTGATCTAGACGAATGAAATTTGGTATCGTATGCTTAGGTCAATAGGAATGCGCAGAATATCTATTTGAAAATTCTATGAAAGCTTGACTACTTGACTGTATACTGATTGTTTATATGCTTATATATTCCATACATAACATTACGCCATCCTGTGCCCCCGGTGCCTATAACGCTAAGTTATCTAACCAGTTGGATGAGCACAAGATGGGAGAAAGGGAGAGAAAAAAGGAAAAAAATTGTTAAAGGAAAAAAAGAGACGGCACAGCATTCAGGGATTTCCAGAGAGAATGCCATCGGTGTCAAATCTTACACGAATCTGTTCAATTTTTTTCTGAAATAACTGGATAGAGGAGGCAAGAATACTGAAAGAAATGGTGATTATGGGTTGAAATTAGAAAGGAATTAGATTACCAACTGAAATGGGAGAATTGACAAATTAAATTGTGAACATGCGTATGGCAAATAAACAACCCCTATAGAGTCAGAAATACGTGGCGTCCTTCTGGGTCCTGGGGTATTGATTTCCATCATGAAATCTGCACTTTTGAGGGACTTTTTAAGTTGTAATTTTGGTTGATTATCACAAGGGGAACTCTGGTCTCAACTATTGCATGTCTTGAAGAGGTCTTGGTATTTATGAATGTGGTTTACTATGGAGTGGATTTTGCCACGCGAAAGGGTATTTGTTGGACCATTCTTCTTCGAGACTTCTTTCTGGCTTTCTCATATGCCATGAGAGAGTGAGTAGACATTCTATGGCATAGTGAGTTGGAGATCCTATTTCCTCACAGCTACAGCAAGGAGAGTTGGCTAGATGGAATCTGTGTAGGTATGTCGGGAATGGGTCGTGTCCAGTGAAGAAAAGGACATTCGCTCTGTTCCAGTTGGCAGCGTAAAGAGAAACTTTCGGTATTATGTTATATGTGGAATGGCCTGTTTTGCCTTCTTCCCATTCCTTTTACCATCTTGCCATCATATCGGTTTCGAGGATGTTCTTCAGATGAGATCTTGGAAGCTTCATTATAGTCCGATCTTCATTATAATGCCATACATTATGTATGCCATACAGATGTCCACAATGTTATTTGTTAATTTTTTTGTCTTTTAGTTCCTAATCCAATTTCCCTGTAAGTTGAATTCATAGTCACCATTTGTTAACGCGTTCTTGTCACCTCCATACAGTTATAACTTCTGCAAAAAAATGAACAGATTCGTTTAAGATTTGACACCGATTATCTCTGATAATCCTTTAATGCTGTATTGCTTCTTTCTTTGTGTTGACATCCCCTCTTTTTTTCTCTTCTTTTTTCTGCCTTCTTATCCAAATGGTTAGGTAATTAGCGTTATAGGCACCGGAGGTACAGAATGGCGTTATGTTATGTCATACATCCATTGGTAAGAAGTTTGAAGGTCCTTCTATGCGCCGTATATTCTTTCTGGTGGCAAGATCCATACTATTCGCAAGTACCAAGAATTCATAACAACACTCAATAGCTAAGACGAAAATTTCATTCATTAGAGCTAGTTTAAATTCTTTCATTTTAACTATAATACTTCTCATAATCAATTTAACTTTGTTTTCACGAAGGAACATACAGAAGAAACAAACAGAAATCTCGAAACGTAAAGAGGTGGCATCTGTAACAGAAACAGAATTCTCGAAACGTAGAGAGGTAGCGTCTGTAACAAAAACCGAAATTTCGAAACGTAAAGAGATATTGTCTGTAACAGAAACAGAGATCGCCAAAACATAAAGAGATAGCGTCTGTAACAAAAACAGACATCTCAACATCGTAGAGAGGTAGCGTCTACAAAAAAAACACATAGAGAGGTAGCATTTGTAACAAAAACAGAAATCTCCAAAACGTAGAGAGGTACTGTCGGAAACAGTAATAGAAATCTCCAAAAAATAGAGAGGTAGCGTCTGTTACAAAAACAGAAATCTTGAAAACGTAGAGAGGAAGCGTCTATAAATATGAATAGTTATCTGTACTTTCAACTTATTGTTAAAATTTGTTTTTAGGCACTTTTAGCTTAATTACTTAATAAACCATTAAATATAGGTGACCAGGATATGACTTTTAAAGGATTATTTGTAGAAATCAAGTGGATAATATGTCATATCTTCCTTATAGACACAGGAGGCGCAAGATAGCGTTATGTTATGTCTTTCTATCAGAATGAAAGGGAAAAAGTTATACTATAAATAAAAACAGCTCAATAATTTAAACATCAAATTGCTGGTTTGTATCAAATTTTGAACAAAAGGAATCAAAAAGTTGATCATTCTGTCTTTTTGAACTTTCTCGTGCATTTAAAAATGCTAATTCAAAAAGTATCAAAAATATAAAATGACAAACATCAATCAAATTTCGAATATGTCCTCTTATAAAAATGGAGAATCTGTACCAAATTTTAATTTCAGTAATTTGGCAAAAAAAGTCTCCAAAGTGCATACGTGTCTTTCTTCAATATACTACAAAATATTTATACATGGGCCATTGAAAATAAAAATATGAGAAGTCTTAGGATTCACATGCTTAATGACTATTTAAGGAATAAATGAGATATATTTTTATCACACTTTTTTTACCCTATGGGTTTTTAATACAAACTAAAATTCCATTTTAAATTTTCCGAATTAATGCATTTAATCTTTTTTTTTATTTCAGAAAAAGAAAAAAATCCTTATATTATTTCTCCAAAAGATTATTTTAAGATTTTTTTTCTGCATTCCAAAAATATATCTAGTCAGAAATAAATTTTGTCAGTTTTAAGCATTTACATCATTTGTTATAAATAAATAAAAAAATATTAATTCATGTAGCATATTTTATTATCAGACGATTTTTCTATATATTTATGTATCTTTAAAAATTTATTAAAAAAACTTCTTAAATAATCTCAGGTTTGCGAATGTATTAATATAAATTATGAAGATAAAAACATTCGGGTTCGTTGTTGCACCAAATTTGTTATTTCCAAAATAAATCTTGATTTAAAATATTGAGCCCAATATTCATTTACTTTAAATTTCAAGTTTCTATCAAGCATAATAATTAATTATATAAAAAAAATTAATTTAATAATAAACCTCATTAACATCCGAAATTGATAAAGAACTTTATTCTTTATGATATAAATTGAAATATATATTGAATTAAAATTGAAATTGAATTATATATCAAAGAAGAACTTATTCTTTAATTTTTTTTACCTTTCTTTTTTATCA
Organism: Argiope argentata; assembly: GCA_026289955.1. NCBI lineage: Eukaryota > Metazoa > Arthropoda > Arachnida > Araneae > Araneidae > Argiope > Argiope argentata. Next base: position 150,256 of record JAOUZG010026507.1, on the reverse strand, counting down.
AATTTTCTTTAAATAGAGCATATTAAGAATATTAAAAGTTGAATTGATTATTTCAAGAATAAAAGTCAAGTTATTATATTATTTTAAAACAGTTTTATGTATTGAGAATATCTTATTCGAGATTAGAAACTATCCGGGAAAATTATGGAATAAATTAAAATTATCTATTAGCGATTTCGTTTTATGCTTCGAAAATATTTTATAAAAGCATTATATATTCAGAGTATAATTTATTCAATTGTTTTTAATTTTTACTACTCTATTCATCCCATAATGGCGTTCATTATAAATTCTAAAAGAGTACAAAGAATGTACATCGTCGAATTATCAGTTTCGAAAAGAATATAGAATTAAATGTTACAATGCTGAATTTCGTTAGTTATATTTCATTAATACATGCTCCAGGTGGACTCTTAACTATTAAAATTCCATTAAAGTTTGTCTAATTATTTATAGTTAAATTCAACGAAATAAAGAACGGATACTAATTGTACTTATAAGATGAAGAATTCTTCTTAAGATGCAGTAAAATATAATGGAATATATCTATTTCGAAATTGGTAAAGCGAAAATAAAAATTTATTGGATTCAACATTTTTAAAATTGAGAGAAGCACATTCTTAAGCTTTTATGAAGCAGGAAAACACGATAATTTGTAAGCTCCAAAAAATAACGGATTTCGCAATTTTTAAAATAATTTATATTAATAAAGGATGTATGAGAAATGGATAATTTAATATCTATCAGGTTTAATCAATAAATTGATAATGGAATTCTTTTTTAAAAAAGGAAATCAATATTTTTATCTTGTGAGAACATAATGATATTTTGGTTTGGGGTTTTTAAAACCTCAAAATGCACAGGCATTTGAATGGCGATTTATTGCTTTCTAGGCCTAATTTTTTTCTTTTAGGTTTAATAGAAAATAGTAAAGAAGATTGTCACATTTACGATTTATCGCCAACAAAATGTTACAACTTGGAGAGAATATCTGTCATGTATCCGATTGTCTTGTCTGGCCAAATAAGGACAGTATCATAAGAAGTTATTATCTAAAGAAGCAAAGAGATGAAAATAGAAATGAATGCGGAAAAGAGAGGAGAGGTATCGAAGATTATATATTTATATATATTAGTATATTTTTTAAAACTTTTGATATTAATATTAGTTTTTAATTTAAACGATTTTGAGATGGAAAAAAACCCTTCATCGTTTTACTAAAAGTTTATAATTGCAGAATAAAACAGTCACGTAATCATTCCAAACCAGTTTTAACCGGATTTCCGCAAAGAAAAAACAATTAAAAACCTCGCTATAAAATTTTGGAACTCGTTGGAAAATTGGGAAACCATTGTTTTCTAAATATCAATTCACGCAAAATTGGTTGTTTAAAACCGGTTTTAACTGAGGTTTCAAGAAAATATTTCTTACCTTGAGAAAAAAAATGAGAACGCGACTGATTTGAAGTTGGTCAAAAATCACCGCTTTTCTAAATGTTGTTAATGCGAAATATTAATAATGTGAGAATATGATTTTCTGCTGGATTGATATCACGTGATTTAAAAAAAATATTATTTTCATAATAATAATTTGAAATAATAGATTTCAATTCTTTAATTTTTATAAATATTTTTTTCTTTCTTTCTTTTTCTTCGTAAAAATTTAAAACCAAATACAATCAGTGTAAACAATTAAAGAATAATGAGTTTGAAAATTCAAAATTTAAAAATTCACTAATTATTTTTACTATAAGTTTAATGTAATTTTGAACGCTTATAAAAATCATTTTAATCTAGTTGCCGTAAATCCCTGATTATTAACTTATTTGGCTGTTATATTATTAATATTGAATGCGTTTATTTAAAACGAAAATGTTTCACGTATTCATTTAATAGAACTAAAACTCATGAATTTAATTTAAAAATTATAGACTATAACTTACAAAGTATATAAATTACAAAATAGAAGTGGAAAGTAAAACTCTACAACGGATTGAAATATTTGTACATTCACGCTCTTGAATGTTTTGATAGAAGGTTTGAATCGCATAAAAACATTGTTTCTGATAATGTAGTGATAGGGTTAAAATTATCTTCAATGAAATACTGTAGGAAAAAGAAATTTATGTCATTAAATGTGTTTTAAGCTTAAGATAAAGCAACAAAAAATTTTTATTATGTGAGAACATGGTTTTGTTTTGGTTATGAGGTTCTAGTGTCTCAAAAATTTGAAGGACAAAAATGTCAGTTTTATCATTCGTCGATAACGAGTCACCTGACCCATGACATTTGAGATTTGTTTTGTCAGTATCGTTTGAGATATTTAATAAAATTTACTATCAAATGCTTTTTGTTTGTCATTTCTATGAAATGACATCCTTTTCTTGTTTGTTTACGATTTCTTACTTTTAAATACGAGGCCCATCCAGAAAGTAGATTACGTTTTCGTCTGTGTCCGCTAGGGGCGGGGCTAGCGCGGCCATCTTGGGGTCAGAACGTTTCGCAGCTCAGTCGGCATCTAGCCGTGCTAGTGAGAGGTTCGTACTTTGCTCCGTTCAGATAGTGTGACGGTTTGAAATGTCTGCGTTAATTGAAAATCCCGCGAGGTGCGTGCAGTAATAAGGTTTCTGACTGCAAAAAACTGTAAACCGATAGAAATCTATCGGCAAGTGTATGGGGACAACATTATCACTGAAGGTGGAGTGGGTCATAAGATTTAAAAATGGTCGAACCAATGTTCACGACGAAGATCGAAGTGGGAGACCCAGCATAGTGACTGCCGAACTTGTCGAAAAAGTCGATGCTCAAGTCCGTGAAAATCGAAAGTTCACAATAACGGAACTTTCTTTGAGTTTTCCACAAATTTCGCGACGTTTTGATGACGACGCACAGCTGCAAGAAGAGGTAACGAAGTGGTTGAAGGCGCATGCGGCCGAATTTTTCGACGAAGGAATTCCAAGCTCGTACATCGCTACGATAAATGCCTTAATTTGAATGGTGACTATGTAGAAAACTAGTATTTGAGTGTGCCTTTCATCTGTATATAATAAAATTTGTTTCCTATACTTTGTTTATTTTTTTATTCCAAAACGTAATCTACTTTCTGGATAGCCCTCGTAATTAATCTCTCTCTCAGAAGATTATTGTCTTTTTTGTTTAATTCTTTTTTGGTTTTAAACTATAGCAATTTTGTAAAATGTGATTTATATATTTACTTTAATGGTATTATAAGCGTATTCTTGCCAATTGTACTTCTCAAAACATGGTAAATATTAGGATATAATTTATCAATCCACATTGCGTTCATTGGATTTTACCACTTATTCAATAGCTTCCAGTAATAGAGAACTTTTCGTCGAAATGACTGATTTTTCTTTTAATTTTAAAATCAGTCGAGCTCCGAAACTTTTTTTGCCAACCAGAAAAATTGAAAATGAAATTTTAAAATAATCATCATTTCAAAGTGAGAGAAGGAAGTCTCGTAATTTTTCCACACCAGTTTAAACTCGTTAATGACTTAAATTAACTAAGACAAATAATCACTTAAAAATAATAATGTTCTCCCATGAGAACATGGAATTTGCGAAATTAGATTTTATTTTTAAAAATTATTTTTCAAGATCTGTTTCTATTTCCGAATACAAGTCTTAACAATTATAGCCAGAGTTAAAGTTAATATGTGCGGATGCTTAAATGGAAATATTTTTGTACGATTTCTCGCCATATATAATCGTGAAATTTTTTTGTTTTCCACTTTAAAAGCCATTTATTAGTGTTTATGCTACAAACCTAGGACTGCTGACTTTTAGAGAGTTTTTGTATGACTAGCACGATTTTGGTGTTCTTGGCGACAAACAGTATATTAATTACACCACTGTTACTTATATAAGTACGATTAAGCCTATTTTTTCGCTTAATTGAATTTTTCATTTGACTATTTCTTCGTTTGTACATTCTTTCCTCTGACTGAATGTTCTTTTTGATAACATGGTTAACTATCTTCAGACACTTCTAATAATATTTTGTAGCTCCGTTAATTAGTTAAGCGAAGTGTTTGATACAGTACAACTACAAAAATGTTCAATAAATAAAGCAATCAAAAATACGGATTATAATTTGTTTATATTTAACTATTGCTATTCAACAATGATTCTTAATAAACTCGATTTCTGTGCCAAATATGTTAGTGTTTTATATATTAAGATGCTCCATTAACTGTTATTGCAAACTGTTTTAGATTATAAAAACCAAATTTTTCATGAAACAATTAATCAACAAAACGTTCATGTTCCAATAAAGATAAAATGATTCTTTTGACTTTAATAATAAATGAGTTATCATGAAAAAATAAACACTCGTTATAACTGTTTTATCCTCCGCAATAATATCCATAGAGTATTGGTGTATAAAAATCGATGATACTTAACATCTACAAATCATGTTTTTACTGCCGACTTCCTGGCACAAAGACAGAGCATCTTCCTCGTGATCCCGGGTTCGAATCCCAGTTAGGGTATGGTTGTTCTTCGGTGTTCTGTGTGTGAGGAGTGGGGGTATACGCCCCCATAATAAGGGGCTGTGCAATCGAATGTGATGAATGTGTAGACATAGTCGTACTCTTGGCCCTACATTAAAACAAGAGACGCTTATTGCGGCTTAATACGCTGATGAATCAGTTGGCTTGTCCATGGCAAGTGCCATTAGTGACAGCAACAATGTTTTTTCTCTATATCGATCTCTGTTCTCGGATAAGAGTGTTATCTCCATAATTTTCATCCAAGTAATACAACGTGTAGCTACATACATTAGTGCATGTCTACTTTAATATACCTATACACCACTTTTATAAATATAGCACTAGGCGTGCCGAATTAAGAGGTGGAGGGCCAGCAACCTGAAAGGGTATATTCTATATATTTTTCATGACCAAATGTTATTGCACTAACATATTCATGTAATAGTGAAAATTATGTTGTTGAATATCATCATCTCACAAAATAATTGTCTCAAAAAGTCTTCCCATACTTCATCTCACCCTCATTTCAATCACCATCACAAATAGGTTAGTAGCCCCTTTCTGGCACAGAGGTAGAGCTCCTTCCTCGTGTTTTGTGAATCCCGGGTTCGAGTCCCGGCTCGGGCATAGTCATTCTTCTGTGTTCTATCTGTGAGATGTTTGAATGTGAACCCCTGTAAAAAGGGGCTGTGCAAGGATGTGGGTTTCATCCTCATATGAGCTAAAAGTCAGAATTCTGCCCTCGGGTGCTCAGGGGTCTAAGCCCTCAGAAGCTACTGCACCCGTCTTTCCGTGGTAAAAAGTGGACATGACATCATCAAATAGGTTGGCAGTACAATTATATCAATATTTCTACCTAAGATATGAGAACCGAATTTGGGGGTTATATTCTTATCAGTATTAGCTACATCTGTGCACATGTTCTATAACCAAAACCCATACAGTATCTATTTTCGTGTCATAGAAAAAAAATATGGCTGTATCCGATATAATTGAATTACAGTACTATCATGTGCTTGATACAGCCATTCTTTGTAATATGCATGCTCACTCTTTATTATATGCGTCACGATGCCGTATACTTTAAACCCTTAACCGGTTTATTTTCCTCACTATTTAATAAGATGACACCCTCTATTTTGGGAATATTTTACTTATTTTTATTCAAATGGAAATTTATGGAATACTTGGCTTATCTACGTATTCGAAGTCATTTTACTATTGAATTATAATTTTTATGTATGATTTATTTTTTATTTACAACTATCAAAATTCGATAAATCCATGCACGGACGCTGTACGGGCAAACCGGTTAAGGGGTTAATTACTTAAATATTGCTCATATATACAAGTAAAAGTGATTTAAATTTAATAGAAACAGGTATTATATCGGATTAATTTGTAAAAATAAGAAGTTTAAATCTTATTATTAACCTACATCTAAAAAAATAATTAAAATTAACAACTTATACATGGACATTCGAATTTTATTTTTTTTAACTTTTTGTCTAGAAAATTTATTCATTTTTTGAAATTTTGATAAATTCTTTTATTATTTATTAAAGAACTTTTTCATTTTAATTCAAAATCATATGCAATTGGCATAAAATATTGAACATTATCGATTGATACTTCATATTTTAAAAATACTAAAAATAAAATAATTTTTTTAAAATGTGGAAAATGATTTCGAATTCGATGCTTCCAATTGGAATGCTTTATATTTGTGTTTTTTCCCCATAAATGTATTTGTAAAATAAAGCACAAAAAAATCGCAATTTCGATTACAAAACTTACACAATTTCAAGCCAAATAAAATATTTGATATTTGAAAAACGAGATTAGAACAAAGCAAAGAAGTTCATAAAACATTTTACTTTTTATTGCCGAAAATACATGAAGAAGCTACCGTTTTGTTTTTCCTTCTAGGAGAAACGTTACACTTTCCGAATACCAACTGAAAGATAATACTTTGGAATGTCTGAAAAATTTTCTAGTTTCGCAAGTAAAGCTAATATATAAAGACGGCAGGTACATTTAATTCTCTTGAGAATGCGAGCATAAAATTTCTCAATGTTTGAGCAGTTTAATTCCTGTAGCAATGCGTGTTCATTTATTAGATGTTTTCCTAAAACCAGAGGAAACTTGTAATGGTCTATTGGTCTCAGAATAATAAATAACATTTTTGTGCGGTTTAGGTATAAGATGAGAAAATAATATTTTTCAAAGAAACATATTTAAAACCTTAACGTTAAATTAAAAAAAGAAAAATATATATATTTAAGCTTGAATTGGTTTAAAAAGTGAAGAAATAAAATCTCTGTTAAACCTAAATTGTTACTTGGACTTTTTCGAATTTGAAATAAATCTCTTCCGTGTTTTTCACATTTTGAAGGATATTTCTTACTGTAAATTTTTTACAAATAACTAGCTTACTGAGAATATTTATATACATTTGTTTCACTTCTGAAAATGCAGTTTGTACAGTTTCCTCAAAAAACATCATATAGCAGACATTAAATTTGTGACGAAGTTTTACAACAGTCCTGTTACCACTGTATACGAATATTCCAAAAGGTAAGAGTGCCCATAAAATAAAATTAGGTCTCAACTTATCTCAATTTTAGTTTATTGGATATTTTAATTATTTTCAGGTAGGATTCTCAAATATT
>JAOUZG010026507.1:103911-121856 GCA_026289955.1 Argiope argentata | reverse complement strand
TATCTATCTATCTATCTATCTATCTATCTATCTATCTATCTATCTATGTGTGTGTGTGTGTGTGTGAGAGAGAGAGAGAGAGAGAACTAGAATTGGTTTCAAAATGTAAAAAAATATCTAAAGAAAATTATAGTGAAACCTATTTTGTGCAATTTCGATTTATTCTAATTTCCAATAAATATGTGCAAATAGAAATAATATGTCTTACATACAGTTCTCTCAAAAACATCAAATTTTGGAAAGCATTAAAGACCATGACATATATTTACACCAGTTCTGATATTTGTGGAAATGAATATTCTAAAAAATGCATGGTGTCTACCTAATGGAAATAGGTTTCCCGTTAGGTCAGTTTTATTTCAGCCGATAATTTTATAATTTTCAGATAGGATTTTCAATTTTTCAAAATAAGCTACCATGATGCTTATTCCTAGAAGTTTCTAGAAACTTGATACAGCTCTAAATGCATTCTAATGTATTTGACAGTCTTTAGTGAGTAACATTTTCGGAAAAAAAAACCCCTTCAATATGGGAAAATTGACTGGCTGAAATTTATAGAACTGCCACCACAATTTTGAAATAAAACATTACAATATTTGATTAAAAATTAAATTGAATTAAAACAAGGAAATATTTTAGGGTTTCACGATAGAGTCAATAAAAAACATACATAACTTTTTTCGGAAATATTATTAATTAAAAACTTTTTTGAAATAGTCTGATTTTAATTTAACAAAAAAATGCTTTCTAACTTTTATTTCTTATGATTTAATTGAAATAACAAATTGTTTAATCTAATACTCCAGTAAAATGGTTATAATAATTGGGTAGCAAATTAATAGTGGAATAAAATTATATATTTGAATATTTATTAGTTTTTACAAAATAAGTGCTTTACTCTATTACCGAATGAGTTTGAACGTGTGAATCTAGTTTGAAAATTTCTCATTCAAAATAAAAACCTTTTACGACTTCCCTTATCTTGGACTTTAAAAAGAAAACGATAATATATGCTAATATATAATTTTTTGAAAAATTCGAGCTCTCTTTGAAATGACTCAATTTTTTTCTTTTTAACTCCTTTTTTTCTATAAACAGATAATTCTCCCAGCTAAAATAAAATATAAAAAAATGTTATCAGAGATAAATAAAATAGCTACATTAACTCAAGAGACGTCGATGCAAAATTAATGCCTCATTTTAAATTCTAAATGCATTTCAAGAATGTAATGAAGCAAAGAGAAGAGGGAAGCACTATCAATGGCAAAGGATTCAATACGTTTTAGAGTCAACTCGATTAAAGCAGAGTTATTACGTAGAAATCAACGTGTTTTGATCTTTATCATATTTTATGTAACTCAGTAGTCAACCGATGCAGTAATATTTATCTTTCTTTAAAACATAATTCTCAAGTATTTTTTATGAAGGCAAAATTGACGTAGGTGCATGAATAATCCATTCAATTCTGAATTTTTCAGAATATAGTTATTAATATGTAAAAGAAACGGAATAAAAAGACATAGATTTAAAAAAAACTTAAATGTTGTTTTAACCCTAGAAAGATAACCTTTAAAAAACTAACAAGAATGATAATCAATTTTTAAAGCTAATTTACATAAAAGCATACTACCTGCAGATGATTTCATAACTCTTGATTGTCGAGTAGGATAAAAATATTATTTATTTATTTTTGAAGCAATCTTTACACATATATGCGTGATGTTCTCCACACATTGCTCTCGAGCATAACAAACAAAAATTGAGCGTCATTCTGCGCAAAATATATGGGCAAAATTCACATTTTTTTTTCTTTTTTAAATTGTTCAGGTCATTAAATATTTAAATTTAATCTTAGAAGTTCACTTATAATAGTCCGTGTTGATTGGGGCAAGTTGATATGTTGAGACGCTTCTACATCCATGAAGCAAGAATAACTTCAATAAAATTTTCATCTTTCGATTCTTTCTCAGAAGTGGAACTATCTTCCTCAATTAATTCTTTCAATAATTCAAGGATAGCTTCTGGCCTACCTCACGTTTTCACCGTGAAAACGTTTCGACATCTCCAAACATACACAGAAATACATTTTTAATGCTAACGGGGCAGATAACCATTCATCTCTGAGACGACTATTGTTCTGGATATAATGCAAGCAGAAATACTTCAGGGGAAAGGAATGTCCTCATATGTAGTTTCCAAGCTCAGATAAAGATACTGAGTAGAAAGATCAATTTAAAATTATAGGGGAAGAATAGTGAAAGTTATTTCGTAAGCGTTCATCCAGGAGACAAATGGTTAGCATTCTAGTGATTAAAATAAATTTGTGTAGCCCTAGATTGCATACTTTTTTCTTATGTGCAGTTTTGTATGCATGTTAAATTACGTGAAATATATATATTCGTTTCAGCCTTTGGTTTGTTTAATTAATTAATTTACATATGTCCGTTCAATGATTTTTTTTTGTTAATGAAGTAGTACGATTTAGGATATGTATTTGTGCAACTTCTGATATAAATATATTATATTGCGTCATCGAAATAACGGCCTTGTTTGTCCAAACTATGATAGCTATATTAATTTACATGTTATTCTGAATGATGGAGAATACCATGAAATTGTCCTGCAATATTATATTGATATTGGTAGAAAAAATGCAGCTAACATATGATATTTTTTTTTAATTATATTAACTGTCTGTTGTATACTAGAGCTGTTTTAAACATCACCACTTCCTTATAATACCCTATTAATTCCATTTGAGTAGCAGATGTTTGCATTTCAGTAGACATCACCAAAAGTCTTTATCTAAACAACAACGACATCCTTTTTCAATAAACCATTTGAATTTAAAAAGGGCCTTACTAATATTGCAAACTTTTCAGAACATATAAGTCTTTAAATACAAAAGTAGGCTGAATATTTTTTTGAAAATTATTACTTTCATATAGTTTATTTTTGGTATTAAAAAGTTTTTAAAACCTGATGAAGATTTAAATGCAAAACTGAAATATAATATGCTATTTTATGTTGTTGTTCTTGTGTTCCACTTTCCAACGGAAAGAGTGATTCAGAAGTTTTTGAGGGTAAGTCATAAAACAGACTATCCGACCCAACACGAAGGCACACAAAGAAACTGAATGACCGAACCTCCTCAACAGCAATTAGCGGGAACTGTGTTTGAGTCATAATGGCCGTCACCGGCCACGGTAAGACCTTCCCAGAAGGAAATACGTCCCGTCATCGATGGTAGGAGTCTATCCCCCACATATTAGTGTACCCACCGGGTTGGCAAGATCTAACCACTATTCCGGAAGCATCTCATCCTCCAAAACGAGGTGGCCCCTGGCTGGCAGCTTCTGAGGGTATGGCACTGGTATTCTCCATCCCGGAAGAAGCCATTCGGATAGAACGATAAACCACCACGAATCAACCCCCACCCAGCACGGAGTTGCGGGTTAATCAAATTAATTATCGGAAAACTTAATTCTAAAAATCAGATCGGAAAATAAAACGAATTTAAATTTTCAAAAATTGTCACCATGTCTCTATGTATAGTAATTGGCAAGCATTTCAACATTATGAGCCTCTAAGCACCTGAGGGAAGAAGTCTGACTTCTAGCTCATACACACCTCAAACTCTTTTTACAGGGTGGACTCCATTCATGCATTTCATTCATTCATTAATTCATCCTCAGATCATAATTTAGATCTTTAACAGAGAACGATCTTTTCTTACCTAGTATTCCCAGTTATATTACTTTCGACATGGAGGAATTGGCGCCCACGACAGACTTAACGAGCTCCAACTCAAGAAATGTGTATCTAACTCTCTTCAAATCAGGCTGTCGCAGATATTTAAGTAACCATGTATAAATTTGAGCATACAATTTGAAATGCATCATTTTTCATTGTCAACGGGAAAAATTCTTCAAAAACAATCAAACTGTATAGAATAAAAATTATGTATGAATTTCTTTTAAAGTGTTTTAAATAAACTTTAAATTGTTCATATTTTAAACAATGCCGGCTTTCTGGCACAGAGATAGAGCGTCTTCGTCGCGTTCAGAGAGTCCCGGTTTGGGCATGGTCGTTCTTCTGTGTGCTATATGTGATAGGCATTGCCCTCCCCCTGTAAAAAGGGGCTGGGCAAGCAAATGTGGTGATTGTGCAGCTAAGTCGTAATCTTGACCCTAGATGGCTCTACTTCAAAAACAAGAGACGCCCTTTTCGGCTTAAATCTGTTGCAGTATCAGCGGGGGCTTGTCCATAGCAAGTGAAATAAGTAACAACAACATTTTAAACAATAATGAGGTTATTTCTCATGATAATTGAATTAAAGCAAATACACTCAAAATTTCATTCATATTCTTTTAAAAAAATACATTTCGTGAGTTATCTGTAACTGACTACTTCTCTTATACATTTATGAATTAAAATTATAATGACAACTTTCTAATAATCTCATATCTCACGTATTTCTTATCTCAGATAGTTGCTTGATTTTTTTTCTTAATAAATTAAAACTAAAATATGAGTGTTGCCAATATCTGGCAGATTGTGCCAAGCATTACACTTCGTCAAGCATCTGCCATATTGATGAAGTCGCCAAATTGCACGTTAATGAATCGGGTTACCACATTTGGGGAATTATCACCATAAAAATTTTGGTTTCTGAATGGTTCCACATACTTTAGCATTCCCAATCGAAGCTCCAGGTACTAAAGACATTGCAAAATCAGGTTTTGAAGCTTTTGAAAATGTCTAAGACATAATAATGTCCAAGAAAAGTAGTAGCTATCTATGATAAAGAACTATTGTAAGCTTTTAAAGCAACCAAAAATTCTAGTTTTTTTGAAGGAATTTTTCTTTTTTTTAACAAGCTCGTTGTTGAATAAACACACACATATACAAACATAGAGACTGAGAATTATAATAACATTTTATATTCAGATTTTTGAATTCCAAGATAAATTGAAAATGAACTATTTAATGGATTTTTTTAATCAGATAAACTCACTGTAAAATGAAATAAGTTTCAAAAATGATATCTTAAAGTATTTAGCATTCTGTAGTGATAATTAAAATACAAATGTATGCCTTACTATAATAAGAAATGATTTTCGCTTGCAATCATTATTAAGTGTTCTGGAATATAAAATCCTAATTTATTTAATTAAAATAAGTGAATGATATTATATTTCCTAATTATTTATTTTTCAATTTCAAAGCATCACGCTTCCGAATATTTGTTAGATTTTTTTTGGAATGCTAAAAGAAGCACATGAGTTAAATAGAATTATGGATTCATATGAATCATATTTATTAAATTATATATTTAGAAATTTGTAATAAAAACTTTCGCTGCAATTAAATTTGGAATCATTATAAGGTGAATTGAATAATTAAATTTAATCCAGAATAGTAATGATGTTTCCTTATTTTATTATTATTATTTGTAATTCTTAATTATCTTTTCAGAAATTGATGTTATTTTGGGAATGAGGTTTTTCAATCAGGTGGTAGCACTAATCTCTTATTATACTTGTGATATGTATTTTGGAATCTTAGCCCAAAGTCCATCCAATTACTTTGTTACACGTCACCCACTTGAATACACGTGGTTTGTGTTCTGCTTTTAAATATTTTTTTAAAAATATTGTTTTCAATATAGAGTGCAAAGTTGGATGTTACAGAAGAGACGAAAACAATAAGAGATGCAGGAAGGAAACTAGGTATTACTGTCCAGATTGTGATGTTGGCCTTTGTAACTCATGCTTTGAAATTTGCCATACAATAAAAATCAACTAATCTTTATAAATATTAGACGTAAAATTAATACAATTCTCTTTTAATGTTTAAAAGATGTATTTCTTAAAGTTTCGCTGCTTGCTGTAAACTCAACATTCAGTCAAAATAAGTCTGAATGTTGGCTTTTCAGAAAATTTTAATTTTTTAAAGTTTTAATGTTTCTTGTTCGTACAATTATTTTTATATAATTTTCTTAAATACAAAAAATACTTTTATGACTATTTTCTTGAAAAAAATTTCAATCGTTAAAGGGTTAATGATGGGATGTAATATCTCACTAATTCAACATTTTCCTTAATTATTGGGAGTTTAATATTCTTTGAAAGAGCTTTTCTTTTCTCTATTCCAATACCTTATCAGACGAGAATTTCTTTCTCATCATGAAAAGTGCTGTGCTAAGAAAATGCGTTTCATCATCTGAAAAAGCATCTGAACGAATATATTGGGGTCATTTTAAATTGGAAAAGTGTTTGGGAAATGTAATAAACTAGAAGTGAAGACCAGAAGAGATATATAGCAAAATGAGGAACCTTCCAAAAAGATACTCAAAAATTCCAAGAAGTATGCTTTCGAAATGAAATCGAAGAACATATTTTGATCGTTAACATATTTTATAAAACATAGATTAATGCTTTTTATTTTGATGGTTTTAGTTATGTGGGAGTTTTTAAGCAGACAGAAAGGACATCGATATATCGAATATGGAATTTGATTTTAGAGCAATTCGAAATCCTAACGATTTTGTTTTCGTCATCATCAGGAAAACTCATTTTAATGCTCTATTTCTGACAAGATAAAAAGTATATGCAATCACATTGCACTTCATATTCAAATTAAGTCATAGAATATGAAAATAAATTGAGTGTATTTAGTTCTTATACATATTTAATGTCATTCTTATACATCTATTATCTTATATATCTACTAGAATAACACCTATAAATTTAATTTAAGGTAAAAATTATAGATGTAGATATATGTAAGTATCAAAACTCTTTTAAAAGAAAGCATGGCTGCAACCTTCCTGCACAACCTATTACGTACATTCTTTGTTCATAGCATATAGTTTTTTTAAAATTAAAAAGGACTTTGCATGCTACTCAATGCAAATAAAATGACAATGGAATGCTAACGAATTTTAAAAAATGTCATAATTCATGTTATTTTGTTTATGTAATATTTGAAACCAATTTTTTGAAATATAATTTTCATGATTAAATTATCATTTTTATAAATTCTACGGATGCCTGCCAATTCTCATTCAACAAAAAAAGCAATGCCTATGTTGTGGTCACAACACTCGGACGAGTAAAATATTTCAGTTATGATCGATATATGTTGGACTGGGTAAGAAAAAAAAATAATATTATCTCATTCGAATCAGTGTCTATTATATTCTTGAAGGAAAGATGTAACCTTTGAATAAAAACCATTTATTTAACCCTAGGAATTTAACCTATAAAAAACTAATAAGAATGATAACCATTCGTCTCCTAGGCGAAGTGTATTTAAAATCAATTTTTAAAGCTAATTTAAATAAAAGCATACTACCTGCAGATGATTTTATAACTCTCGATTGCCAAGTAGAATTAAAATATTATTTATTTATTTTCGAAGCAATCTTTACACATATATGCGTGATGTTCTCCGCACATTGCTCTCGAACATAACAAACAAAAATTGCGCGTCATTCTGCTCAAATTATATGGGCAAATGCCCATTGTTTTTCTTTTTTTAGTTGTTCAGGTTATAGAATGTTTAAATTCAATTTTAGTTCATTTATAATAGTCCTTATTGATTGTAGCAAAACTGATATGTTGAGACGCTTCTGTGTCCATGGAGCAAGAAGTTCAATAAAATCTTCATCTTCCGATTCAATCTCAGAAGTAGAATTATCTTCCTCACTTAATTCTTTCAACACTTCAGGGATAGCTTCTGGCCTACCTCCAAACATACACAGAAATACCTTCTCAATACTAACTAACGGGACAGATAACCATTCGCCATTGAGACGACTAATGTTCTTGATATACAACATGCAGAAATATTTCGTGGAAAAGGAATGCTCTCATCTGTTGTTCCCAAACTCAGATAAAAGGTACTGCGTAGAACGATCCATTTACCGTTATAGGGGAAGAAGAGTCAAAGTTATTTCGTAAGCGTTCGTCCAGGAGACGAACGGTTAGCATTCTAGGGTTATAATAAAGAAATATTAATAGGACATTATTAATGAAGACATAAAAGGTAAATTATATTTAAGTTAGAAGTTAAAATTCTTTAATGATACCAAAGGGCGAAACCTAAAAAAAATGTCTACGGATAGCAAAACTAACTGCAGCCGTAGCGTAAGATTATTAAACACTTATCGCTACGGTATTTGAAGCACTCTCATCTATTCTTTTTCAAGCTTATGCCAACAGCTCGCTTTTTACTAAAAAATATGGTTATGTGACTTAGCATTTTGGATTAGTAGAGCTCATGAAGCAATATATCATAATATAATAAAACTAAATTGAAATCCGGCTGCGTTCGGTATTACAGTCGAATGCTAATGGCCGCTAATTAAATCTCTACAAATATATTGATATGAATCATGAGTATTCATATTAAGCAATAAAATTCAAAATTGGCTGAACAGCTGTGGTGGGCCACTCCAAAGTTTCTGTTTTTCTTCACTCAGAATAAAAAGTGTTGCAAAGTTCTTGAAATTTCTTTGAAGGTGTATAAGAATAAAAGAGAAAAGAAGGATATCGAAATTTACCTCTGGGCTTTATCTGGGGGATTAAACTTTCGGTTTTCCTGATTATCTGAAATATTTACATAGCTATTATTTATTCAAAATATTAAAACGTATGCTGAGTATACAATTAATTAACTAATAATAAATACTTTATTCTTTTCAAATAAATTATATTTAAATTCTAAAAAGGATTATTTGATAAAAAAAAATCACAGGTTTCTTTAAAAAAAAAAGAAACATTAATCATGTGTTGGAGATTTTGTAATATCAGTATCCATTTTTTTGTATATGTGGAGGAAAATAAAAATAAAAATCTTCAAACTATTTTATTAGTTGATTCAACGAAAATATTTTATTAACTGACTTGTGTAAGGAAAGGGATTGAGTTGACTTGTGTAAGGGAAAACTTGTAATTGTACGGGATTAGTATTCTGAAATGAGATCGACCAAAACTTTGGGAACACTGAACATTAAAGCTTATTTATATTATTTATAATATATTTAAATAAGTTCATAATAAATTTACAGAATGTAACGAAGAATTTTAATTAAAATTTCTTAAACTAATCACAAAATATCTCTAACGTACTTTGATTTATATAAATATAGCATATTGTATTAAAAATTAAAAATCTTGTCATTTGAATCAATAAAATTATTCTTCAACATCTTATCTTTTCAAATGTCAAAATATATTGAATTAATTCTTTAATGTATAATACATATAAATTAATTCGATATTTCGACATAAAGCAGTTATTTGGTTTGTCTATACAATCTCTTAAGTTCAACATTTCATTCCGGACAAGAAATCTTCCTTTCATTTAATGAAATAATTAAAACCGTTTCTCAATAACTTAATTCGGAAACTCAATAAATATTTTTAATTAAAGCTTATAATAAGAATTTTGCTAAGTTAGTTACTTGTGTTACATTACTATTTCTTAGTAAAAAAAGTTAAATGCACTCTGTAGGTTGTTAATGAGTATGGACATTGTAAATCATCAAATAATCTGCTTAATTTTTAAAGGAATAGAAAAAAATTAGTTAAGGGGACGTAAAATTAAGTAAATAGTTAATTAATTTAATCTCAGAGCTTACGCAGTACTATGAACATTCTACAAAAGTACGTAGGATGAAGTATGGTTATATTAAACATATTTCAAGAAAGAACCGACTTAGAAAGAAGATTTATTTTAATGAAGAGATGTTAAATTTTGAAATATTTAATTAAATGGAATTCAGATCTCACACATGATTATTGAAATTTTTCGACAGTCTGATGATTTTTCTATTAAATGAAATTAAAGAATAAGTCTTAAAATTAAAGTATTAAAAGTTATAACATGAATTTCTTCATAATATGACAAAACATGATGAAACTTAGATATTTTGAAACTTACGAAATTAAAAAGCATTTAATCTTTAAATAGTAATATCGATAAAATTTCATTTAAAACAATAATAGCATTAATATTTCTTTTTAATATTAATAATAATAATATTTCCAAATTTCAAAGTTTTTTTTTCTGTTTCCCCCCCCCCCCCCCTTCATTCAAATACGGCATTAAAAAGAATTTTGAATCAAAACAACCATTTGTTTAAATTATTGAAATTAAAATTAGGCAATTCAAATATTTGTTCAGGTATTTTTGCAATACTACAATCATAAGGTTGTCTGTTTTTTTTTTAATTTTTTTATGAAAAAAATTAGATTAATTCTGATAGATAATATAAATTTTGACAGGCGAGTTTTACAAATATGTAAATTTTAAGCGATTCTAATTAGGCATTCATACAATTTTTTTAAAGGATTATCTGCATTATTAAGAGAAAAAAATACAATTATTACGGCCAGTTCCTTAAAATGTGATGAATAGGAAATACCATGTTGATTCCGATTATTAAGAAAATTTGTGCTTTATAGTAGGAGCCATAGGTTAACAAATTAGTCTGTTTAAATTCGCATTACCAGTTTTTAAATATTTTCTATGTTCCCGTATAAGTATGTTCAACTCCCCCCCCCGTTTGTGCTGATTCTTCAAAGACTGAGCTGCTATATTCAAGTTTCACAAATAAATAATAAAAGTCGAAAGATTTCTATTCAGATTTAATTACTTTACCAAATAAATTGGAAAACCAGAAAAATGTATCAAATTTTCAATGATATATTTAGATTTTAGGATGAAGTTTAGAAAATTAGACGTAACATTTTTACTTGAGCATTGGAGGTTTAAACAGTTGGGAAGTTTTTTATGCACTGTAGGCGAAAAACTCATGATTGGCATTATGTCTCTGCCTGTCAATCTGTCTATTTACGAACCCGAAAAGTCAAAAATACTCGAGTTAGATTGTTGAAATTTGGTATTTGGAAGATTATCGATTTTTTAAATTTTTGTCAAATTTTGAACTCAGTCCTTTCCCAATAAGTCTGTCTAGGCGGATGTTATAATAAAATTATATCAGACTTTCCAACCCACCGGAAAGCATACAGATTTAAACTATAACACTTAATGACCGGACATTAGCAACAGGACATTGGAGGGAACTGTGGTTGACTTATTATGACCTTCACCGGGCAAGGCACAACCCTTCCCTTAGGAAGTATGAGCCGTAAACTGTAGAAGGAGCATACCCCCACCTATTAGTGTACTCTCCAGGTTGGTAAATCCAATTCCTGAAGAATCTTATTCTCATTTCGACCTGCTCTTTCCTGTGAGGAATGGATGTTCTAGTAAAAGGGCACCACTTAATGAATCGAGTTAGATTGCAGAAAATTCGGTATATGCAAGATTATGAATTTTTTTTAAGATTTCGGTCAAATTTTGTGCACACTCCTTTCTCAATAAGTCTGTCTAAGTGGATGTTCTAGTTAAAGGGCCCTTAATGACTAGAAAATGCTGAGCTCAAAGTAAATAAAATTTGGTGTACCAATTTAACTCAATATCCAAAACGTAAATATTTATTTCAAAAGTCTAAATAAAATTTATGAAATTGAGGGCATCTGCCTGTGTTTGATTTTGCAAGCATATAACGTAGTTCGAAAATTGAATACTTTAAATATCACATGTAGTCACAATCTTTGAATGCAACTGTAGTGCTAAGTCAAATTTTGATAACTATATTATGATTAAGAACAGTTTAAAACACATATTTTCATGACATATCCAGTGGAAATGCTAAACCCATTTTTAAGCATTGGTAATCCAAATTACATCAGGACATGTGAGATTCCCTGTGTACTTCCGAAGATTTGGAAGAATGCAGAAAAATAATGCATTTGTGGAGGAATCAGTGCTGTTTACCACTATTTAAAGGAATGCACAGAAATCTCCGAACATTAAAACATCTGCAAGTTGGAAAATAATGACTTGAGTTCAGTGCTGATGGTACCAGGTAATCTTAGGACTTTGAAGGACATAATGTCAAAAATTGTCAGATTTTTTACCAACTGTTTGAAAGTTTGTTGAGGAGGAGGTGGTCAGTGTTTGACCACTTTAAGGCAAATTATCTCGAATAGAATATCATTTTGACAGATTCGGTCAGTGTAAGGATGGACCTTGCTAAACAACTCAGTCGGAGCAACAAATCTTGTCTAAGACCCATGTCTAAGATCTATTGTCGGTTGTCCATGCTACGTAGGACATTCGTAGCCTTATCCAAGATTCCAATTTTATGCAACATACATTGGTAAAGACCTTTAGATGAAACTATCCGAGAAAGTTTCGGTGAAAATTCTCCTGATAAGCTTTTTGACGATGTTTTTTTTTTGTTTCGCCAAAACGATTTTAATTTTATTTGGATAATTATTAATAACATTTATCGTCATTGAATATGCAAAAATAAGTTCGTTCAAGATACAAAATTCAATCTTAAAAGAAATAAATTTTATTCATTAAACTTACTCATTTCGAATAATTATATTTCGGCTCTAAATATATGCATTCTACAAAATTTCCATTATATTTGAATAAAATTATAGGAATTTACACTTTAGTAAAATTGAAAACATATTTTTTTTATTCTTTTACTATTTATATAACCATTTCACACATAAATAAATCTTCATATTGTCAGACAATAGTTTTAGAATTCCATAAGTATTTATTGGAAAGATATTGCTGTTTGAAAACAAACTTTTCTTTATTTTTTTCCAGACAGCATTCGAATTTGCGCAAGTGACTACTAAAATGCCCTTAAATATATTTTTATTTACTTCCATTTCGTCGAGATAATTATAATATAAATTCAAAATATTTAGTGATTTTAATGTTTAAAATTAACGATGTCATTTTGTGTTCTATTGTTGATGATAATTTTTTTTACTATAGTATGCTAATAATTTTCAATTCCAGACAAATTGTTTCGTATATCTATCTGTTGCAGTAAATAATGCCTTTTTCAAACCATTTATGTTCAACAGGCAGAAGTTTTATTTCTTATACTTCAAAGAATGCAAGTAAATGAGACCGACTACTAGGAAATATTTTGTTTAATGTTAAACCCAAAGACTGATTGCATATAAGAATAATAGAAAGCTATAATTTTACTCAGAAAGTAATTTTCGAAAACAGATCGATTCTTCTTTTACACAATTACATTTTATTTCCCTTCCTATCTCGAATTCAAAAAAAATATTGATAAAGCAAAACTAAAGTTTGCTGTGATTTTACCAAAACTGTCTCCGTAATTTTAAGCTTTTTGTAGTGAATTTTGACAGAATAATTGTTTGTGTGCAAAAAATAATATACTTTCGATTTTAGTTTATATACATGAAAAATAAGAAACTATTTTGAGGGATAGATTTCCCTTTAAAATAATCCTATTTAATTATCTTTCGAGAATTAGAAAACGTTTTCTGAATTGCTAATGTTTGCTTCAAATTATTTTTAATCCGAAGGGATGAAAACAATTAAATTTGACTGATAGACAGTTGCTCCTTTTACGAAAACTTTAAAGATGATACACTTTTCTTGAAATAATATATGTCCAACCATGTATTCTGTATGAAAAAAATTACTTTTCACTCTCGTTTAAAGATCAAAGGGTTTTCATTCATAATGAGAAACAACCCCCCCCTTCTCCCAGCTATTTCTAATAAAAAATTAATATGAAGTTTTGATTATGTCTTCAATATGATGTATTTATTTTAAGCATACAAATTCTATTACTTAGGATATTTTGTGGTATTTCTATAATGTCGTTTAAAATTCTGAAAGAGAAAATATCTTAATTAAATCCATCAGAAACACGGAACAGAACATGTTCCCATACCCCATATCGCTCACAATTACGACCACTGAATGTTTTGATGGCCGTGTTACGGGAATTTTATTAAATACTTAAAAAAATTGAGCCAAAAAATCCTTAATAACTATGCACAGAATTTAAAAACATATAAGATATAATAATAAAATGAGATTGCTTGCAAGGATTTTCTATTTTAAAAAAATCATCGAAAATTATTTCCAATAATATGCAGAAAGATATGAATGTATTTGTACACTTATTATGATGACACAGTAATTGGGGTTTCATTTATAAAAATACAATAAAAAATGAAATCTATGGTATCAAATTTCAAGTTATCATGTGAGAACATTATTATTTTTAAGTGATTATTTGTCAATTAATTTAAGTCATTAATCAGTTTGAAAAAGTTACAAGACTTCTCTCTCTATCTCTTTCTCTCTAATGTAAATATTCTTAAACTTTCATTTTCAATTCTTCTAGCTGTCAAACAAAGTTATTGACCTCGACCAAATTTAAGATAAAAAAAGCAATAATTTTGACCAAGACACAATTACTGGTAGCTATTGTATATATGATAAAATCCAATTAACATAATGCAGATTGATATTAAAATTAGATTTTAATACTTACAATATTTTGAGAAATACAGTTAGTAAGAATGTGCTTATAAAGTCACGAAAGAATTAATATAAAACGTGTTTTACAAAATTGCGATAATTAAAACTGAATTTAAAAAAAACGACAATTTCATAAGTCCGTTTCATAAACCAGCAGGTAATTCAATAACGATACCCTTAAGTTCAGATAGAGTTTTCGCAGCACAGATTCTGAAGTGTGCCGGAAAGTGCTTCCCTAACATTTGCTTAATTAAGATAATGGCATAATGCAGTTAGCTTCCCTTATGGTTTATTTTTCCTTCTGCTGACCGCATCTTTTCTTTTTTGTAAAGTTTTCAACTGAATATTGTCAGGAGTTGGCAAGTGCAAATTTGGGAAATCGGAATGACTTCGTAACTTACTTAGTATCATTTAAATTGAAGGAATTGAAGATTCTTACATTAATACGACTCTGGCTGTTAGAAAGTGCTGGTATATCTTGAATTGAATAAATCTTTATGTAGGGACCCTGGTAGAAGGTGATTCGGAAATCTTAAATATTTATGCAAGTAAAGATTAGTGTGTTAATACCACAGCTGCATAGTCTGAAGTAGAAATTCTTTAAGAGAGCATTTATTTATGAATTGACTGAAAATTGTAAATATAAGAATACTTTGGAAATATTGAACTGATATTTGACCTATTATATTATATTATATTATATTCAAATTGGGAAAAACTGTAAAATTGTTGTACTTTAATCTAAACATCATTGCTTATTTCTGATATCTTTGCTCATTTTAAATATAGATTCATAATTTGTAAATCTTAGTACAGTTATTATAATTTAAATAAAATTTATGTTTTATCAGACTCATAGTTAATTTCTTGACATATTGAATAACGCACTTTTAGAAAACAATTCAACATAATTTTTTTAACTGTTCAAAGAAAGGACAATAGATGCTTTATCTTTTTTTTATTGGAAAAACATATTTTTCGATCAGACATTAAATTTTAATTCAAATAGTAAAACAATTTTCTAGCATTTTTTTTTCTATTTTTTAAAAATGACTTCTGGATTTCTTGTCAGAAAATAACAGAAATTATAGTAAGAAAGATGAAATAAGTTCTAATTAAAAAATTAAAATGGATTTACATTACGAAAATATTTTTGTAAAATCTACATATAAAATGAATTCCCCTGAAATGGTCTATATATTAGAGCAACAAAAACTCGATAAATAATTAATATATGTTGTAGATATGCATACCATCTTCTAAAGCTTTTATTGAAAAAGGGTTTAGTATATTAAAATCATATCAAAATAAAAAGGGGAGTTTTATAATTGTGATTTTAATTTATTCGAGCATGAATGAAAATCGCAATGTACAAATTGCTAGATGTATTGTATGGATATGCGATTCATTTCTTTGTTTACATCTGATTTTAAACAACGATTCCAATCTCATTATGCCCAAAAGAAAGAAATCCTTCTTCGAAATGATCGCCTGTGATTAGTTTACGGACATATCATATTTTTGCCTTTGTTAAAGTCTAAATATTTCTGAAAATGAGCTGTAAAAATTATTTTGTAGCTATTTCTGATAATTTCTAAATACATTTTTAAAATTGATGTTTTGTAACATACCTATATCATACCGCATTTCTGCTAGACTTAAGTTTAAAGCTACTTTTTGTTCTTGGATGCCATGTCACGTGCAATGCCGTGTTGGTACATTTATTATAATAAAACAAAAATCGGTTGAATTCAACTTTAAATTTTCCTTTCAATTTATTAATAAGATAGTAATTGAAACAGTGTCGTTTTTTTATCTAGTTAAGTTGTAAACTGACTAATTTTGCGGTTTCACATTGTTCTTATCCTTGACCAGGTAAAGGAGCATATAAAAATAAGTTTCCATTCATAGCCATAAAAGTTCAAAAATGCTTTAGACAAATGTTTAACTGTTTTATTTTATAATATTCTTATATGCTTTATTAAAATATTAACCTCTTTTAATATCTGTATTTTATATAACTTCAATACAAGAATATTGATATGTGCAACATAGCTGTCAAAACAATAAGGGATTATAAAATGACTTTTATATCCTCTGTAACTTTTCATTTAGCTATCTCAGTGGCTTAAAGATGTTTACAAATTGTAAGCTTACTAAAATATACTATCTTAACGCCACTTCCAAGGAACTCATTTTATAAAAGTTAGGGTCCTCAAATGCTGTAGTCTCTCAACTGAAGTATATTAAGGAAAAAAGGATTTTTTTCGGAGGAGTAGCCTTGATAAGAAGGGTTCAAATATATAAATAAAAAATAAAGATAAAAAATTAATTTATAACATGCACATTATTATGTAACATTCTACCGTATTATTCAAAAAAAATTCTTAAATATAAATAAAAGATTACGATTCTTAATCATAAAGCCTTACAATTTTTTTTTCTCAAAAAACGGATAAAAAATGAGCATCCATTTAAAAAAGATTAAAATTCAAAAATTCTTCTCAAATGTTGTGACTTTAAAATCTTAAAAAAAACACTTGAGACATTTTTTTCCCAAACGACTTAATCCTAAACAAATGTTTTTGTTTCATTTCTCAAGAATTGCTATTCCAATTGCTATTCCAAATTGCTATTCCAATTATTTAGCATTAAAATAGCCCTGAAATATTTTTGTATATTTATCAGATTTCAGAAAACAAAATCTTTTTTAAAATAAAAAATGGATTTTGCATTACTCTTCTAACATAATTTTACTTCGCAATGACTCCTATCCTTGTCTATTAAGAAAAAAAGTGAGACTATATGCTAATACACCTCTTCCGCAGGATTTTAGTTTTTCTTTGAATTTTTTCTCTACTATCTTTTACTTTTTAAAGAGCTTTACTTTCATTACGGAAAATTCACAGAAAATAAAAAAAAAGTAATCCGCTCAGGAAAGAAAAATTTAACTTCGTTCTCCCAAAATAAGTCGATGCAAATTTATAGTATCCTTTCAAATCCGAAATGTGTTTGAGTAATGTAATAAATTAATAGAAAAAGAGGAATTCCTCAAGCAGAAGAGAACTCGGAATATTTTTCGGAATCAGCACGATTCTTTGAGAATTGTTGTATCAAATAAAATCAAACTGAAAATAATGTTTTGATCTTTAGCATAATTTATAGAATTCTGTACCCAACTGAAGAAATTACATTTTTCTTAAGAGTATTTGTTTTTTATTTTTCAGTCAGCCAAAAACGGTAAGTGCATCTAAATAATCAAGTTCTTTTTATAGAATTTCTAAAAAAAATATTTCTTTTAATTGGTAAAATTGATGAAGTAAAAAACTCATACACTTTTTAATAGCAATAAACAAATTTACCCAAGAAAGTGTTATGGAGGTTTCAAACTTATGACAACGCCCTAAACTATTAAAAAGGAAGAAGTGCGAGTTTTATTTTTGAAATATTCGGTTTGATTTAAAATTCTTTTTGTAAAAATATATATATGCAACCTCAACTTCGTTTTATAAATGCATATATATATA
>JAOUZG010026507.1:77465-103511 GCA_026289955.1 Argiope argentata | reverse complement strand
GTTTTGGATATAGAATATAACATACTTTACTTAACAGAATTAATTTAAATAACACAATAAAAACCTGATTATTGCGCACATATGTGTATGCGTGATATGATTTTTTTTCCATTTTAGCATAATTTGTAATTTGTTTTTATTTTTCATTAATTAAATTTTTAATATCCATGCAGAATCGATAATTTGTGAAAGTGTTTAAGTCAAGTGATATGAAAAAGAAAGTTTGAGTGTATTTATTGCTCATGCATATTTATATATTTACCTAATGAATCTACTTTCGATTTTAAGAAATGATTATACATTTAATATAAAAGCAAAAGTTAATGATGTAAATGTATTGTAAATATCAAAATTATTCTCGTAAATTATCACCTAATAATGTTTGTGAGTTTATTTATATATACGATACGTTTCAGAAATAGTGATTCCAGAATTTTTTCGATTATGAGATAATATCGATTTATTATTTCATGCATATGTAATTGCTTGATAATATATTTTCATATTTTAGTCGATCTTATTTTGATTATTTCTTTACCATTTTCCATGCTCATTGAGACGGAAGGTGAATTGCACGAAAACTGCTTTATAAATTTTGATTTGCTACACTATTAAATTTCAATAAAATATTATATCAATTTCAATAAAAATATATTCTGAGGAAACCACATTAACTCTATCAAATTTTATTAAATAAAGAAAAATGTCATCCTATTTTAGATTAAATGTGTAACAATTAGCGCAATTTAGTGATGTTTTTGGTTATTTAAGTACAAGACAGTCGAACTTTATCGCCAAACTTAAAATCGTCGCCAATCAGTTGCTAAACCGCCAATTATGGCAATTCGGCAATGGTGTACTGACCTACCTTCAGGAGAAAAACCCTGAGCATGGCTGCCATAGGTAGACGAGTCTAAGTAAAGAGGGTATTAGGCATTAAAACAGGCCACAACATTTGGCTGACTAAGCGCGCTTCATCAGGCGAAGAATTCATTTCGCTTGTGCTCATGCAGATATATTTATATGACAGTTAAATGAAATTAAAATTGTAAGTAAACCTAAAAATTCCTTGTTATTTGAGCTTTAACATAATGTCTTGAATGAAGAAGCATCCAACTATATTTCTTCAACTGCTTTTATGTTGATTTTTTAAGACCACCTGCTGCCGTTAATTAAATAAAAACCATTGGATAATAACAAAATAGTTTGATATTTTCTTGGAGATTCATGTTTCTTTAAGAGTGGAAAGCTTAAGTTCAAATTTAGAATCCCCAGTTATGTTTCTTTCACCAATGTATCTTTTTACTGATGGCCATATGCATTCAATGGGATTCAAAACGCAATGATAAAGATGCAATCTTTCAATTTCATGTCCTTATTCTAGTAAAATTTAGTCCAATTACGTTTGAAATATGCATTTTTAAAGAGTTAGTGCTTGACTCCTGTTCAAAAAAGCCCGTAACTTTCTGAACTATAGATTCTGCTTGAGAATGCAAAGTGTTCCCACTTTTAAATATAGTCATTGTATAAAGCAAATCTACAATGCAATTAAAACAAATGGCAGGCTCTTCTTCACAGCTAAAACCAAAGATTGATGGAGTAAAACATGAAATAGAATTGATGAGATAAATCACAAATTATGAGCGTCAGGCATGAATCGAAATACAAAGGTAAATGGGGCTTCTAATCGTAGATTCTTCTAACGATAATGATTCTTCAAATCGGTTCTTTTGGCGCCAAATGAAATACAGCCCTTTCCATCACCCCAAATGTAATAGAATATCTCGTTTCCACGGCGACGAATTCCTACTTTTAGGGTTACCAGGGCTTTTCTCCTGACGGTAGGACAGTAATCCGTTGATCTTAATCGCCAAGTTTAAATCTGCCGCCGATGAGTTATTAAACCGTTGGAGATCGTTGGCGAAGATGGTCTAATACGTAAGTACCCCTTTTTTAGAGTTATTTATTTTGTATTATGAATATAAATATTTTAAATTCAAAATATGTAAAATCCAAATGACTTCTTAAGATTGTACTACTTTTGTCCATTTCCAAAAATTCGGAATGTTTTCTATTTCACCTAAAAATACAAAGAATTAACGAACTCTTATATTTCAAATTTCAGGCAAATTTTGCTAAAGTCCAATTAAAACTTATTTCTTTTTAGGAATATTAAATTCTCATATTTTGAAGAAAAAATTGGCAATATTACGGAACAAAGTAGGATATATTCATGCTCATCGTATGAATAGAAAATAAAGTGAGCTCAGCATTCAAGACTGTTTTAGATTAGCTAAATAAACTCAAATCCTTTGAACAAGTTCCCTGTAAAGAATAATATAAATCTGTACATTTAGACTTTAAAATCTGGATATTTACGTATTAGACCGTTGACGCCAACTGTCACCAAAAGTTTAGCAACACATTGGCGTCGGATACAAATTTGCCGATAATCCGTCGATGCCAACAAAAGTAGCGAAATGTTGGACGGCAGTTAAATGTGAACATTTTTTTTTAAATAATGACGGTTTAGCAACTCATTGGTGAAGCCTTCAAATTTGGCAATAAAGATCGACGGTCTGATACGTAAGTACCAAAATCTGTAACCATTTACTAAATTCCATTAGTCCAGCTGAAAAATATCAAGCTATCTTATTCCCAGTTTGACGGGCGAAGTGTTGTAAATAATAATTACAAAAATTTATTTCTCGGTTTAAACAGAAAGATTCGTAACATTCTCGACTATTCATTTGGAGATTTTGATGCTCTTTCTTTAAATATACAGCAAAAGAAACAAAATATGCTAAAATATGAATTCTGACGTATGTGAGGGATCCAAGGTAGTCTGATGGTAATGTCCCACCTTATGGACCAAAGAATTTTGTCTTCGATATACGGATACATCTAGGAACGGCTGTATAAGTGGGTATGATTCACGCTAAATCCGTCGAGGCTAAATGCACTCTTGCTGGTTTGGTGCTAAAACTTGGAGAAGGGGATTCAGAATCAAGAATCGCCCTCTTCATCTGAGTGTGGTTAGAAACTATGATGCTCGTTACGAAATATCTATAACGTTGCTTAAAAATAATATATTAATATAACTAGATTGTCGACGTTCTGGCATAGAGGTAGCGCGTCTTCCCCGTAATCTGGGCATCTTGGGTCCAAGACCCGTCTCGGTCATGGTTGTTTCTCTTCAGTTCTGTCTGAGATTTCTGTTTGCTGTTGTTGTTACCTATGGCACTTGCCAGGGACAAGCCCTCTGCTGATACAGCAGCAGATTTAAGCCGAATGAAGCGTCTCTTGTTTTTGAAGCAGCGCCAACTAATGCCAAGAGTACGACTTAGCTACTCACTCATCACATTCGCTTGCACAGCCCCTTTTAACAGGGGTGCACAGTCACACGCCTCACAGATAGCATACAGAACATGTTCGAATTGGGACTCAAGCCCGGGACTCTCAGAACAAGAGGAGGATGCGCTACCTCTGAGACAGAGAGCTGACTTTCTATTTGTAATTTGCTGTATAATTATTTCTGTAATCTTCTGTGTGATATAGTTTTGCTCGGGCGAGTAAATATTCAATATTTTATATATAACTAATTTTAACTTACGCTTATATTTATACACTGATGCTTAACATATATTTCTTATATTTAAATGCATATAATATGTATAAAATATGAGGATGCATTTACTGACTCTAATTACACAAACATTTCTATTTTCTCAATCATGTAATTATCAAATTCAAGAGGAATCCGAAAATCAGATAATTTCCCTTGTATAAAAAGGTTTGAAAACTTTTACAGGACTCCCAGATTTCCCAAATATTTGAATCTAGTAATTTTCTCAGTGCTGATAGGAAAAAAGATATTTAATGGTGATCTTTCGAGAATGAGAGAGGAAGAAGAGAAGGTACTCGGAAAAAAAGGGTTGGAAAATGAGTCTTGAAAAGGTGAAGCAAAACAGTGCCCTAAAAAAAAAGGACAAAGGACAAAAAAAAAAACCCGAAATTCTACGTAATGTGTTTCTAGTAAGGATAGAAACTAGCAAAGTGGGAGATATTTAGGCTCCTTTCAAAGTATCCGGTGAAAGAAAAGTGTAAATGTTGTATGTCCCCAATCGAAAAAAAGGAGAAATTTTCAGGAAAAGTAAAAATTTATTTTAAATTTTTTTGAAAAGATATTGATATCCTGCCCCTTTTCAATACTATATATAAAATATGTTGTTGTTGTTACTAATGACACCTCTCATGGACCAACGCGTAAACGATAGTCTGGGATTTTAAGCCGGATGAGCTTCTCTTGTTTTTTGAGGTAGCTCCAACTAAGACTAAGAGCAGCATCAATTTTATTTTTTAAATTACGGTTTTAAATAACAATATTTTTTTTATCTAGTGAAGTAGAATTTCATTCTTCCTAATTATTTCTCATATATGTGTATTAAGGATAATTTATAAGATTCTTCGTAATGTGATGCTAGCATGGATGGAAACTAGCAAATCAGGACACATTTCGACTTTTTTCAAAGTATCCTGACAGATAAAAGTGTTTTTGTTACTTATGACACTTGCCATGCGCAAGCCCCGCTGATACATCAGAAGATTTTAAACCGAAAAGAGCATTTCTTCTTCTTGTAGTAGGGCCAAGAGTACGACTTATCTACACACTCAACACAGTCGCTTGCACAGCCTCTCCTTACAGGGGAGGGATATTCACATGTCTCCCAGATAGATCACAGAAGAACAACCAGGCTCTAACCGGGACTCGAACCCGGTTACAGATCTCGAGGAAGACGAAGTGCATCTATGCCAGAACGACGGTTTTATGAATTTATAAATGTTAGTAGTGAGAATTTATTGTATAAATATTATCGTCAAAGGCTTTTCACTATTTTCTAATATAATCGTCGAGAGAAACGGAAGACGATTTTTCAATTAATGTGAGAAAGACTAATTAGGGCTAATAATTATCAAAATAATGTAAGGAAAAAATTATATAATTTATTGTACCGTATGTGTTGGATATATTTTTATAATGAAGTCGTAAATACTCAAAATAATAAAAAAGAAAAGATTCAAATGAACTTCTTTTCTAGATTACTTATTGATTGCAAAAGATTTAATAAATATCGCATTTGTACTTCCGCGATAGAGATTAACTACTTTCACAAAAATGATGAAATGTACAATAAAATGCACATTACCAAATTATTGCAAAAAAAAAAAATAGTTTTATATAAGTTGTATCGTAAAATTAATATAAAGGAAATAAAGAAAATAAATATAAAAATGATAAAGTGAGGTTTAATAACATAAGGAATAGACATGCGGAACTATAGAAATATTTTAATTAGTTTCGAGACATTCGGTCTCTTGTTTTTGAAGTAGCGCCAACTAGGGCCAAGAGTACGACTTAGCTACACACTCATCCTATTCGCTTGCACATCCCCTTTTAACAGGGGTGCACAGTCACACATCTCACAGATAGCACACAGAAGAACAACCATGCCCGAACCGGGACTCGAACCCGTGACTCCCAGATCTCGAGGAAGACGCGTTACCTCTTTGACAGGACGCCGGAATGTGTCAAATCTAAAGAAGTACATAATTGGTTAAACATTTGATGTCAAAATTTAATGAATCGTCAAGTTTCAAACATGGAATAAGATTTATATACAAAATTTTCAACTTCCTATTAGAATTAGGAAATTATTCATAAGAGATTCATTTGTCTATCTGTTTCCAAACAGAGAAGATTGTTTAGAGATTGAAACAGATAGATAGAAAAAATAGCATATAGTATTAGAATCTAATTATGGATTAGTATAAAATTTTGAACTACTTCAGATAAGGGAATCACTGTTTTTCGAAATGTATATTCACAAATGCGAGAACTCAAAAATACAGCGATTTGCAATCTTGTAAGTAGAATGCATATATCCTCTTCACACTAATTTGAAGCACAAGACTTTCAGATGCGGATATCAGAAAATAAAAATCCGAGTATTCGATGCATCCATAGCCTTGCTTAAAATCTACAAATTTTATTTCTAAAGGCGAAGAGATAATAACTATATTAGAAAATAAACGTGAACATTTTAAAAGAATTTTTGAAAATTAATTAATCTGTCAATCTTTTAGTGAAATAAAGGCCTCTATTTTTTAAATAAAATAATTTTATCGCCAAATGAATTATATTTACTTGCAAAGAAGCCAAATTTGCGATGAAAATGATAGGAGAAAAATAAAAAAATATATATTAGAAGAAGCTTCTTTTGTAATTAATTGATAAAATAAATTGAATTTACTAAAGGCAGAATATATAAAAACCTTAGCTCCCTTTAATATTAGTTTCTGACATTATATAGTTAATTAATTTTTTGATATAAAACTTTTTTTAAATAAGACATTAATTTGACGCAGACAAGAAACAATTTGCCAAGAATAATCACCAATTTCTTTTTCAATTACATTTTAATTTTTACAGAAATTTTAAAACAATGCTAAAGCAAAATTATTCAGGGTTAATAAGAAAGAATGTTTAAAAAATATTTTAGTAAATAATTTTTCAAAGAAATGTTTCACAAATTCCCTTTTATGTAAATTAAATGTGTTCGCCATTAAATAGGAAATGATTTCACGCTTTCTTATTGTAAAATCTAGATTAGCTAACCACCAAACTACAAGTGCACACTATTCAAAATATGCCTTTTTGATATCAGACAGAGAAGAGCAAATCTTAGTATCTGGCTAGATAGATGGGAAATAACAATGCGCTTTTAATAAATTTCGAAAAAAAAAATATGTTGTATATAATACCAAATTTGTAGAAAATGAAACGAAAAAAATTCAAAATTCATGTTATCATGTAAGAGTATTATTATTTTCAAAGCATTATTTATTATCATGTCAGAACACGATGTTACTTTGGAAATGAGGGTTGTGGCGTCAACAAAAATCCGTAGGCGAAAAATAAAAATTTAATTATCTGCCCGAGAATCTCAAAAAATCAGCTCTTACTAACGTATTGCCATTGCATTTACAAAAACTCTGATTACGCTGATTTAAAAAAGTAAGTTACCGACTACAGCAAATAAAACCTAGAAAAATGTCATTTTGAGCTCGTGATTATATGAAATGAAATAAATAGGAAATGAGATATTTTTTAAAAACTATAAATGCGAGACAAAGTTTTTTTTGGATCGTTTGCAATACTAAAGTGACTCCTTCGATGAAACCTTTAAAGTGAATTGAAATATAATTTAACTTGCACGGGCACGCGGTGCTTGGCCGTTCAAGGCCGAATGATGTTCTGACATGATACATTAAAATATGCATAGCAGGTTTCATTTTGATCTTTTTTATTTATTTTAATTAATTCATGAATTATTTTATTTATTTTAATTTTTTCATTTTAGACGGAGAGGACAGATGACCAATTAACACTACCGGGGGTCGAAATCAAGCAACAAGCACCTTTAAAAGAAGAGGAAAGCATTTGCTTTCTTTACGGAATCCCCGTATTCAAAGGACTTTTCCCGAGTGTAGGTTCCCGAAACCTAAAGTTTAACCAGGACTCGAACCCGGGACGCCCATATCACTAGGAAGACGCGCTTCCTCTGTAACAGAATGCCAACTTTAATCATAAATCTTTAAACTTTTGAAAATAATTTATGACTCATTCAAATTCTTCAATCTTATTTTGAATGCAGAAGAATTTAAAATTGTTTCTTGACCTTATAAAATAGTATTTAGGAGTCATTTTTCTTTATGTAAATATAGGATAACTATGATAAAATTGTGACAATTGGTGCTAAATAGTTATAATCATATTTAATACTATAAAATTATTCTTCAACATCTTTTGTTTTTAATTGCCAAATATACTGAATTAATTCTATAGATCACAAAGATCTTTTAGCACAAAACCGCCATTTGATTTTTTTGAATAATCTCTTAAATTCATATTATACGAAATTATCTTTCCATTGTATTAAATTAATTGAAACCATCTCTTAATAATAACTTTGAACAATTTTATAGATATTTATAAGGTAAGTGTATATTGGCAACTTTATAAGTTTATATTATGTTTCAGTATTTGTGTAAGACGACTACTTCATTAAGATATTTCAAAATGCACCCACACTATAAGTTGTTAACGATTATAAATGATGTAACTCGTCAAATAATCCTGATGAATTAAAAAAAAAATATCGATAATTAGATGAAAGAGAATTCAATTAAGTAAATATTTAATTAAATTAATCTCGGAGTTATTCGGCACTATTAAAATTTTACGAATATATCTTTGATGATTTCTAGTTAAGTTAAACATAGTTCAGGAAAATGGTGACTGAAAATAAAAATTCATTTCGATAAAGCGATTTTCAATTGTGTAATATTAAATTAAATCAAACTTATAACTTTTTCATGATTACTAGATTTTTTTACAGTCTGATGGTTTTTTAAAAATGAAATTAAAGAAAGGATCTACTAGAAAAATTATAACCACGAGCTGTATTGAATGAAAAAAAAATGTAATGAAACTTAGTTATTTGGAAGGTTATGGAAATAAAATTGTATATAAGTCATTACAGTATTATTAGTAATATTTTAACTAGTAATTATAATGACATATAATTCTTACATAATTATGAAAGTATTATTTTAATAGTGAGCTGAAGAAGAAAGTTTGAACCTCAAGCTTTTTACATCGTTTAATTTTTTTCTCGGATGTCATAATACAGGATGGCATAACACCGCACAAAACAAATACAGTACACGGCAATTAATAGCAGAAAATATAGTTCATAATTAAAGAGTCACACATTATTCTGGCCACTCGAACATACTACTGTTTCTTAGCCAACTGACTCTCTCCTTTCTAGCTAATATTTCCCACAATTCCACTCTGCTGTAGCACCATCTGGCGGTCAAAAGTAAAACTGTCTTCCCAAGGAGTTTGACAAAGATTAGTCCTCCAAGTCTTTACAATAGTAATAATAATAATTTTTTCTTTAAAGCTTTTATTTCTGCTTAGATCAGTATGATGTTAATAAGGATTTGTTACCAATATAATCATTTATGCGAAATTAATGGAATTAAGAATTTAAAAATTATTCAAAATTCACATATTTATTAGGTGATCTTAATAATTCCTTTTATCAAAATGTTGTTTGCCTTTTTGATAAAAACAATCAGATTGGTTCTAATACAATATTCAAATTTTGAAGACAGTTAATTACAATCTTGATACAATTATCACAGTCTGAAGAGATATTCTTTAGCAATTTCTAATATAGTTTCGCATATGATAATTCATTTATTTTATATACAATAATATGAAAATTCATAACAGTTATACCCATTTTCTTTATATTTAAAGATCTGGATGTGTAAAGCTTCGACCAGTTTTTTTACTAAAATTTACACTATAATAGAAACCATTTGCCAATTTGATATGTTGTTTAAATTCACATAACCACTGCTCACACTGTTTCTAAATTCCCATATATGTATGTTCAGAAAATTTACACTATAATGGGAACCATTTGCTAATTAGTTATGTTTTTTAAATTCAAACAAAAAATTTTAAAATTATTTCTAAGTTCTAACATATATATGTTCAGATGATTTTTTCTCTTTTGTTCTGTTTCCTAAAAGTGTGAATTGCTGCCATATATTGATCGATGTCAACTGATTTTTAGTTCGATTCCTTCATTTTAGCAACTGAAATTGAAAAGGAAGACAACTTCCCGGAATTCTCTGTAGTAATTTCAAATATTACATTGAAATTTAGATCATTATAAGTAAATTTTAAAAATTAAATTAGGGGAAGAACCAAAGAACCTACAGAACCAAAAACCCCATTTTTAGGGTTATATTTCTGTTCTGTTTGTCTGTGAAGAAAATAGTTGAAGGAAAAAAAATGATGGCTAAAATCTAGTGTATGAGATATCATCTAAATTTGTATAATTCTGTCAAATTTCAAAAAAAAAAACACTTTTCATATGAATTATCAGATGTTGTTGTTATTAATGGCACTTGTCATGGGCAAGCGCGCTGGAGGCCGTTAACAATTTTAAGCTGAAATCTTGTTTTTTAAAAAGCACCAATTAGTGCAAAGAACAGACTGAGCTACACACTCATCAAATTTGCTAGGACAATTCCTTTGTACAGGGGGACACATTCGCATACCAGACAGATAGAACGCAGATAAACCATGCCCTAACCTGGAGTGGAACCCAGGATGCCCAGATCACGAGGAAGGCACTATACTTTTGTGCCAGGACGCCAGCTAAATTCTTTCTATATGGATGTTTGAGAGGAAGTGTCTTCGACAACTATAATTGCAAAGATGAAGGTAAAAAAAAATTCGAAAAATGATTTGGCAGCTAAATCAAATCTATTCATCAAATTCTTAGTAAAATTCATTAAATTTTGACTATGAGTGCCTGCAGTTACAATACATCAAAAGCAAAATACCAAGTCATCACAAATTATGACTTTAACTGTAGTTTTGCGTCCAATTTCGGTATGCATCGGCTGACAAAAATGACTTGAAAATAAATATTTGTACTCTAGATTCTTTAAAAACGCTAGATCCAGGCAAAAGATCTATTGCTGAACTCCACCGCTATCTAAGACATTTAAGGTCTTTCACAATATCCCAATTTTATGAGGAGGAAAAAGGGTAAAACTTTTATTGCACCTCATGCACAAAATTTTCTTGGAAATTACTCCTGTGAAGTAATGAGTTTATTAATAAAATTACTCCTGTTAGTAGAATAATTATCATATACATTTACCACCATGTCGGCCTCTTGGCGTAAGAGTAGCTCGTCTTTCCATGATCTGGATGTCCGGGGGGATAGTTGTTCTTTTGTGTTCTATCTGCGAGGTGTGCGCTCGCATGTAAAACTGGTGGTGCAAATGAATGTGACACACCAAGTATCTAAGTCGACTCTTGGCCTCAGTTAGCGTTACTTAAAAAATGAGACATGCTCATTAGGCTTAGATCACTAACAAATCCTCCAGAGGGCTTCTAAAGTTCCATGAGTAACAACAACAATTATTGTCCTTGAACAATAAAGTTAAAAACATCGGTGATACATAGTTTTCAATATGAATAAAAACTGTATTTTTATTCACCAAACTTAATTATTTTCGAATAATAATATTTCGGTTTTAAATATACTTTAGCCATAGAATTTAGAGTAATTGTGATTGACGAGACGGCAATATATTTACATATTTCGTATTCGATAAATTAAAATATATTCCTTTGACAAGTCATATAAAAACAATTTTTTAAAATCAATTAATGCTTAGGTTATTACAATTTTTTAGCTGCTTTTTATTAGATAATTACAATTATTGTTGTTCTGTGTTCCGCTTTACAATGGAAGGAGAGTTGCAGTAGTTTCTGAGGACAACCCCCCCCTGAGTTCCATAGATAAAAAGTCTGACTTATATCTCACAAATCATTTTTACGGGATAGACTTCAATCATGCATTTCATTCATTCATCACAGATCGTAATTTATATGTAAAGCAGAGAAGGATCATCACTGACCCAGTACCCCAAACGGTACAGTTCTTCACGAGGAGAACTTTGAGACAACGGCAGATTTAACGACCACAAAACATTCAGAACCCTCGGCTGTCAGGTTCGAACTCGCAGCCGAATCCAGCGTCTACCGAAAGCGATTTGAATCCAGCGCTTTAACAACCAGGCTAACCAGGCCTAACAATTACCGTTACTAAAAATAATTGAACTAAATATTATACCAACAATGAATTTTCAACGCCAGCTTTTACCCGCGACTATGTACGGGAGGAAATTTTGATCACTATGTGAGAGAACTGACGGTCCAACGCCAATTGTGGCAACGCAAAATGCGCGAATTTTCTATACTTGTTGGAGTAACGTGATACATATTAGAATTATTTAAATTTTTTTATTCTATATTAATGTATTTCGAAAGTACTTCAAAATGAATCCGAAAAATTGATTAATAAATAATGTTTAATTTCAATGCATCAAACATTAAGAAAGTAAACATGCTTTTTTGAAATAATCAGCTAAAAATATGTTAAGCCGAACCTTATTAGAGTGGGGAAAAGCAAACTGAAGTATTTGACTGTGGGGTAATGAAGACTTTTTGAAAGTAAGTTAGTTTTTATTTAATTTTTAAAAACATAGTGAATTAATATTTGAAAAACTGTATTAACATCAAATGCCATCCACTGCAAATGAAAAAAAAAATATTTGCACTTGATTGGATGAATAAAAAGTATTTTATTAACGAATGGAAATGAGAAATAGTTATATATAGGGAGAGTTTGAGCTAATATTAGGAATTGAAAATTGGGTGCATATTTTTCTGTTCTATCTCTTTTATATAACCCGTTCTCATAAAAAAAATCCTAAAATTTTTGGACGATAATTTGAAACTTCAGAAAATATTTAGTGGAAAGATATTTTAAAACTAGTTAACACAACTAACTAACAAACTATTAACTAGCTAAACACAATTTTTTATTTGTTCCAGAAAACATTCGAATATGTTTAAAAATAAAATCTTAATACGCCATTTCTTTTTTTAATATTGATTATTGTTTTTTTTTTGCTATCACAGGCAAACAGTCGCCCTTTCCAGACATATTTTATTATATACCTATTTTTCATGGTAAATAATACCATTTTCAAAGCAATTAAATTAAATAGATGAATGTTTATTTGTTAGACTTCAAAGAAAGCAAGTACATGAAGCAGACTACAAGAAAACATTTTCTTTAATGGGAAACACGACTGATTGCGTATAAACAAAGAAAAATTTGAAATCAGTACTTTACTAACAATCTGCAAATACTTAGAGAAAATGGTTGGTTATTCTTTTGCTCTTTTATTGCTTATTTTTCTTTCTATCTCGAATTCTCTCAAAATAAATTGTTTATAAAGAAGGAAGCAAATTACTGTGATCATACCTAATTTGTCTTCAAAATTTTAGATTCGTTGAATAGAAGTTTGACTGCAAAATAATTTTTGAAGGAAATGATATCATATGCATTGCTTCTAGTTTATACAGAAGAAAGAGTAGAAAAAAATTTGCGGCTATGGTTTCTCCTTAAAATAGAATAGTAAATTATTTTCCACTAATTGGAATTTTTCCGAATTAATAATATCATCTGTAAACTATTTTTTTTTACTCTGAAGCGAAAAAATCCTATTTGATGGATAAAACATTGATTTATTTGAGAAATCTTTAAAAATGATTCCCTTTTAAAAAGTCCTGTGTGTCTAATTGCTTTGAAAAGTTCCTTATTCTGAAGTCCTTTTAAAAGTTCCTTAATCTAAAGTCTTTTTAAAAGTTCCTTATTCTAAAGTCCTTTTAAAAGTTCCTTATTCTAAAGTCTTTTTAAAAGTTCCTTATTCTAAAGTCTTTTTAAATGTTCCCTTTTCTAAAGACCTATGTGTCTAAGTCATTTTAAAAGTTCCCATATCTAAAGTCCTATGTGTCTAAGTCCTTTTTAAAGTTCTCCTTTCTAAAGTCCTATGTGTCTAAGTCCTTTTAAAAGTTCCCATTTTTAAAGTCCTATGTATATAAGTTCTTTTAAAAGTTTCCCATTCTAAAGTCCTATTTGTCAAAGCCTTTTTAAAAGTTTCCTATTCTAAAGTCGTATTGTCTAAGCGTTTATCCTATATGATAAAAATGTAGTTTTTATCACTTGTTAAAATATTGAAAAGTATTCACGAATTTGAAAATAGGTTCAATTGTATGTTGTACTTCATTCACGCAAATAAAAAGGTTCAGTTATATGTTTTAATTCATTCACGCAAATCAAATGATTTAATTACATGTTGTAATATATTTCGCAATGTAAGGGTTTGCACATAGTCTTTAATATATAAATAATATATAAACTTGTTTTGGGATTATGTGTCTATTTAACTCAAGATAATTTATGGCATACCTGTGATGCCGTTGGAAATTCTGAATGAAGGTCGACTCCGCGAGAAAATCCATCAGAAACGCGGTTTAAAGATAGTTTCTCTAAATAATAGATTGTATATTCCATCACATTAAGAGATTTATTGACGATATACGATCCCTATTTCATGCCTGTAGCCATCTGTGATGAAATATTAACCAGCATAGTTGTTTGGATATAGCCTTTATAACTTCTAACATTACATATTTATGAATAAAAGTTTATACAACACTCACACCCGCATACACATACATAACATAACGCTATCCTGTGTCTACGGTGAATGCTAAGTTATCTAACCAGTTGGATGAGCACAAGATGGGAGAAAAAAAGGGGGAATCTGCACTTTTGAGGGACTTGAGTTATAATTTCGGTTGATTATCACAAACGAAATTCTGGTCTCAACTATTGTAGGTCTTGAAGAGGTCTTGGCATTTATGAATATGGTTCACTATGGAGTGGATTTTGCCGCGTGAAAGGGTATTTGATGCAACTCTCCTGCACCATTCTTCATCGAGGCTTCTTTCTGGCTTTCTCATGTGCCATGAGAGAGTGAGTAGGCATCCTGTGGCATAGTGCATTGGAGATCCTATTTCCCCACAGTTAAAGTAAAGAGAGTTGGCTAGATGGAATCTGTGTAAGTATATCGGGAATGAGCCGTGTCCGGTGAAGAAAAGGACATTCGCTCTAGTTGGCAGCGTAGAGAGAAACTTTCTGTATAATGTTATATGTGCTACGGCCTGTTTCGCCTTCTTCCCATTCCTTTTGCCATCTTGTCATCATATCTGTTTGGAGGATGTTCTTCAGATGAGATCGCATACACGCACAGAAAATCATTCATTTAAAGCCTAGATGGTAGAGATTCTCAATTTATATTACAGAAATCTCTGCTCTTAACTGTAATAATTCCCTAAACTGTAATTCCCTGTGTAACCCTAAACCCCGTCTTAAAGTTGTATTGAAGAATTAAATAACTTATTAATCAAACCCTCTTAATCATCCACTTCCAATGCCGTCCAATGAAAAGTTAAATTAAAAAACTACTTACTGTCCTGGCGTCCTGGCATAGCAGTAGCATGTCTTCCCCGTTCTTTGGAAGTCCAGTGTTCGAGTCCCGGTTCGGGAATGATTGTTCTTCTGTGTTCTATCTTTAAGATGTGTGAATGTACCCCCCTGTGAAAAGAGTCTGTACAAATTAATATGATGAGTAAGTAGCAAAAGCCGTACAGTTGGCGCTACTACAAAACAAAACACGTTGATTAGGCTTAAATCACTGACTAACTCTGCAAACTTGTTCATGACTTGTGCCATAAGAGACAACAATAGTAACAATTTTCTGCCCATGAAATCACAAGATTTACTATCAAATGGTACAGAGATCCAATAAGCTAATCATGAAGGCATATCTATATTAGATAAGGCCGTAGAAACTGAAATTGATTTACTCATTTATCTGTTGTTGTTGTTACTTATTGCACTTGCCATGGACAAGCCCCGCTGATACTTATCATTAGTGTTGGATATTTTTCAATTCCAGACCATGATGTCATTTTGCATACGGTTGGTTCATGTTTTACATATTTTTTGTTGGCAACACTGGAGGTGTGCCAAAGACACATAAAGGCTGTATGTATTTTTTGCGTCGGTGTTGATGCTGACTTCGCGAGGAGCGAGTGATCGTCTAAGACATGCACCAACCGTGTTCGTGCAGTATTATGCTCTTGTTTTTATTACTCGAAAAAACGATTTATGTCTTTTTATATAATTGATTAATAAATCTATATTTTTAAGAAACCCGGCTCCTCATTTTAAAGCATAACCGACAATAAACGTATTTTAGTCCAAAAGGAGCGTTTCTTCTTCTTGTAGTAGGGCCAAGAATGCGACTTAGCTACACACTCAACAGTGTCGCTTACATAGCCCTTTTTTACAGGAGGGTACAGTCGCACATCTCCCAGATAGCAGACAAAAGAGCAACCATGGCCAAATTGGGATTCGAACCCAGGACTCCCAGAATATGAGGAAGACGCGCTACCTCTGTGCTAGAATGCCGGCACTTATTTATCTAGTGGTACTTAAATAGTTTTATTGTATCTCAGCATCATAACTAAGCATATTGCCTAGTTATCTCTTAGATGTATATCCCTAATTTTAATCCCCCACTTTACCATGTGCTCCCCAATCATCATTCTCTCTGCCATCATTCTATGAACGCAATCCCCTTAAATGAACTTTAATCGAAACCGCATTCTAGAACCGGCAGTTTTTATGTCACCGGATGTTGAATAAGATAATTTGAGAGATGCTTTGAACAAGAATTTCCTGTTCTTTTCTCGCACTGATAATCGAATAAAATGAGCACCGACGTCAAAATGCGAATTAATAAAAGCCAAGTCAGCTTCATAAACCCTCAGGAAATTCAATAACGATACCCTAAAGTTCAGAGAGAGTTTTCGCAGAACAGTTTCTGAAGTGTGCCGGAAAGTTCTTCCCTAACATTTGCTTAATTAAGATAATGGGATAATGCAGTTAGTTTCCCCTATAGTATATTTTTAGTCCTACTGGTAAGCATTAGTTAAAAAAAATTTTTTTGCTTGAATATTGTTGAAGACTTATTTAATATAATTTAAATTGCAATTGCGATTTATGACTTGAAATGAATAAAGTGTTAGGTAGAGGCACTCAGAAAAGTAAGATTTTTTGAATCAAATAAATTTGTATGGGTGAAGTCAGTTCAGTATATATATCAATACCGCTGATATATATACTGAAGAGAAATACCACGAAATTCCCCGATTTATGGTGAAAAAAATTGACTGCACAAAAATAATGCACTAATGCTATTGAAATGATATTTTAACCTACATTTTATATTATTCAGCTAGGCATAACCTATTAAACATGTTGTTCTGAAACATCTACAGATGTATATGTTGCTGAACAATTTATGTTAACTATATGTTTCATAATTTGTTAGTTGCTATACAATTACTGCAATTTAAACTAAATTCACTCTAACAATCATAATTTAATTCACATTTTTTGAAATCATTGAATTTCTTTTAATTGTTCAAGTAGTGACCATAAGCTTCGCTATTTTCTTTCATTAAAAAAAGTCTCCCTCTGGTCTAACATCAAAATCTATTTTAAATAATGTAAAGAGGCAATTTTTTTCAAAGTTTTCCAAATTTTTCTTATTTTCGTTTTTTAAACTTACGGTAGCAAAAAGGGAATAAGTTTAGTTGTGGAAAATGATAAGTCAAGAATCGAACCTGCCACGCTATGGTTCCATAACTACTAGACAAAAGTGATCACCTTTTCCGGATATTAATAACTAGCTTATGAAGCTAGTACAACAGTATTCTCACATCAGTGAGTCAGGACAAAGACGAACGATATTATTGTGCCAAGCGTTATAGAAAGGGAGTCAGAGTTATTGATTTGAATTGGTGATGCTGGTGTCAAGTGAATCTGATAATTTTGTGAGAGTATACGGATCCATGGCAACTGCACGAATTTGCTTAGTCAAGGTCATCAATGCAGATTGAAGGTCAAAAGTTGAACTCGCGACGCTGTGGTCCGTAGCTGCGTAACATAGCAACTAGACAAAAGTGATTAGCTTGCCCGGAGGTTGTTAATTGGCTTATGAAGCTAGCGCCACATAATAGTAAATTTAAAGCTGATTCACAAAACGATTATACGTTTAGAGAACATCAGAATAAAACATAAATATATTAGTTTAATCTTGAATTAATCCTTAAAATTTTCTGCCATTTTGGTAACCAAAACAATATAGATTTTTTAGGAAATATTTTGTTGATTTATTAATAATTATTTTATCTCGTTAAGTTGAAACTTACTATTTAGATGAGTTTATATTATTGGCATCCTTGGCGATTTGAATAAAAAATAGATTGCCACCAGTGAGTCAGATGAACTGAAAAATATTTTATATGAATCTTTAAGAGAAATGTTTTTATGATATTCTGTTGTTGTTTATTTGCCAAGACCTGCCGATACATCAGCAGATTTTAAGCCGGAGATATACGTCTCTTGTTCTACAAGTAGCGCCATCTAGGGTCAAGAGTACGACTTAGCTACACAGACGCCACAACCATTTTTAGGGGGCGGACTTCACTCAAGCAAATTCATTCATTCATCTCAGATCGTAATTTAGACCTGGAACAGAGAACGATCACGTCTGACCCAGTATTCCCAGTGGTATTACTCTCGATATTGAGTACTTTGAGACCACGAAAAGATTTAACGAGTGCCAGTCGCCACACACTCGGGGAATCTTTGACCGTTGAACTTTGAACTTGAAACCTAAGTATTACGATCTAATGCTCTATCAACCAGGCTATCCCGGTCCAAAGTGATATTCATATAAGTGCTGTTACAATTTAAAGCATTTTTAATTTTAAAGTTCATTGTATGTAATTTCAATATAAGAGGAATGGATATGTGTGTTACAATTGTCAAATACCCACGTGCACTATTTTATGTCAGTACGTCCTTAGCATGAAGGTCCTACCAAATATTTAGCTTTTAAAAGTATGTTTCTCTAATTTTTCAGAAAGTGATTGGATAAAATTGCCATTAAATGTGACAGTCTCTTATTTGTATTATTTTGAGAAAATTATTAAATTTGAGACGTAGCAGTGTGGAAGGGCGTTTAAAAAAATATAAAAGGCGTATATAAGAAATTACCTCATATCGGAAGAATTTTATTAAAATGCAACAAGTAATTTTTAAAAAATAATTGTTAATTTTAAGCAATTCAGCAAGGATTTTATTACAATCCAACAAGTTATTTTTAAAAAATAATTGGTAATTTTAAGCAAAATAATATAATTCGTAATCATTAATCTTTATTTCTTCTCGCGGCTTTTATAAAATATGAACTTCATTTAAAAAGATTAAGAATGATAAACCGTTTTATAATGTCATTGCT
This sequence comes from Argiope argentata, assembly GCA_026289955.1. NCBI lineage: Eukaryota > Metazoa > Arthropoda > Arachnida > Araneae > Araneidae > Argiope > Argiope argentata. The sequence continues at coordinate 84,557 of JAOUZG010026507.1, read as the reverse complement.
TTAGTAATCTAAAAAATAAATGTCTTCTGATACTTTATCTCTAATGGCTTGATCAAAAACATACGCTTTTATTTCATTTCTCAAAGGAAAAATGCAATTCCAATTATTTAGCATTAAAATGGCACTGAAATATTTTTGTATCTTCTTTCAGATTTAAGAAAACAGGGTCTTTTTTTATTAAAAAAAGGGATTTAGATTTGTTTCTTAGCCAAATTATGTTATTCTTTTAACATAATTTGGCTAAGAAACAAATCTTATTCTTATCTATTAAGAAAAACCGAGATAATATGCTAATATACCTTTTCTATAGAATTCTTTTTGAAAAGATTTCTCTCTACTACCTCTCATTTTTTTAAAAAAACTTTTCTTTCATTACAGTAAGCTTACTGAAAAAAAAGTAATTCTCTAAAGAAAGAAAAATTTAACTTTCTTAGCACAACAGAAGTCGATACAAAATTATTGTACCATTTGAAATCCGAAATGTGTTTCAGGAATGTAATGACGTAATAGAAAGAGAGAAATTCCTCAAACAGAAAAGGACGTAAGATACTTTACTAAATCGACATGATTCTTTGAGAATTATTGTATCATATTAAATCAATCTGAAATATATGTTTCATTTTTAGCATATTTTATAGAATTTAGTAACCATCTGAAGAAACAACTTTTTTCTTCGACTGGTTTAGCAACGTTAGGATTTTTTAGTCAATCAGAAATGGTATAGGTATCTTAAAAGTTTAAATTTTTTTATAGAATTTCGAAAAAAATATTTATGAAGTTGGTAAAAAAATGTAAAAAAAAGAATAAAATATCTTAATGATAATGAAAAAAAAATATTTGAAAAAGTGTTATGTATGTGTAATGTTATTTTTAAAATTAAATTAAACCTCCATTAATTTCCAAAGCTCCATCTTAATTTAGCAAATAGTAATATCATTCTAAAATATTCTCTTATTTCCGGATCTATTCCACTCAGTCTAGTTAATTAATTCAACAGAAGCTGTGTAAAATTGCTGACTCATCAAAAATCCCCAGATTCTCACGCTCAGTGAGAGATGAAAATTGTCCAGAGAAGCACATTCCTTTAAAAAGATCCCTGTCTTTCCCTTGCCTTTTAAGCGTGTGTCATGGAAATCCCCATCGAAATCTGATTTTATAATCTCTATAAAAATATTTTCCCTATCAAAAGTTTACGGTATTAATGTCCACGGATAATGCACCCTCCCTTCTTTAAGCTTCTGCTTTTCTGCTGCGCTGTGAGCGGACACGCCTTGCCCCCGTCATCATGTAAATAATGCCTGCTTCCGGTGTTGGAATAAAACGAATTTAATTCAACCTGTCTTCTCCATGATTTCGGCCCCGACTCTGCTATCTGCTTTCATCAAATAATTTAAATGTTTTTCGTTATATATATTTCAAACTTGTGCCGATGTAGAAAGATATTAAATTTGAAATTAGAATGAAGTCATTCCATGAACAAACCAGCTTGATGTTATTTATTTTTTAAAGTTAGACGAAATTTTATTTTATCTAATTAAATCCTAAATGTTCAGTTAAAATAAAATCTGTTTTTTTTATTTATGTAACTATAAATTTGGAATGTACAGAATGTTTTAGCTAATACGGAATATAACATTTTCTTTCGCTAAAGATGGAATATTCCTACGAATCTGATATAAAAATGAGGATAATTAGTATGTACTTTACCATATTTCTTATTATTTTTCATATTGTTAAAGATTAAATTTATTATAGAGGTTGAGGTTCTAAAACTCTGACATTTTCTGAAATTGTTGGACAATAATGTTAATGAACGATTTTAATATTTTTTCAAATCCAATTGTAGATTAACATTTTAAAACGATTGATAATTTGATTCCATATGAGACACAGTATATGATAGAGAATTGTAGAAAATATTATTAGCTTCCACACCAACACCACCTTCATCACCACCACCACCACCACCAACAACAACAATAATAATAATAACGTATTTTGAAAAATACTGCTAAATGGTAATTATTTACAATAGTATTATAAAATATTTTTTAAAGTACATTTTGAATAGTACATGAAAAATGATACATAATTTATCACAAAATATATATGAAATCAAACATTTTAATTTCGAAATATTTAAAATGTGACGATTAAGAAATTATATTTTATAAGAGATAATCTTTACAGTCATTCATTAAAATGAATTTTATTAAAATTTAATTAAAATGAATTGTAACTGAATTCAAATCTTCACTTAGATTAAATCTATCATAATAGGCATTTAAAACGTTTCTGTTACCTTTATATATCGAAATATAGTAGATTTTTAAAGATTATTTTATAAAGAATTACAATGAATATCATTATATAAATATATCATGCGTCTAAATTTTTTGTATATCAAACTGTTTTTACTTCAATATTGATACTTTAATATGAGAAAACACACACATGTCCACACTTTCTGTAGATAGATGCATTTTATAACTTTACCATGTACTTTAATACAAACATCATTTATTCAACTTATTAAAGATGATAGAATTCTTTTGATGGAATGAAACACAAATTAAGTAGGAAATAATATTATTTCTCTGGGTTTTACATTAATAGAAATTTAAGAAATTTCAGTAATTTAGGAAGAAAAATGCCTCTTTTTAAATCCTAATGTTTTTCTTCTGATCTATTAATTATATTCTGATCAGTTCATCTCAATCCTGACTGGTATGATGATTTCTATTTTGAATTAAATTTAGCTGTGAAAATCCTTTTTAAAAAATATAACTTGTAATGGAAATATTTGTTGTTTGTTGCTACCTATGGCATTAGCCATTGGACAAGCCCAGCTCATGAAAGTATCAGTAGATTTAAGCCGAAGGAGCTTCTCTTGTTTTTGAATTAGGGCCAAGAGTACGACTTAGCTACAAACTCATCACACTTTGGCTTGCACAGCCCCTTTTTACAGGGGCACAGTCACACATCTTATAGATAGCACACAGAAGAAAAACCATGCCCTAGTAGGGACTCTCCGAACACGAGGAAGACGCGCAACCTCTGCGCCAGAGAGCCGGCTAAGAATGAAATACAAATTTAGATTCCTGAAAGACATGCAAGGAACGGGCATGGTGTTGAAATCTCAGTTCGAGATGAGTTTTAGTAAAACGATAGTATACATTCAGGAAATTCATTCATGAAAATATCAAAAAGCAATAACCAGTCAATTTCAAGAAAATAGTTCTCATAATTTGAGTAGATGGTATGACGTGGTTGTCTAGATAACCGTTTCCTATGCGGAATGTCTGTTTTTGAATCTGGTTGGGATTTTCTACTTTTCTTTTTAAATAATTCTTATTCAATTAAAAATGTACAAATCCTTTTAATTAATGTTTATATTTTTCTATCCAATCCAAAAATCATTCTTTATTATCGAAATAAAAAAAAATTAATAACTAAAACATAAATATTATAAATGCAGATACATTAAACAATAAAATTATTCAACTTTAATTAACTATATATGAATAGTTTTCATTAATATGCTACTTATTTTTATGGAAGGATAAATATTACTCCTTTTGAAACTTGAATTATAATTTAATATGTAAAGGAACAATAATTCAAAATCATTATATTAAAGTCTACAGTTTAACTTGCTTGTACCATTTTCAAATAATTAATTTATAAATTCTAGGATCTTAATAATAATAAATTATCAATTCTAGATCAACAAAGCTAAATTTACATCAAAATATGAAGAGAGAAGCTGATATTGCTTCGACTACAATGTCATCGGGATCCTTCGAAAGGGTATCATCAATATAGAAGCTTTAACAAAAATTTGAGGATTATTTTCTCGAAGTTGATTGGCCATTGTTTTTTAATATTTTCAAGAATGAAAATTCTAAATGTATACTTTCATTATACTAAATATTATCCCGATCTCAGATTTCAACCCCCTTTCCCTTGTTAAACAAATGAGAAGACAGAAGTTAGAAAATTTCTCTCTCTACGTTCTTGAAATATTTTTTTTCTTTCTTTACCTTTCGATTCTTTTAACTTTGAGAAGAATTATTGTATATATTTCAATAGAGTTTAATCCTTATCTTCGTAAAATAGAAAGATAATCAAATCTATAAATTTGACATATACTATTAACTAATTAAATTGAAGATGTTATATTGTTTGGGAAAATTCATCTAGTGGGTTTACAGTGGAAGGCTTATTGGGCTCAATTATGAATAGCAACTAATTATTCTATATGAAATAGAGAAAACCAACAAAAATAAACATAAGGATGCACACGCCAAACCACTCTTTCAAAATTAATTTCACTATTTAATTCTATTGGGTATAAACTTTAAATTAAGAAAATTTTATAGTTTTCATGAGAAGAAATGGAATCTTCTGGAAGGGTATCGTATCTTCGATATTTATAAAGATGTCGCCAATATTTCAAAAATTTCAGCTACGATTTTTTTTCTCGGTAAAATGATTGCCATGACTGGAGGTTATCGTTCTGATGTTTTTTCCGCAGTTACTAAAATATCCATAATATCTTATTCTTTACTTTAAAGCCAACTTTGTAGTAAAGCAATATTCCCGATTCTTATCAATATGAATCAAGAACTTTTTCTTTGTCAAAACGATTAACAACTCATAAAACATTTTTTTTTGCATTCTTATATTATATTTATTTATCTATCTATGTACAGTAAGAGAGAAAACTAGTTACTAAATATTCATTAAACCTCACCTTCCGGTATTGGTAATAGTTTTATGTTTTGGGCGTAAAATGTAAGTCTTTTAAAAACAAGAAGTTTAGTTTTATCTTCATTATAGATTGAGATGTGGAGATTCTTCTGGAAAGTCCCATAGTCGACTTTCCATCCATAATTTCGAGGCAGTTGTGGCTTGATGGCAAGGTCCTGGCTACGAAACCGGGTTCGATAATCAATTCCCGGGGATCTTCCGAATTCCAACGAAGAACCGTCATGTAAGAAGGTATGATGAAAGCAAAATCATTCGAGGTCGAACATCCTCCGCTGGCGTGGAGTGGAAGCTTAAAGAGCTGATGCTATTTCAAGTGTCATTCTTTTCATCTACAAAATTATGAGGTCCATTCAAAAATATATTTAATGATGCTTTAAAAACGGGACATTAATATTACTTAATTAACCTACCCACGATTTCATAAGGAGCGTATAAAGTTTAATGCTAAGATGAGGAAATATTTTAGCTTCATATAACTAAAGGAGGGGCGAGATTTCTAGCAGAATACACTTCATACTATTTCTCCTTTTAATTAACAATTTTCTTTCTGCTCATGTTGGGAATTTTCACAAATGTTATCATTTATATTTTACATCGTAGTTATATTTCTTTTACGTCTGTTTCGTGTTTATTATGGAATCAAATGCCGTTTTACATAATCTAATTATTATATTCCCTTTAGGATGCATTCAAAGGCAGTTACCGTTATTATAATTATAAATCATTTTTAGCACAGTATGGATATATTGCTATTGAGCCTATATATAAAATTGATAATAAAATTTTAATTGGCTAAAATATCATAAAAAAGAGCCATTTTTTAAAAGTCATGTAATCTATTCAAAGAATATTATATAAAAGAAAAAAAAGTCAATCAAAAAATGGTGAAAAGACGAAACTCAAATAGATAGATAGACAGAGATACATTATAGTCTAAAATAGAACACATGCGAATATTTATTCCGGATAATTGAGTGATTAATTTTTTTATTAATTAAAAACTATCTTCCAAAAATCTTCATTTCCACACCGCCAAATGAGCAAGAATTCAGTTTGTTTTTTTAATCATGCTAAAGAGGCTAGGCTTAACATGCTTTCGACTATTTATTAAAAATGATTCTGTTTATTTTCTTAGCTATTTTATGCATTTAAAACCAAGCATTGTTAATTAGTCGAATTTATCTTGAAATGTTCTTGAATTAAAATAAAACAAAATAAAGGAAATTAAAAATTTCTAATCTGCATTGCGTTACCCCGACTGACGTACAAAATTTGATCAGTGGTGTTGAAAATTTGCTCATATGCAGTGTGTTGTAATTATTGACAACTTTATTTTCATTTTAATTAAAAGTTTAAAAATTATGTGCATGGTACTGCTGTAGCTATTTTAATATTGATCTATAAATGAAATAGAATTGGCTTAAAGAAATAAGGATTTAATTTATAGTTTTGCTTTATTTCAGGTACAAACTGTAAATAGATTGTTTTTAGGTTAGTTGCAATCTTTACCATGCGTACGAAGTCACGGGTGAAAGCTAGTTTAATATAAATTTTAACATTGTTAAGCATTAAAACAGTTTAAATGCATCCCTTTTTTAGAAAATACCCCGCTGATAAAGTGTACCATGATAGCAGCTTCTTTAATCTTCTCACAGATATCGGTACCAACAGGGTTGAGTTGTTTTTCAAACGAAAAAGCAGCCCGTACTTTCAGAAGGTTCTGGCAGGCTTGGATGAATAATTATCCTTTTAACCCTGCTTAAAATTTAAATATTTTAGCATTTCCCGACGGTTTAATGCATACTAAAAGGGGAAAGGGAGCTCACACTAAGCATAAATAGAATTTTTGCCGTGAGAAAAGAATTTTCGTTTTTCATAATTTTGTGCCCAGCTGAAGTGCAAAAATAATTATATTTAATTCTCCAAATTAAAATCCCTGTTTATGGCCTGCAGTTTTCCATTTTACGCTTGAATTCTTAACGCTGCTACAGACAGCAAAAATAAAAGAAAAATAAAACGAAAATGCTCTATAAATTAGAATTTATTTTAAAGAGAATTCTAATTTCGATTTATTTAAAATAATTGAGTAGATGGAAACATTTTAAGGCTTTTTAGGTTGAAAGTTGCAATATTCATAACATTTGCATCACAATGAAATTAAATCCTATAACTGTAATTCCAAGAGAATTTTAAGTTTAGATACAGTAAAAATTGTTAATATTTGGTATGGCATTTTAATCGAAAAAATTATGTTTTGTTGAGTTATATTATTAAGGAAGCCTCATAATTCTGGAGACAAAATAATGAGATTATAAACTA
>JAOUZG010026507.1:53664-66685 GCA_026289955.1 Argiope argentata | reverse complement strand
AAATATACTTTCTATTCATCCGATCAAGTTGAAGAAAAAAAATTTAAAACTTGTAGTGGAGGACATTTGATGTTAATACATTTCTTACAAATATTAATTCCTTAATTTCTACTGGATAATTAAAAACTAACTTTCCCGCCAAAAAATTTCATTTCACCGCCGCCAAATAAATAAATTTGTTTATTTCCCCACGCCCATGAGGCTCAGCTTAACATGTTTTTGGGCGATTATTTTAAACGATTCTGTTAATTTTTATAAGGTTTGATGCATTTAAAATTAAACATTATTATTGATTCGATTTCTCCTATTCGTTTTAAAGTACTTTCTAATTAAAATAATGCAGAATAAAGAAAATTAGACATTTCTATTCTGTATTGCGTTACCCTAACTCATATAGAAAATTCACGCATTTTACGTTGACATAATTGGCTTTAATCCTCAACTGGTGTTGAAAATTCAATGCTAGTATAATTTTTTGATCAATTATTTATAGTAACTATAATTATTAGGCCTTAATAACCTGGTTCTGAAATGCATGAATGAAGTCAACCCCGTAAAAAGGGTTTGTGACGTATGTGAGCTAGAAATTAAACTTCTACTCTCGGTTGCTTTGAGGTTTATACTTAGAAACTACTGCAGCCATCCTTCCGTTGCAAAAGTGGAACACCAGAACAGCAAAAAAAAAGTGTGATTCTTTAATAAAAAGTAGCTAAAATAAAAAATTTCCTAGTTAGTTAAGTAGAGAAATTCTTTTTTATATTACTTGTTAAAGGAATATATTTTAGCTTATCGAATGAGGATTACCTAAGGATAACATATTGAATACATCAAAGAACACGAACTTCAGATTTCAGAGACTCACTGTTTGAATCATAAAATCACTTTTTGAAATGTTATTCCGATCACGATTATAGAAAAGAGATTTCACCAAGAAGGTGGAAAATTGGTATATAGTCTTTCATAGAAATCTATAGAATCTCTCAAATTTTAACCGAAATCCATTTGGAATAAATTTTCTTCGGCTATTCGAACATGAATTTACCCGTTATCTCTGAAATGAAAAGAAGTGAAGGGATGAAATTTGGTATACTGATTAATTATATAAATTGTAGATTCTTGCCATACTTGAAATGATATTTGTTAAGTATTCCATCATTTGTTTTTTGAAATTTCAGAAAAAGGGCTTGTTGTATCTAAAACGGATAACGTTTTTAATATAAACGTTTTTGTGGTTACATTTTAGTTATGCTGTAGATGATGTAGGTCTCGGTTCAAACCAGTGACGCTATTTCCATTAGTCGAGTAACATAACCACAATAACAAAAGTAAACTTCATTATCATACATGTTATCTGGCTTATTAAGCTAGGAACACAGTATATTATAGCACAAAAGTTAATGTTACCTCATTTTAAAATGTTATTTTTCTTTTTCACTGGTAATAATTCATAGAAAGCAGAAATTTGTTAATTTTTTTTCAATTTTCTAATAGCTTTAATTTTTGAATTATTTTCCCATCTTTACATTGCCAATATTTCAAACCATTTTCATAATGTCATTAATTATCTAATCATGATATTTTCATTTTCATTTTTTAAGGCAGTTTAGTAGTTTGTGTAATATTGCTGTACTATATGATACGTTTAAAAAAGTGAAGTTTAAATTACCTTTAAAATTTAAAAGAGAGATGAAACTCACATTTATATTTTTTAATAGACGCATGATGTTACGGTAAGGTGTGTATTCGAAAGTTCCATGTGCATAATTATCTTAGTATATGCAACATGCATTCTCATAATATTCTCTTATTATTCTCTCATTATTCTATTCACATAATATTATCTTATTATTTTCTCATTATTTTATCCTCATAATATTCCTATTTTTCCTAATATCCTCTCATAATTCTCTTATTATTCTATTCTATAAATTTCTTATCCATCTAATATTCTATTCTAGTGAAGTTATTTAAATAATTTTGTGAGCATTTGCTTGAATAATGCTTAATAATGGATTCAATAATTAATTATCATTAATTAAAATCAACTTTTATTTAGGAAACCGAATATATCTTATTCTTATATCTAAATTATATCCTATATAAAATACTTTAATTTAGGAATCATGCTTTTCTTTCCAACAGAAATTTTCAACACACTTATATTACAAAAATCTACGTCTACTTAACAGAAATAATTTTGTTTTTATTGTGAATATTGCACTCATTAAATTTACGACTCTAGAGAGAAATTGTTATGCACACTGTTAAGAAATCCTAGGGCAATTAAAAAATTTAATATATATATTCCCATATAAGTTTTTGGTATCAAATCACGTATACATATTTTTAAAAAACGTTTTCAGTATCAAATTCTGGTATCTGAAAACAAATCATTTTTAAATAATACTGCAGACATTCTGCTATCAATGACTTAAATATAAAAATATTATAACATATCTAGTGATCGCGACATAATTAGATATTTCCTTTTTACCGCAATTATATTCTTTTATATATTATATTTCATTTTCCATGTAAACATAAATTTATTTTTACTTTTTTACATTTACAAAATATATGAAGATAAAATACTACCAAAAATTCTATAATGTAATTTATAATTAAATTTTCCAGTTCATTTCTGTATTCAATAATTCAGAATCCCTGCAAGTTTAATATATCCAATTCGTTTTGTTGACTTTTGAAAATATTCGAGGATTCTATAAAACTTTAAATGAAACCCATTTGAAAGATATATATCTGTTAGGATGCCAAATTAAAAATTAACGCCATGACTTTAATATATAAAGAACTAATTAAATAAAATCCGAAGTACAGACTTATTATCTACAATACAAATGCAAAGCAAATTTTCTACTAAGTTTTCTCTCCGTCTGTTTGAATGCACTTTCGAATGCATGTATGACGATTACACAAAACATCATCGATTTCCATAAATAAAATAGTTATTCGCCGAATAAAGTTTGAATCTGTTGAAAAAAGGTATACAAGTTGTATACTCGTTTTCTTCACTATTCTTCGAAGTTCAAAACTCTGATGTGTGAAAAACTGTAAATACATATCTTATTTCTAATCATCATACATATCTTATTTATAATGCGCTAGGTCAACAATTTTAAGTGAGTGGTTAGAGGATAAGGCTTTGAGAAAGTGCATCTAATTAAGGTTAGGGAAAACAACATTTATTGATTATTTTGTTTACACTTTAATGCATAACTTATTCTCATGTATTTCTCAACAAGAATTCAGTATAAACTGAGATGGCGAAGATTTTTAAAGATTCGAATCTCTCTCACAGAAATTCTAATTTATAAACTGGTTATAGCAACTTAACGTCGGCAAAAGAAATCTACAGTTTAAATTTGATTTATTAATTCATCTTTAAATGAAATACAAATGCAATATTACGAAACTAAAATGAAAGTTATAATTAAATAAGTATTATCTGCCAAATTCTCAAATGCAAATATAAAATATCTAATTGGCTTTTGGGATAAACTCTAATTCGGTTAAGTTCATTGGTTAAATATATCTCTAGACAATATGTAAGTGTAAGATTTGTGACATTCTATATCTTTCTTCAACAAATATTGAAATATTAAAACATTCTTTTTGAATAAATTGTAGAATGCTCGTCACTTGTTTCAAATCCTAAGCAACGCAAAAAACACCGAAAGAAAAATTATTCCATTTAATTCCATAAAATATCCTAAAGAACAAAATAAGTTCTCCGATTTGATTTCAAACTCTTATTTCTTAAAGCATTGCACTGCTTTCGAAAAATATAGCATCTTCCTATCTTTATGGCAGCTCCCTACTTGCATTCGCTTCAAATTTTCATCATATTTCTCAAACACTTTTCGGATTTAAAATGACCCAATAAATTCCTCTTGACACCTCTTGAGTTGATGAAGCGTGATTCTTTTTTTTTCCTTGGGCACCTTTTTCCACAGGAAGCAAACGTTTCTCAATGAAAATGTAAGTAATTGTTAAACGGAAGGAGAATGGAGTAGGGAAGGAGGTACTTGCCAGAAATGAAAATATTTTGCGAAAAATAATAAAAAAATACTTTATTCAACTGTGGAAAGAATACATTGGTGTGCTATTATATATTTTCATGATAGCAACTTGTAAGCTGCTTCAGAGAGAAATAATGTTTACAGTATAATTTCAAATTAAAATCTTTTTTTTATATTAAGACAGTAAATAATTCTTTCTTGGATCCACAGAATCCATCCAAAGAAATCCAGAAATCCAGAATTCTTTGTTGGATCTAGGAAAAAGAAGAAAGAAAAAGAACAAAACAAGCACGTTGTAAATATCAAGACTTATTTCAAAGGACTAATTTTTGTTTTCCAAGTTTATTTGTGATATTATGGATTTGATTTTTGTAATTAAAATTTTTTATCAAATTTTTCTTTTATACATTAAATTTTTTTTTTGAAAAATCTATTTCACTTTAGAGCTGTGCTTATAATTTTGCTTGAGAAAAGTTTTAAATTACATCAATAAAATTAATTTGTGTTTTTTTCATTAATGCAAAAGCATCTGAAATTAATATAATTTCGGTACTTACGTATCGGATCGTCTTTGTGCCAACGGTCGCCAACCACCTCGAGCCAATTTACTTAGGTGGCCAGAAATCTTTGATACTTTACACCGCCATTGTTTGTCCGTTTTCACATATAAACTCATGTATATTCAAACACGTATTTTTAGATGGAACAATTCCATAATTTTGGAAATACGTCTGTGCATCTTTTTCATTGACAAGCAAATCCCAAATTTTAATCATTTTAACAAACCAAAAAATCAGAACAAAAAAGCGCTTAATGCTCTTCAGCAAAACCAACAAAATGGCGGACGACAGTTAAGGTTTGCACACATTTCAAAATAATGGCGTTTGCCTGCCATTATTGACATTTTAGCAACTGATTGGCGAGGCCTTCAAATATCGCGATAAAGATCGATGGCTTAATACGGAAGTACCATAATTTCTGAATTTTTAAATGGATTTCAATTTTATTAATCGCATGTAATAAAAGAAAGTTTTAGCACAAAAGCTCACTGAAAAAAAACTTGCTTTTTAGACTTCTTTTATTGAGTTAGTGATTAACAAAAAGAAGCATAAGAGAAAATATCTAACTTTAAATGAAATAAAATAATAAAATATATAGTTTTTATAATTAGAACTGTTTTCATTGACGGAAAATATAATTTATTTCATTTAAAATGCATGTATGTCTGGAATTTACTAAATGAGATTAGTTTAACTAAAGTCCCTAGAAAAAAAATTCAGATTTTTAACTTTGCTTTAATATTGGTTTTATCTAATAAAATTACATTCCATATTTTTTTTACCAGATTTGAGAAACTTTTTGAATTTCAATGCACAAATTATTCTAATGGCTTAGAAATAAAATATTTCCCCAATTGAATAATAGACCATATAATATTTTTCATTACATCCTTGTGTTTCTTTTTCAAATAAAGTTAATTTAATATGATTTTGACTTAGGTAATTCCTTTGTCATTAGTTCCGGTAAAATTGAAGTTTGAAAATTTTTGTATTCATAAGCTTGGAGTTATTTTAAACATTGAAATTTTTGTAAATATTTATTGATGATAAATAAATCAGTTTCTGATCTGCCACATATTTCGGATCCATATATATGGAATTTTCAAATAGCTTTGAATTTATTGCCATTTTGAGACATAAAAAAATTAATATCTGAGAAAACTATATAAGGAAGAACGATAACAAATAACCAACACACTAGTGTTATTAAATTTTATAAAATGAGAAATTCATTCTGGTTTAACTGAAATGGAAAAAAGCCTGAGTTTCACTTTCTAAATTCGGTTGTAACGGGCGCTTTTTAAGTTAAAACGTTCATCAATCTTTCCTCGACATGGTATCTTGCCGTGATTGATGGGTGCTTTTATGAAGGAAAAATATCAAAAACGCTAGAATTGAAAAGCCATTTCACGTGGCATTAAAAACTGAAAATACATTGCGAAAAAAATCAAACATTCTCGAGTGTGTTTTTATTCTTTCAAAAATTTGTAAAAGAAATAAATTGTTGGCTTGGACAGAAAATAGCTGCACAGCAAATATACTCATAAATTTTATTTAGCAATTTAGTCCAACTTTGTTTGAGACTTATAATTAAATATTCATAGATGTTTCTAAATATAACCATTAATGCATTGTTACGGTACGTAGTCCATAGAATGTGTGATGCAGGAAGTCAGATCATCGTACATCACTAGTATGATAACGAATATCCGGATTTTAATTTTCAAAACAACAACAACAACAACAACAACAATAATAATAATAATGATTTACGTAGAAAATTTGAGCTGAAATGCATTTAGTGATAGAAAATTCAGAATTTATAACTTCGCACACAAGTAACAAATAATGTTGTTATTGTTACTTATGACACTTTCCATTGGACAAGTCACGTTGATGATACATCAGCAGAAATTAAGCTGAATGAGCTTCTCTTGTTTTTTGAAGAAGTGCCAACTAGGGTCAAGAGTACGACTTAGCTACACACTCACCACATTCGTTTGCACAGCCCCTTTTTACGAGGGGGGGGGGCACATTCACACATAGCACACATAACTACCACGCCCAAATTATCCGGGACTTGAACCCGGATCTCCCAGACCACAAGGAAGACTCGCTACCTCTGTGCCAAAAAGCCGACATAAATTAATAATTGATTAAATATCAGTACAATAGCGGTAGGCCCATCTTCTTGAAATGCAATATCACGCGTAAGAAATTGTTGCCTCGATATGTAAACAATTCATTTTTATATTCATCCAACAGTATATGGAGTTTTCTTGAAGAATTTTCAGTTCTCGTATCATATGTAGGATATCTCCATGATTCTTATATTTCCTAAAGCCTTCATTATTCCAAAATAATTAAAATTCATCGCCAACTAATCAAAAAAGATACATTGACATTCATCCAATCAGCATCAGTTGTATTATCTGCACATTTCTCTTTCCAGCAGTGATACCGATATTACAGATTTCCAATAATATTCTAATATAATTGGCATTTAAACAATATTATATTGTAATTTCTATTCGTTATTTTTATAAAAATTTTGAACAAAGACAAATAAAGGAATATTAAATTACAGCTACAACATGAACACAACAAATGAATATGATACCAGAGCCAGAATAACATTTCAAGAAAGTATATAAATCAAAAATTGAATTTAAGTCTCTTCCTCAGTCTCATAGTTATGATGATTGCCTGTCTCGATATTTGAAATATTGTGCTCTTAATATCACGTTTAGATTTCTTAACATTTCTTTTTACATCCTGATAATCTTCATTCTATTTTTTGAAACTTTTTATAAAGTGTTTCAATTTACAATACAGTCATTTCATAGGGCATGTGGACCTTTTACAAATGCTGATTTCTCAAAAGGAAAGACCCATACTTTCTGAATTGTTGTCCTGTAATAAATTAAGTTTCATAATGATATTAAGTTTCTGAACATCGGCTTCCGTCTCAAGGTTTTTTTTTATTTGGATTGGGCTACAAATATAATAAATCCTTAATCTCTATTCCATTCTAAATTTTCCTTAATTTTCTATTCCATTCTAAAGATAATCAAGATGAATAAGTTTTATTTTCCGTACCTAAGGTACGGAAAATAAATTTAGCCAAGCATTAATAAAAAAGAAGAAGAAATCTAATAAATAGATCTTACAAAAATAAATAAATAAATAAATAATAAAATAAAAGCCTTCATGGGAAAACTGAAGCAGTATTGGAATTAAAAATATGAAACATGTAACTGCCAAAGATACACAGAAAACTGGACCTCCTAGATTATAATATTATTGAAAATACTCATAAGAGTTTAAGATACTCAGTATAAAGCAAATAAAAGTCATAATTTTATAATTCAATATTCAGGTACATATTTAAAGTGTTTCTGTTCAAATAAGGTATATCTTGGAGTCTTTTTCCTACTTTACAAAATTAAAATTCTTGTTCCTTTTACAGTTTGTATATGACATTTGATTTTCTTCCAATCATCAACAACTATTGCCATCTAGTTTTTCGAAGACAAAATAACATGTTAAGGTGCGATTGCAGTCTAACCGCCTGCTTGGCGCCCTTTCCAAAAATCGCCAATTCGCCAACCATGAAAATGCGCCATGTTTTTTAAAACCCATCCAGTCAAATAGAAAGAAAACCCAGGGTTAACATAATAAAAATAATAAGGGTAACCAACATTGGCGAATTATCACCAATTTGGCGAAGGAGTTACACGATACATAAAACCATGCTGCATCTCACATGAATCCCCATGAACACCGAAAAACTAACACATCCGAAAATTACAACTAATTAACAACACCCCCATATTGCTCTCCAAAACTTCCAAATTGATTACAACTTTATTCATCGTCCCAAACTTTTAAACAATAACTCGCTCTAAAAATGAGTGCCCGTACATGGCAGCCATTTATTGGTTAATATTTCACCCTCATCTCCTCGGGTTTCCTTTCCAGTTAATAAATTATTGTTTATCGCGCTGTTCTAAAGTACAATGAAAAGCGGTATAGAGAAGATTGTTAACTATCTGGATCGATCATTAAGATGAATAATTTGAAAATTTAACTCGATGGCTGTTTAGAAATAGGCTATTTGGACTGGCGAGTTGATATTAAATTAGTTCTATGAATACTAGGGAAAATTTCGCTATTATAAAATAAATTGCTTTTGAGCAGCTATTTAAAAGGGAGCTTCTCAGATTAACTTTTTAACTTGCACATTGGTAGATGCTTATTTCCGAATAAAATGTTGTTTGAGATATTTTTTGAAGTTTGTTATAATCGTCCTTGAAAGAGATTGAATTCATCGGACAAGTAAAAATCATCAATCATTATTTTTACATGAAAAGAAGACTCCAAACCAATATCCGAAAAAGGTACGTAACATTTCAAATGTTTCTGAAGTGAAATCGCTGGTGACAAGAGAAAATCCGCCAACAAATAAATTAATTGCAAAGTCTTTAAATACATCTGTAGCAACAATAAATAAAATAATAAACCAAGATTTACAACTTAAAAAAGCTAAAAAATATAATGTTCACAAGCTTTTGGCGAGATGTGACTCAACGCTAAACATTTTGTAAAATCCCGTATGAAAACCATTTAGCAGGAGATAAATGGAAATACATTGTGACCCTTGATGAAGCATGGGTTTACCTCAATGACTGCATCAAATAAAGGTATATTTACAATAGAAAAAGAGGTGAAAAAAATGTACAAACCTGGTCCAGTCAGTATAAAGAAAGTTTTAGTAAGGGGTTTATGATTGTCGCAGTGTTTTTCTGCAATGGGGAATTAAAAATTAGAAGAGTAGAAAAAAATGTTAAAATCAATTTATCATACTATCAGAAGAAAGTTTTACATCCAATGTTTACAGAAGAGATTCCATTTCTTTATCCCAATGACTTTAAAAGAGTGAGACTTCATCGAGACAAAGCTACAAGTCATACTTCGAGAACTACAACTGCATTCCTTGAAAAAAATGAAGACTAATACAGGTATTGCATGTATACCTTTTCATCATATTCCTGCAAAGTCACCTGACGTTTCACCTATGGACTATTGTCTATTTAAAAGAGCTTTTTCTAAACGCAAACCCACCACGATAGAGGGACTTTGGAAAGCAGTGGAAGAGGAATGGAAAGCTATACCCCTGGAAATTTTACGAGAGGCTCTTCTATCTTGGAAATCACAATGCAGATTTATAGTCCAGAAAAAAAGACTATCAGATCGAACATTAAAAAAATAGTCTTTACATTTTAACTTTAATCAAATGGACACGAAATCGTTCTAAAAATGTGTTAATAAACTCTGTAATTCTTCAAACAATATTTTTATGCCATAAAATTGTGTCCTATTACTGCTTCAGAAATTTAGAACTAATAAAAAGATTAGAAAACTAAAATCTGATATATAAATTATTTTCTGTAATTATGTATATACCTAGATAATCAGCACATTATCTATTGGACATTTGTTAAAGTGAAAATAATTAAGATATTTGCTCGAACTAGAGCAATGTTTCTGTACTCTTCAATTAAACGTTTTTTTCCCAAAGAATTTATTAAAAAAGTCAAGTCATTATTGTTTTTTTTTGTTACTAATGACACTGCACTTTCCATGGGCACTACTGAACATACTAATGGCACTGCACTGATGCCACAGTGGATTCAAGCAGAAATAAGTGTCTCTTGTTTGAATTAGTGCCAGCTAGGGCCAAGAATACGACTTTAGCTACACACTCATCACATAAACTTGCACAACCCGTTTTTACAGGAGGCACATTCACGCGCCTCACAGATGCAACACAGAAGAACAACCATGCCCTCACCGGGACTCGAACCCTGGATGCCCAAATCACGAGAAATGAGAGTTACCTGTGTTCCAGGACGCCGCTACTACAGACATACAGATTACAATATTATTAGCTATTGTTATTAATATTACGCCATTTTCTTCAGAATTTTATAATATTATATACTACAAATGCTGCCTGAAAAAAGAGAAAATCACGTTTTTCAAAATATCAGAAAAACGAGATTGATTCGACTATTTTAAAGCATCTATATTCTTTAAATGAAGAAGCTTCGCTGAATTTACAGCACTCCGCACATTCACACGCCTCACAGATAGAATACAGGAGAACAACCATGTCTAAGTCGGGACTCAAACTCGGGACGCCTAGATAACAAGGAAGAGACGTTACCTCTGTGTCAGGACACAGGCAAGGCGTTGTTCATAGAATCAATGATAAATTATTTCAAAATGCGAAGAATAAAAGTAAGAATTGAAATAATGAATTAATCAAACTAATATATTATTAAAATTAAGAAAATGAATTTACGAAACATGTAGCAACATTATGTTTATTTATCAGTGCAAACCAAAGATTGATGATATTATGTATAACATAGCAAGCACACTCATTTATTATACATTTAGATTTATTTATTAGATTTTTTTTTGTTAAACTCTGTTCGGTACCAAGGGTTTGTTTTATTGCTGTTTGACATAATGATATTTGTACAATAAAGATAACTTTTATTGTTTAAAATATTTTTTTTGCAAATTTTCCTATTTTCAAATGCACAGATGCAATACTCTACAATTCAGGAGATTCTCCATTAAAATAATGATTCCGTCGTTGGAAACTCATTTTTACATCCAAAACTAAAGCCCATTTTGTCCTTTTTTTAACTTCATCAACTTTTTTTCTAATCTTTAATACAAATCTAGCAATTTTGTGATACATGAATATCATTCACTGAAATTGTGGAGATATCAAGTAATCAGTTGTTTCTCTGGATCAGATATTTGAGAAGAACGAAATTGAGCTGCAAAAAAAAGAAGCAGAATAAAAAATAAGCTTTATAATTTTATTCAAAAAAAGTTTAGTTGTTTCCTTTCTGTCGCTAACTTATAAAACGAATAAGATGTCAAAGTTTACAGCATCGCATTATTTCGGGAGATACAACAAAAGCAATCTCATTTTGGAAGAGAATAATCTAGCATAATTCGTAAACTTCTGCTCTAACACACATGATGATGAAAAGAATTGGATGCAAGGTTAAACTCTACCCCCTTTATTCTCTTACATTAAAACTTCCATCAACAACTTAATTTCCAACTACCCTGATTGATGAGGCCGTATCCGGTTGATTGAGTTTTCTGGTTTGTCGTTCAACGTTCAACAGATATCAACTTCTCTACATTTTAAGTGAAGAGTTTCAGTTCAACCAGAAACTAAACTGCGCAAAGATTTTGTTTTGAAGTGTGTATACCTCACGTGATAATGTGATGGAGTAGTGAATTGGAAAATTAAGATTTTGGTGGCAACAGAAGTGAGTGAAAGATGTATCATGTGCTCCGATTTTAATTTTATGTACGTGATCTTCGTTTGAATTACTCAGAGTGGATGTAAATCAATTCTTGTACTTGATCTGAATCAGAGATATTTTAATTATACGTGTTATTATGCTTGGATAAAAATATGTATTGATGTTTTACTCTTTTATAAAGCATAGCATTAATGTTTATACCTTTAAAATATGTTGCTCTAGTCAGAATATCCAATAATATCACATGTGCAACTTTTTTCTTCTAATGGAAATACATGTTTAATCTTGGTGTTTTATTGCACAAATTATAAAAAAAATGGAATTTGGAATATTTTTTGGGGATAAACAAAGGACTGCTATTTTCAATAATTTAAATTTAGGAGATATATGCGTGGTTCCTGAACTTTGTCTTAAATCATAAATGCTTGAGTCAATAAAAAAAATTGGTACTAACGTATAATACCGTCCAATTTTATCATCAAATTTGAAGTCGTCACCAATGAGTTGCTAAACCGTCAATTATGGCAATCTGGCAATGGTGTAATCCGTTGATCTTTATCGCCAAATTTAAATCCTTCGCCAATGAGTTACTAAGCCATTGATATCGTTGGAGAAGACGGTATAATACGTAAGTACCCAAAAATTTATATTAATTAAGAATTTATAAACTCAAAAGAATATCGGTATTTTATTCAATAGTATATCAAAATACATAATATCCAATTCAGTTCTGAATGAAACAGCTAAAAACTAGGCTCTACAAATATCTATTTTTCTGTAATAAAATGAATCGCGTAACTTTTTGAATGTTGTTGTATATGAAAAAATCACATAAGGGCTAAATATAATATTTTCATGAACTTGAAATATTTATTTTTTATGAATCTCAAAAAGGAAAATGAACATTTTTGTGCTATTGTTTTCCAGAATTTTTAAAATTCAATTATTGTCCATTGTTTACCTACAAACTAACAAAAGGTTATTTCCATAACTATAATTCATAAAGGTTTTTTTATCTATCTATCTATCTATCTATCTATCTATCTATCTATCTATCTAT
>JAOUZG010026507.1:18785-44237 GCA_026289955.1 Argiope argentata | reverse complement strand
CTTCTCTCTTTGCAATTTCAAACCAAAATCACATATTCACATCTAAAGCTGTAGTCTAAATATTTTGCTAAGATCAAGTATATCCCAAAATTGCATCCGATTGGCGTTAATTCCAAATTACTCATTAAATTGAACTGCTAGTGCAGCTAAACAAGAAAAGGTTTTCTTCTCTCTTTGCAATTTAAAGGAAAAAATCACACATTCGCATCTAAAACTGCAGTTTAAGTAATTCTCAAGATCAAGAATGTTTGAAAACTTCATCTCGTTGACTTTAATTCCAAATAAATCCTTAGTTATAACAGCGGGTGCAGCTAAACAAGAAATACTTTCCTTCTCACTTTGCAATTTAAAGAATAAATCCCATATTTACATTTAAAGTTGTTGTCTAAATAATTATTAAGATAAAGAACATTCGAAAACGTCAACTCGTTGATGTTTATCCCAAATTAATCATTAGTCATTATTAAACAAAAAAAAATCTTCTTTCTTTGAGGTTTAAAGAAAAAATCCATTCTCACGTCTAACGCTTCAGTCTAAACATTTTCCCTCAAGATTAAGAACATTCGAAAATTGCATCTGATTGACGTTAATCCCAAATTACTCATGGGAACTTCCAAATTGATAACTTTATTCATCGTCCCAAACTTTTAAACAATAACTCGCTCTAAAAATGAGTTCCAGTTCATGACAGCCATTTATTGGTTAATATTTCACCCTCATCTCTTCGGCTTTCCTTTCCGGTTAATAAATTATTGTTTATCGCGCTATTCTAAAGTACAATGAAAAGCGGAATAGGGAAGTGTCGAAGATTGTTAAATATCGGGAGCAATCATTAAGATGAATAATTTGAAAATTTATCTCGATGGCTGTTTAGAAATAGGCTATTTGGTCCGGAGCGTTGAATTTAGCTTAACTTTATGAACACTCGAGAAAATTTTCCAATTACGAAATAAATTGCCTTTGAGCAGCTATTTAAAACCCAACTCTCTAGATTAACTTTATAATTTGTACATTGGTGGAGGCTTATTTCAATAGAAAATATTGTATGTGGCTCTATTCGAAGCTTTGTTATGATTGCCCTTTGAAAGAAAAAAAAAGGCATTGCATGTGAAATATTATTTTTTTTTTTCAAAACTAAAAATAAATTGGGTAAAATAATAATAAATTTTTCAACATTTAGAAAAAGTTGATTTTATATTTTTATTAATATGAATTTGAAATTAGAAGTGAAGACGACTAAAAATATGTATTGACTAGTAGCTTTTATCCTCGACTTCGTATGCACTTAAAAGTCCACGACTTGTTGTGTTCAGCCGACCACCCCACCACCACTGAACGTAACAGCATCGACAGAGAAAAAAACCCACGACTAACCTAAAAACAATATATTTAAAGAGTGCACCTGAAATAAATCAAGAACAGCAAATCAAGTCAGTATATCTTTAAAATCAAATCAAGACTATTTTATTAATCTATAAAAATTGAGATAATTATAACTTTATTATATAAATAATTTATAAATCTTAATTAAAATGAAAATACAGCTGTTAAAAATTACAACAAACTGCACGTGTGTGAATTTCCAACGCCTATTGGGGCATTGCATATGCGACATTTTTCAACGTCAGTTGGAGTAACGCAATGCCGATTAGAAATTTTTAATTTTCTTTATTTTATTTTATTTTAATTAGAAAAGTACTTCAAAATGAATCCAAAAAACGGATTGATTAACAATTTTTAATTTTAAATGCATCCTTTTAAATGTTTAATCAATTGCTACTAAGAAAATAAAGATAATAATTTAAAATAACCAGTCTTAATCATGTCACTGTGCTTGCATGTATCTGACTCTTTTTTTATATAAATCACGGACATCATTGTATTACTTAACTATTTATTTACTAGCTTTTACTCCCGTACGAGTGGAATTTTTGATCAATATGTACGAGAACTGACGATCCGACGTCAATTTGGCCGACTAAAATGCACGATTTTTGTACACAAGTTGATGTAACGCAATACGAATTAGAAATTTTTAAATTCCTTTATTCTGTTTTATTTTAATTCAAAAGAGCTTTAAAATGAACCCGAAAAATCTATTAATTAAGAAATGTTTAATTTTAAAGTCATCAAACACTGAAAAAATAAACAGAATAGTTTGAAATAATCGGCCGAAAATATGTAAAGTCTTGACCCATTAGAGTGGGAAAAAAAGGGAACTGAAATCTTACTCATTTGGCAGTGGGAAAAGGAAGCTTTTTTGTCTTGCAAAACTAGTTTTCGATTTTAAAAACTTATCACTCAATTAACCGGAATAAAAAATTGTATATGTCCTATTCTAGACTATAATATATCTCTGTGCTAAATTTCATTGAATTCCGTCCAGTGTTTCTGGCCTAATCGACTAATATTATCCATTCATATATCCATACAAAATTACACACTTATAATATTAGTAGAGATAAATTACATCGTTTCAATACTATTTAAAGTAAGAATGGATTCACAAAGAGTATTCAGAGGAGCCTTTGTTTAACAAAACAACAGTATTAAAGAATCAAAGCAAATTGTTGTATGTATTAAATATATATATATATATATATATATATATATATATATATATTTCCACTTATAATCATTTAGTGCCCTTTGTCAAAATCATTCTACTTCTATCCGAAAAGATTTTTTTTCTCAAAATTTCGAATACTTTCTTTAAACAGCCACGTTCATTAAGGGGAACATGAAAACAGATAATGAATTATTGAAGTTTAGAAGTTTTGGTAATCGAGTCAGAATGAAAGGTTGTAGCTGTCATGGTGGATAAGATGGCGGATAAAGCTAAAGAGGATGATAAATGATTTTTCTTCCAGTTCTACTCTCCATCCAATTTATTTCGAATGTTAAAGCTATTATTGATTGATTGGTTGGATCATGACTTTTTCATCCCCTCTCGATGGTGCCCTTTACTGTAAAGAGAGAAAAAAGTATTCCGTGACCGCATTTCCTTCTAAAATATTTCTATCTCATCTCACATGCATTTTTACGTGAGAAAGTAAAATGCCTAATGGATCTTTAAACAAATGAGTAAATTTTTTTTTTTATTTCATGAAGAATCAGCATTTGCTTCACTTACATGTGCAAACCAAAATGTTTAAAAAACGATGTTATGGCCGCCATAATTCATAATTCAATTGTTTTAGTACAGTTAATTTATTTCAAATTATTTACTATTAGCTCACATTCTCCTTGTATATATATATATATGTAGTTTAAATTTTCAATCGTTAATAAAACCCATTAAAATTGATTAAGATCAACTAATTTTTTTAACTTGAAGTGGATACCATTTGATGTTAATAAAGTTTTTTTTTAAATATCAATTCATTAATTTTTATTATTTAATTAAAAACTAACTTTCTCACTAAAATTCTTCATTTCCCCGCCGCCAAATAAGTAACGAATTCAGTTTGTTTTATTCCCTATAGAGGTTAGGCTTAACACGTTTTCCGTCGATTATTTAAAACAATTATTATTTATTTTCATAATGTTTGATGCATTTGAAATTGAAATTTGTAAATGAATCGATTTTTCCGATACATTTTGAGGTAGTTTGCGAATGAAAATAATAAGAAATAAAGACAATTATAAATTTCTAATCTGTATTTTGTTCCCCAACTGGTGTAGAAAAGCCAAGCATTTTGCGTTGTCACATTTGTTTTCGAATCCTCAATTGGCGCGTGAATTTCATTCAAATTATTTATAGTAATTACAACTGTCATGCCGGTGTAGTCTGGTTGGTATGGCGTTGGATTCACATGCCTTGGGCTGCGAGTTCGAACACCATATATAAATAAATAGCTCCTCATCAGCCTTTTAAAAACGGTTCTGCTGTAATAGAAGCATATGTAATAACAGAGCAATACTGGTAAAAACAAATCAACCTTTTAAAAACGTATCTGCTGTCAACGAAGCATACGTAATAATAATGCCAGCAGGTCAAAATATTTTTTGCCAGCAGATTTCGGAGATATTCAAATCTCCTAACCAAAACAACATCATGTTCTCACATGATAAGAAAGACTAGAAAGAAAAATATCTACTAGTGTACTAGAAAGAAAAACATTCAAATATGATACCAATCAATATGATACGAAACTGCAATTGTACTCGCAAAAACTAATTATGGAATCTCAATGAGTCATTCATTTTAAGAGTTGCTGTCTTTGCATGCATGCAAAATATAGACGGAACAGACGATCACTCTCGCTTATAAATGGCATGGATCCGCATTTTAATTGGCTTACATGTGTACCAAATTTTATTCATAC
This sequence comes from Argiope argentata, assembly GCA_026289955.1. NCBI lineage: Eukaryota > Metazoa > Arthropoda > Arachnida > Araneae > Araneidae > Argiope > Argiope argentata. The sequence continues at coordinate 39,909 of JAOUZG010026507.1, read as the reverse complement.
ACCCCTTTCCCTTTTGTAATTAGTGAGATTTCTTTTACCAGAACTAGCAGATAGACAGACTCCCTCTGAAATAATCTCGTTCAAAATTTGGTATAACTTATGAATTTGGTCTAAAAATCATGTACAATGTTTCATCCGTCAAGCTGAAAGTGCTTTTGAATTATTTTGTTGGTGTTGCTGTTATTACTAATGGCACTTACCATTGAGCAAGCGTGCTGATGGCCATCAGCGATTTTAAGCCGAATGAGCGTCTCTTGATTTTTAAATAGTGCCAACTAGGGCCCAGAACGCAGCTTACTACTAACTCAATAAATTTTGTTGTTGCTTCTTATGGCATTTGTCTATGGTCAAGCCCCCCGCTGATACTGCAGCAGTTTTAAGTCGAAATGAGCGGCGTCTCTTGTTTTTGAAGGAGTGCCAACTAGGGTCAAGACTACACAAACACAATATTGGCTTGCACAGCCCCTTTTTACAGAGGGAGGGCACATTCACACACCTCACAGATGGTACACAGAAGAACAACCACGTCCTAATCGGGACTTGAACGCGGGACGCCCTGATCACGAAGAAGGCGCTACACCTCTATGACAGGATGCTGGTGAGTTATTTTGTTCACAGATAAAAAGCAAACAAACGAGGGAAAACATTCAAAACAAAATACTTCTTGGGATTTAGGGATATTTGAATTGTGCATATTCATTAAAATCTGAGTTGACTATGAGAATCATTTCTCTAATACAATGCTTCTGGTACATCAAAGCAAAAAAAAAATTTTTTTTCACAAGGTCATAGCTTATTCATAAACCGAACATAAAAATTTCGGATCTATAAATCGCAACCGCCCTGTCGTAATCGTGGTTCATGACGTAAATTCAGTTTACTTCATTGAAAAAGTCATAAACCACTTATTTTTATAGAGGAAACTGTAACCATCACTGTATCCAATAAATTTACGATGCACACATCACGTGTCGTGTCCGATAATCTGATTTTTCTTTCCCTTTTACTAGTACCGTGAATCAATTTTTACAATGTTAGGTGATTCAAGGTAACACCTCAGCTCGCTTTATGATCTCCAATGTAAATATATTAAGTAGAGGGGGGTAAAAAAAGGTGTTACTCTTGTTGCTAATATATTCCACCACGCCTTTGATGTTGATGAATTGTTACAAAGTTTCAAAAGTGGCTATACGGTCGTAAAACTTTGCTCCTTAAAGGATTACGCATCAAGCGAAAAAGGAAACAAAAAAAATGTTGTTTGCGTCGTTCATTAATTTCGTTATTAGGTATTAATCATGGTGGCGAAGAAAAGAAATAAATTCTAATGCATCGCCCATCTGATTTACATATTATTATTTTTTTCTAAATAAAATAAATTTGAGATTTTATTGATTCTCAAATCTGCCAAAGGATTTTGTAATGTTCTTAGTATTTTGATAAAAGTTAGAAACACCATTTCTGGCTTGAGTATTATTTTTATTGAAAGGAATTTAACGGCTTCATAGCCAAAAATGTCTATCCGTATCAAAGAAATATATTATTTTTAGATTAAAATGGAATTCATTGAAATTTAACAACAACTTTCTTTAAGTAATTATTACTTGATATATGAGTGAAAGATAATTCTGGTATGGTGGTTGGTTCTCTATTTCAGACTGTAAAATTAAAGCTTTAGGATCGAGTTACCTCAAATTCCAGGATGAAATGCCTTTTGTAGAAAAGGTTATATTAGGAAGAATCCCAGTTTTCCATTTCGATATGTGTTTTCAAAATTGTTTTTTATACATTCATTACATTGTATATAACAATGGTATAACATTGTTTTATTATAGGTTCAATATTTAGTACTGATATAATTAAAATTTAATTTGCAAGAAAAGAAATTATTAAATTTCACTTATATTGCATTCCATCCGTTTCTCCGTTTTATAATATCGATTTTATATATATATATATATATATATATATATATATATATATGGAGGGCTATCCAGAAAGTAGATTACGTTTTCGTCTGTGTCCGCTAGGGGCGGGGCTAGCACGGCCATCTTAGGGTCAGAGCGTTGCGCAGCTCAGTCGGCATTTAGCCGTGCTAGCGAGAGGTTCGTGCTGTGCTCCGTTCAGATAGTGTGACGGTTTGAAATGTCTGCGTTAATTGAAAATCCCGAGAGGTGCGTGCAGTAATAAGGTTTCTGACTGCAAAAAACTGTAAACCGATAGAAATATATCGGCAGCTTTGTGAAGTGTATGGGGACAACATTATCACTGAAGGTGGAGTGGGTCATAAGATTTAAAAATGGACGAACCAATGTTCACGACGAAGATCGAAGTGGGAGACCCATCATAGTGACTGCCGAACTTGTCGAAAAAGTCGATGCTCAAGTCCGTGAAAATTGAAAGTTCACAATAACGGAACTTTCTTTGAGTTTTCCACAAATTTCGCGAAGTTTTGATGACGACGCACAGCTGCAAGAAGAGGTAACGAAGTGGTTGAAGGCGCAGGCGGCCGAATTTTTCAACGAAGGAATTTCCAAGCTCGTACATCTATACGATAAATGCCTTAATTTGAATGGTGACTATGTAGAAAAGTAGTATTTGAGTGTGCCTTTCATCTGTATATAATAACATTTGTTTCCTATACTTTTTTTTATTTTTTTATTCCAAAACGTAATCTACTTTCTGGATAGCCCTCGTATATATATATATATATATATATATAATTTAAATATTTTATAAATAAAGTTGATAAAAATGCAATAAAACGCGTAATAAAATAAAAATTTAAAATAAGAAATAAAAATATAAAGAAATAAATATATAATTTTAAAATTAAAAGTATAGTTAAATTTAATAAAAATTATCAAATAGAATCAAAATATAAGTTTAAAAATATTAAATGTCGTCTTATTGACATTTCAAAAAATTACAATTGTTTTAGTTTTCTTAAAGATTTAATAACGAATTATTGTGAAATGAATATGTATGCGCACAAATATATTTCTAAAAACTCGAACCAAAGTGAAATACATATGCCAGTATAATAATAAAATAATCTTAAAACTATTGATATTTTTGCTGACCACGCTTGAAAATGAAGAGCCAGGTTTCTTAAAATTAGAGAATTTATTAATCGATTATATAAGACATAACTCGCTTTTTGAAGTATTAAAATATAGAAATGCTACCCAATAGGAAAAATAGAACGACTTTTATTTGTCGAAACATGCACCGATCGTATTCAAATGAGTAAGATTCTCGTATGGGATTGAAAAAATAACTTCACAAAAATCTAACAGATATCTTTTATATTTGTCTCCTCTTGATAAAAGATATGTATTGCATCCACACAAAAAAAGCCACCTCCCGAAATATTTTATTGCATTATATCGTAAAATTGAATTAAAATAAGGACTTAAAAGAAGACTTTAATAAAATCCCAACAGCATAAATTCAGACTAGAAAAGAACCCCGAAAGAAAGGAAAAGCGAAGGAAAATAGGGTCTTCTTTTCGGACTTCCTGCAAGGGGAAATTTGCTTTTAGAATTTTTCGTCCGGTGTCGTTTACCACTTTTCGCACCTTTTATCAGAACTTCCTCTCTCCCCATTGTGCAGTTCCAAAATCGATTAGGACACATCGAGACCGTCCGAAAAGGAAATTCCTCTCCGGCACAAAAACCCTTTGAAATTCTCTATTATTTATACAATAATCGATGGGCAGTGGAGAACTTTCCTGGAAATGGTCATCTCTCACTCTCGGTGGAAAAACAGGGCGGCCTCTTGGCAGGAAATTGGGCTCCTTCGATTTTTAACTTAAAATCTTAGCAGCAGATATTTTTTTCCTCCACTTCAATAATCGTTTTATTTGATATAAATAAGCTATTTTATGAAAATGAAAATATCTCAGCCCAGCAATGCCTAATATTTCTAAATCTTAGACGATTTTTATTAACTTTAAAATAGATATATCTTGAAATTTTCATTAAAATCATGCCATTCGAGTCCATAATTTGAGTTTAAAATAGATGAATATGACTAGATACTGATATGCAGAGACTCCGCTTGAATTGTTTTAAAATTTATGCATTAAATACATTTGGGTTTTGATCTCGTGTCTTGCTTTACGACGGAAGGAGGGGTGCTGTAGCTTCTGAGGGTATGGACATTAGAGAATCAGAGGGTAGAAAAAAAGGGCGGAATTCATTCATCCATAGATCGTAATTTAGATCTGGAAGACAGAAAATATCACCTCTGGTCCAGTACCGTCAGTGGTATTACTTTTGACATAAAGGACGTTATGACGATGATAGATTCAACGCGCACAAGCTTCTATACAGAGAGATAGTCTTCGGCTGGCAAGTTCAAATTAGCATCCCAAAGGTTGCGAATCCAACGCCCTACCAACTAGGCTATCGCAGCCTCAACACCTTTAGTAGCTAATGGATTCTCCAGAAAATTTAGAAATGTCTAATTTCTATTTAAATGTTCTACTATGATTCCTGCCGGCTTGCTGGCACAGAGGTAGCACGTCTGTCTCGTGTTCTGGAGGTCTCGGGTTCGAGTCCCGGTTCGGGCATGGTTGTTCTTCTGTGTGCTATCTGTGAGATGTGTGAATGTGCCCCCTTGTAAAAAGGGGTTGTGCAAGCGAATGTGGCGAGTTGGTAGCAAAGTCGTACTCTTGGCCCTACTCAAATACAAGAGGCGCTTCATTCGGCTTAAACATACTGCTGTATCTCATCGGGGGACTTGTCCATGACAAGTGCCATTTGACACAACATCAACTATGATTCCTGCCAGATGCACCTTGTATTTGATCTCGCCACCCTGTAGGGTGCAATAATATGTGGAGATAGACCCCTTCCATTGGTTTACTTCCTACGAGAAGAGTTTTACCGTGGCCTATGATGGTGATTAGTACTCAACTACAGTTCCTGCCAGTAATGCTGTTGCGGTGGTCAGGTCATTTAGTTTTAGTGTTTAAATGCGTGTGCCTTCTGCGAGTCTAGTACAACACTTGTGCACATGATTTAATGAAAAATATTTTAAAGCATTACACTGGTGCGGATGTTGTTATATAATTTTCATAATCTTTTGTTAATTGAGTAAATAAAAAGGAGTGGAATCGAATAATACAAGTGAAGTGTAGATCCTCAATACTAATTTCATTGACTTAATTTCTGATAGTATTTTTTTTGAAAAAAACTGAAGAAATACTCTGGATTAAATAAATAATGAAATAATGAGCATTCAAAATTTTTTTGTTTGTTTTAATGATGAAGTGTCCTTACTATCGAAGATTATACTAGTATTTTTTTTAAAATAATAAAATATAAAAAAGCACCATAGATCAATTCCTACAATTTAAAGTGACTTTTTTTACATTTTGAAATGACCTCAAAATCACTGTCATGCAATACCTGTATCTCAAAAATTCCAACTAAATTTCGAATAAAAAGGAATTTCTTCAATTAAAATGTACCAAATTTAACAATTCTTCGGCATAAATTTCATCTTTTGCATGCTAAAGCAATAGACTTTCACTTGTAATATTAGTATATGTAAATAAACAATGCACACGTTTTAGCATGTTTGGGACATGATGGAATATACAGTAGTAATTTCTGAACTTTTTAATTGCGATTCTTACAAAGGAAAAATATATTGTAAATACGTTTTACGATTTTCTTTATTGTATAAGTAATATTTTGAGCCACTCATAACAATATTTTAGGTCTTTTCTTATATATTTATTTTTCCCACCGCGGATGAGAAGGATATCGAATTTAAATTTTCTACTCGCATACCACAAGGATATTCGTTATAAAATTACTGTCATTTCTCGATTTTCACTATCGAAGTTTATAATGTCCCTCTGTTTGGTCGGGTTATGACGAATGTGATAAGTAAATTTCCTTTCCTCAAAGTGAATGTTCACGAATACCTTAATTTGGAAAGAAGTAACTGACTTTAGCGACAATTTTATTAATCAAAATTATTTTCATTTACAGTTGTACGTTGCTAATATGGAATGCAATTATTCAAAATAGGTTTTGTATTTTATCAAATTTAAAATTCTGAATGCAATGGTTTGGAAAAATGAAAATTCCAAAATTGCAAATACTTTAAAGTAATTGTTGATGTAAAATATGGCTTTAAAGTTAATGTCTAAGTAGAAAATTTTTAATTTTTAATTTAACAACGATAACAGCAAGCAATTAAAGTGACATATAGAGCAATGGAAATTTGAACTGAAATTAAATATGAATTTTACCATAAAAATAAAACTGATGCATAAAATTGTTTATTAAATTGAATTGAATATAACAAGAATGAAAAATAACATACATCAGGCGATCGTACTTATTCTTCTATGCATTTTTTATGGTCAATGAAAAGACCTCTAACCCTTTGACTACTGATCCGCCCCAACCGGCCGGGTAAATTCTATACTGTTAGGCCAGTTTCTGTTTCAAACAATTAAAAGCAGGATATAAAGGGAGTTATACATCTTGCTCCATGCAGGAATATTTGCAGGAATAGGAGCAGGAATATTCTCCTTATACATCTTGTTCCTTTGTTTTGAAACAGAAAGTGGCAATCCAGGATAAAATTTGTTGTTTCGTTTGAGTCAGGTCAGTAGTGAAAGGGTTAATAAATCACGCAAATTACATGTAAAATACAAAAATAAAAATATAAGATAAAACAAATATTTAGCATAAATAACTCTGCAAAATATGTTATTAGCATAGTAAATTTTCAAAATTACTGATTTATTACACATTATTTACTCATTTGCAATAATTTACTCATTGCAATTTAACGTTATATAACTCTCTATATACTCGGGTATAAAAAATATATACTTCTAAAGGGATATAGTGGTAATATTTACAAAACGAAACTCCCTCAGTGAAAATATCATTAACCCTTCTTTGCATGATGATGGAAATTTCCATCATAGTATTCAGTCAACAAAAAAAAGGTACTCAAAACCCTTGTACTGTAAATTTGTTGTTGCTGACAACTTTTTAAGCGATTATTGCGTACAAAAAAATGCAGTTGTCAAAAAATAGCAAACGTCACTGTCAATTACCAGGCCTACAACTTGTCATTCCGCTGTTTGTTGTGACTGGAAGAAATGAGCGAGATTTTAAATTGTTTTATGGAAATTAATTTATTATTAATAATTATTAATTAATTAAATTATTATGCAAGAATAAAGAAGATTTAGTAAAGAATATTTTTTTATTTATTTAGTACTGAGCTAAATATGTGACAATGCATGATGATGTAAATTTCCATCATATTGTTTTTTACATAATACATATTTTTATTTACACCGAGATTTTTTTAAATATTTTTCCTTTAATCTAGAGCATTAATTACATCACCCTGATTTTTTTTTAAAAAAGAAAAAATCATGCAAAGAAGGGTTAAACAACATTCCCTTTATAAGTATTTTTATTTCAATAAAAATGTCATTTGAGACTACTTTATTTTTGGATTAAATGTTAAAACACTGCAAATAAAGAAGAAAAAAATCTGCCACACGCCAAAATTGCCCTGAGGAGATCGTGGATAATTTTGCCACAGTTGCAGGACTCGCCGCTTTACATTCTATTCCCCAAATACAAAATCCGGCATTGTGAAATGTGCTTCTGAAATAAGTGAAGGTATTTGGAAGGGGATTGTCTCAATTTTGATGTCTTCTCTGTGGACAGGTTTGAATGAAGGAGCAAAAAAAAAAAAAATTACTCTTGCATGCGTCAAATCACTCCTTTTGGGCCCAACGTGTCGATTTACATTTCGAAATAGGCTTAAGCGAGACAATAAAGCAGCGAATAAAAATAGAGCTGAATCAAAAGGAATGTTCAAAAAACTCTATTCTACAAAAAAGAGAAAGTCCAGAAGTCCTCATTCTTACGGTAGAAAAGAAAGGAAAAGAAGTAGGAAGAAAATACTTCCATAAAAAGACACATAAAAAATCGTTCTCTGGATTCTAACTTAAGAGTTCAGCGTCTTTGATCGCGAAAAAGCACTGCCATTCAAACTTGGTTTATTTGTTATTATTTTTTTGTTCCTTTTTTGTTTTTTTTTATATTATTTTTTTCCGTGATGGAAATTCTACGCCATTTTCTTTCGCCGTACTATGGTTGCCTGAATAAAAAACGAAGGCTTAGAAGGTTGGATTTTACTTTATTTGGAATGCTTCTTTGAAATTTAGGTACTTTTTGTGGTTGCGTGATTTTTTTAACACCTGCGACAGATAAGCGGCGTGGCGTTTCTACGCTTATTTATTTACTTTATTTGGCTTTATAAGATAGATGAGTGCTTTTTACTTTTTTTTCCCTATTAGAGCTATAGTTTCACAATTCATAACATCAACAAAGTGTAAATTTATGAAAAAAAATATATATTAAATTTTAAAATGTTGGATTAAAAATATTTTGGAGAATTAAAAAAAACTCTTATTAAATACAACACATAAACGTTTTTTGTTTTCAAACAGAGATAAATGAAGATAATTTAATATAAAAAAATTGCAAGCAATATGAATATATTAAAAAACGAAATAAAATGGAAAAAAAACCCAGAAAAAATGAAATCTGAATAACTTGAAATCCGTAAATTTCATGTAATTCAATTAACATAACGCCTGTTTAGAGGTATCATAGAATTTTTCAGAAAAATAGATAGAAGCAAAATTTCAAATTTCCGAAATTGTCTTATTGATCGCCATTGTTGCTAAATAAAGCCATGAACCTACCAACAATTCAGCATTCATTTAAAACACTTGCAAATCTCTCTTCCTTTAAATATTGCTTTTATTCTAACTTTATTTTAGAATGCTAACAATATCTTTAGAATTAACAGCTTCGTCTATGAAACAGGAAATACATAGATGACTATAAGAAGTAGCTTTCCACACACACAAAGATAATAATAATAAAATTTTTAAAAAAGAAAGAAAATGAAATTTTTAATCGTAAATTTCAAGTAATATTGTGAGAACATTATTATTTTAAGTCATTATTTATCTTAATTAATTTAAGTCACTAAATAGTTTAAACCGGTTTTAAAAAAATACAAGACTTCTTTCTCTCCACAGATATATTTTTTTTAAATTTCATTTTCAATTTTTCTGGCTGGTAAACAAAGATTTAGAGCTCGACCGATTTTATGATTAAAATATTTACAATATTTTGAGAAACACAATTAGTAAGCATGTGTTTATGATGTCCTTAAAGAATAAATATAATTCACGTTGAACAAAATTGCGATAGTTAAAACCTAAAAAGAATTTTTAAAAATCAATAATCAAAAATTCGAAATTCAAAAAACATCAAAAATAAAAAAAAGGATAATTTTTTGAGACTCAGATTAATTATTTAAAAGTAAGAGTAATGGTGATCTCTCTCTCTCTCTCTCTCTTTTCATATAATACACAGTAAATAAGATTTATTAATATTTTCTATACGCCTAACAAAAGTATGCACAATTAAACCTAACATAAAGGTTTGGGTGGGTAAATGAAGTGAAGAGGCAGAAACACGGGAATGTTCAGTTAAATTTCGCAAGAAGGAGATTCAACCTACCCCGACATAAAATTTTATGACCCAATATGGTGATTTTATGCTTCATAGAATATTGCAGAAAACCAAATATGCAATTTCGATGCCTTCTTAAAAATCGATTGGAATCAAATTCAATTTCATACATATATATATTTTAACTTTCCCGTATATAAGGTACTACATTTCCCTGAGACTTCGTATGTGTGGAAATTTTGATGTATAGGTGTGAAAACTGACTGTCTTATCACAAAGTAAAATGTCATCAAACGGTATTATTATGATGTGTTTTAATTAAATTTCGGCAAAAAAGTAATTTGTCGCCAAATTTAAGCAAAATGGCCAAATGTAGCATGAACGGCAGTAATAGCGTTTCCAAAGGTAAGATTTCGATTAACACTGTTGCAAATTGATGTAAATATAGAAAAAACCCCAATAAATTCAGAAAAATGGAATGCCCGTAAAAAAATTAATAAAAAGTAATGAAAGTAGATGCAAAAAACACGTACAGCAGGAAAAAGGAGCAAGGAATATGAACAGGAAAAATCAAATTACAATAACGTAAAAACATAACGTCAATGTAAATCTAAACAAAACTCTGGCAAAAAATTACCAATCTCACAAAGCCCTAAATGGTTTTCTGGCAAAAATTGGGGCAACGCAATACAGATTAGAAATTTTTAATAACATTTATTATGTTTTATCTTAATTCAAAAGTATTTTAGTATACAACCCGTAAGATCGATTGATTAACAATGTTTAAGTTCAATTGCATCAAATACTAAGAAATTAGACAGAATCGTTTGAAATAAACGGTCGAAAAAATGTTAAGCCTTTCTCAATTGAAATTAGGGAAATGAATATTTTTGGCGAGAAAGTTAGATTTTATTAATAAAAAAATTAATCTATCAAAGATCCGGAATAAACAGAAGCCTATGTTCTATTCTAGATTATAATCTATCTATGTGATAAATTTCATCCAATTTCGTTCAGTCATTCTGACGTGATTGGTTAACATCATCTATCCATCCAGACATTCACATTTACAATAGTATAGATGAAGAATCTATGACAATTAGCAAATATTTTGATAGATTTGATAGATATAGAATTTGATTTGATTTGATAGAAAAAGATTTGATTCAGATTTTGATAAATCCCATGTTTTAGAACATTTCGAGTTCAAAAAACACTACTTTGTCATTATACCTGTCGGTATATATAGGATAGAATGCTGAGGCGAAACTTATAAATGCTTTGGTATACGAAATTCAGTATATGGTATGTTTATACTAAAGGTATATGAAATATTGATGAAATTTGGTATATAGTCTTCACATAAAATTTATAGAATTCGATCAAATTTCGAGAAAAATGTATTCGGAAAAATTCTTTATCACCGTCGGTCAGAATATATTAAAAAATAGCTGCGAAACTAAACATGTTTGATGATTATTATTTTTTTTTTAATTTAGAAAAGTACGAAATTTGAAACCAAAACCGTTGTCTTACTGTCAGTAGCATATAAGGTAGATACGCTAAAGAACAATGAATGATATACATAAAATTTGCTGTACCATTATTTAATTACAGTGGTAGATCTATGTCGAATCTTGGTATTATTTGGTTCACCTCTAAAACACAAATGCAGTTTTTAAATAACATTTCTTAAATGCTAGAAATTAATCGACAACGATCACATATACAAATTGAGTAAAAGTGTTATATTTACGCTAATAGTGATAAATATGAAGCTATCGATTATTGTTCACGAAGGCATTTATAATCTTATTGAAGATCCATAATTTCATGAGTGCAGAAAAGATAGCAACTTAATTAGAAAGCATGCCAGAACGTTTTAGAGAAACCACTCCTACTAGTAAAACCAATGATAAAGTTTTATTCGCATAAACCGTTGTATAAGGGCGGTCAGTTTTGATGATTACAATACCTTCTCTGTATCTCATAATCGGCTTTCGGTTTAAAATATATTAAAATCTACTCTCATATATGCACTCTGTAACAAAAAAAAAATTGACGCACCAAGAAGGAGTTGTCCGATAGAAACAAAAATTGGAGGATAGGAAGACAACGTACAGAATAGTAAATGATTAAAATCTCAGAACAACTAATTTATTCGTTTCAGAGTTACAGGAACAAGTTTAATAAGATGTTGACCCGCCTCTAGTCTGGATACAAGCTTCCACACGGCATGGCATGGATCGATAAAACTTCCGGATAGTCTCCTGTGGTATTCCCTGCCAAATTAGCTCCAATTGTCGAATGAGGTGATCAACATTACGTGGCAGATGAAATCATTTTCCCATCATATCCCAGACATGCTCGATGGGAGAGTGATCTGGCGATCTAGCAGGCCAAGGAAGTTTTTGGACACTTAATTTGTTTAATACATAGTCGAGGCAGAGATCAGGTGGAATCTTTCATTCCGTTTTATTTTATCTCGAGAGACAAGCATAATGTACAGCGTGGCGCAAATTTAGAATAAGGTTACAAAGTCATAAAGAGAGTAAAAAGGGATAACAGAGAACGAAATCCTTATAACTGTTCTTATATATCCTGATATTTTCATAAATCTGACACATATCGAATTCTGACAGATATCCTCACATTTGTCGATTTTAGGTTTATTTTTGTTAAGAGAAACGTATGAATCCAGAATAATCTGTGGACATCATTAATCTCAATCCTTTCACTCGGTACGTGGACTAATGGCACAATATTTTTACAAAATATCATTTGATTTATTAAATAGAAAAAGTGGAACGGGAACAGGAAATAGGAAGATATTTTATGATGAAATTAGTAGGGCTAAATCAAGACAAAAAATTTCGAAATTAATTACAGTTGAAATTAGAGTTTAATATGCATTTCATTAACATTCTTTATCTGTAGAACGCTTTGCATTTCCAATGTTTCCAGTTACAGAGAGAGTGATTAATAGTTAGGTTCACTGGGAGCTTATTTCCATTTTAATTAAGCGTGCTGCTGAAAATTTGGGGAGAAACTGGCATTCTTATACATCAAGTATGCTGCATTCTGACATGGTGTTCGTCCCTGTAGACAGTATACAACTGAGAAAACTTTCTTTGTTGAAATTTTCTAATCTTTTGGGATTCTAGAAAGAGGAAACATCAGAAAGAAGATTTATACCTTTCGGATTACATTTTCTCTTGGGGGTCCTTAAATCTTGTTGAAGCATTTTGACACCTGTAATCCATTTCAAATTTAAAATAACGCGCACATATACATCAAGAGACCTGAGAAAAGATTTCATGGAATATTTTGGGGAATGGGGTTGAGTGGCATGAAAATTGTATTTACTTTTATCTATAAAAAGATATAGATACCGATTGAGAAGTCTCGTGATTGTTTTAAACCGGTTTAAACTGGTCAATGTCTTGAATTAATTAAGGCAACTAATGACTTAAAAATAACAGGGTTCTCACATGATTAATTGAAATTTTAATAGAAAATTTTAGTTTCTTTATTTTATTTTATTATTATTATCTTTATATATTTGAAAATTTACTTCTTATAATCATCTATGTTTTTCCTTGTGCATAAGCGAAATTGTTAATTCTAAGGATATTGTTAGCATTCTACAATATTGTTAGATAAAATGCGATATTGTACCGAAGAGAGATTTGGAAGCATTTTAAAGAGAAATTTTGAACTACTGAATATTTGGTTGTTTCATGGCCTTCTTTAAAAATAGCTTCTTTATTGAATAAAGGAAACTATATTAATGGTATAGAATAAAGAAAGAGCTACATTATTATTGGTATTGACTAGAGGACAATATATTAATGGCATTGAATAGAGAAATACTTTAATTAATAATGGTATAGAATAGAGGAAGCTATATTAATGGTATTAAATAGAAAAAGAGTCACATTATTAATGGTATTGAATAGAAGAGTCACATTATTAAAGGTGTTGATTAGAGGAAGTTACATTAATGATATTGAATAGACAAAATTTAAATAGTATTGAATTGAGGAGGAAATATTAAAAGCATCGAATTGAAGAAGTATTATGGCATTGAATAGAAGAAGATATATTAATGATATTGATTAGGGAAACAGTTACATTATTAATGTTATTGAATAGAGAAAGATATATTAATGGTATTAAATAGAAAAATAGTTACATTTTTAATGGTATTGAATAGAGGAAGTTATATTAATGGTATTGAATAGAGGAAGTTATATTAATGGTATTGAATAGAAAAATAGTCACATTATTAATGGTATTGAATAGAGGAAGTTATATTAATGGTATTGAATAGAGGAAGCTATATCAATAGTATTGAAAAGAGGAAGCTATATTATTGGTATTGAATAGAGAAAGAGTCACATTATTAATGATAATGAATAGAGGAAAATATATTAATAATATTGGATAGAGGAAAATATTTTAATAGTATTGAACAGAGGAAAATATGTTAATAGCATTGAATAGAGGAAAATATGTTAATAGTATTGAAAATATATTAATAAAATTGAATAGAAGAGTCGCATTAGTCTTATTATTTTCGAAGCCTTACACTGTTTTGTATGATGTTTTATACCTTTTCCTATTTTCTTTCCAAATATATGTAATTAAATCAAAAAGAGCAACAGTCTTTGATAATAGACGTTTTTTTAAATGTTTCTCCATAAGTATATCAGAAATTAAACCTTGAATTAGATACAAAAAATTCAAAGTTTTATTTTAAACATATTTGTACTGAAATCTATGAAACATGCAATCCTAAGTCTGATCATAAATCCTCCTATATGGATTATCAACGACAGAAGAAAGGTCAAAATGAAATATGTGTACCAAGAATGATACTTTTCACTTCATTCATTAACTACAAGGTTAGCAAGAAATAAATTTTCGCATAGAGTGTTCTATTTTTTCACAGAAAATAAAATGAAATTTTAATTTTAAATTTAAAAAGAAATTTACAATACCATATTTCAATAGAACATGGGACTATAACACAAATGGTTTTTAAATGCGTTTGCATCAAAACCATGTCTTTAACCAAAGTTCGACTAGTCAGCGTGGCATCGGAGAAGGATCTATAAATCACGTGATCAAAGTCAGTGCACTATTGCAATAATAGACCCAGATGACCAGGAAATTAAATGTGAGTTCAAGTCGAAGAGCTCATAAAAATGCCAGTCATTAAATCTTCTATAAGGAACATTTTGCCAACTCTTTTGTATTTAGCTCTCTCCTAATGTAAAAGGGTAACACTCATTTAATGCTCTTTATATATTTTTGATGTTTCGCAACTTAATATTTTATGTTAAATGCAATTTTTTTCAATTCTTTTTCTGTATTAAAATGCGTTTTCTTCAAAGGGTTCTTTATTATTTTCAAGAGTACAGTTTCATCAAGTATAGTTTGTTCCTTCTTGCTAGGTGGGGGTGCACAACTTCGGTTCATGTTCTCTGGCTAGTTCAGGGTGTAGCATAGTAATATATTATTTAAAATGTAAAATAAACGAAGGTTTGCTTGGCTGCTATCAGATACTGCTACCAATAATGACAGACTGCAATTCGTTCTCACTGATTGCTACCAATATTTACAGACCGCTACCAATATTGAGGCAGCCTTAGCTACCTTAATTCTATGTAAAAAATGCATATTTTACAAGAAAAAACGCTATGGCTAAAATTGTTCTAACAGAAGAAATTTTTGGTATACAACGAATCCCTAAGCCTAATGATCCCGACATTTTAAATAGCTAGAGCTCGTTTAATCTTCCGTGTTGTAGACGAATACAAATAATCTTGGTTACAGCGGTCATTGCAGTATCAGTCCTTAATGTGAGGGTTTACTGCAAATATTTTCGGTGCATTGTAAGTGATGTTTTATTGTTCGAAATTATTAATCGAATTTTGTATTTTTGTCTCTGCAAAAAGAACTTTTGCATCCATTACAGACTGGGAGTCAGAGATTCGCACAGCTTATGCATTTGAGTTCACTGCTGAAATGATGATTGACGTCACTTTGTCTTGATGAAAGAAGGACGCTTTTATCTCAATCCTATAATCTCTCTTGTCCAGATGAAGTGACAGTAAGGCGTAATTTTAGTGCTGCCTTATCTTTGGAGAGAATTTTTAAGAGTGGACATCAAATGGAATATAAGAGCATGTCCGTCACATGCTAATGGTACTGTAATACGCTGACGTTCCCATATTTTGTAATCCCATATTTACAACAGAGATGATGATGTCAAATTGTTTTATTGCAAAAGATTACGTCTACTCACATTGATAACGATGTAAAGCATTTGCTATGCCATCATTTCATAAATGAATGGGTGATCACAAGTCAGTTTTTCAAAAGTATGACCTCATCGTACACTGTATATTATTCCTTGCACTTTTGAGATGTGCGTTGACCTGATTTTTAGATTACAGTATCTAACTCCAAAGATAAAAATCTGATGTGTACTTTCGGTGCTATGTTCTTGATATTCAGGCATATTTACACTAGATGTTGAAAATGTAGCGTGGGGATTAGAGCACATTGTTAAATATAAAGGTGGGCATATTGAGTAACTTCAATGTTATTTTTATATTATGTCTATACTTACGTATTAGACCGTCCAACTTTATCGCCAAATTTGAAGTCGTCGCCAATGAGTTGCTAAACTGCCAATTATGGCAATACAGCAATGATGTAATCCGGGTAGCTTTATCGTCAAATTTAAATCCGTTGCCAATGAGTTAATAGACCGTTGGCGATCATTGGCAAAGACGGTCTAATACGTAAGTACCATTATGTCGTAGTTACTTATGAAACTTTACTATCCTTTTGACAGATCTGTTAGTGATTTAAGCCGAGTGAGCGTCTCTCCTTTTTTCAGTAGCGCCAATTAGGGCCAAGAGTACGACTTAGATAATTCATGCGTCACATCCGCTTGCTTAATCTGCTCACAGACCTCACAAACAGAACACAGAAGAACAATACTTGAACCAGGATTCGAACTCAGGCAGCACGATCGTGAGGACGACACGCTACCCCTAAGCCAAAACGCCGGCTTATATTATATAATGTTTATAAAATACATGAAATGTATTTATAAGTATTACAACTAAAGTCGATCCTTTATACTAATAATTTTATTTAATAAATGCCAAGTACATCATTTTAATTATCTCTAGTTCACCTTTTATTTCACTTAGAACAATAAAACGCCAAGAAAAACTTTGTCTACCAGAAATAGGAAAACTGATTTATTGTAAATTCTGTATAGTGTTGAAAAAGTGTTTAAATATATTTTTTTTAATTATTAAGTAAGAAAAAAATCTATTGCAAGCTTTTATAAAATAGAAAAGTTATCTTTGAATTTTAAGATAAGACAAGAAATCTTTTTTCACATTATAAATTTTTCAAGAGCGGAAAAAAAACACATGTCAACATTTTTCTTCGAATAATTTTTCCAAAAGCTAGAACAGAAAAATATTGCATTACATTATATCATGCGCAGGTTGAAATAATTTTCATAGATTGCCATTCATGTTAACTTATTTTATCAAATAATAATAAAGCATTAAAAGGAAAACTGCTCTTTTGATGTCACAATTTCATGAATCTTTGATACAATTTCGTATTAAACATGTAAAAATAAATAAAACTATAAAAAGATATCTTCCGCTCCTTTTTGATCTTCTTTTCAGTATCAAATTTAAAATGACTTCAGATGGAAACACCAGGACAGGCTCATTTCAAAAGGCGTAAAAGCGAAGACTCAAAAAACATGCTTTGCCATGTATAATGAACACATCCAATAGCTCGCATCTCACAAATAACCTGCAAATTTATTCTACTTCTAGTTTTTTTTTGTTTCAAAGTTTACTCTACTTATTGAGAAAAGTAGATTTTTCAAACTCACTATTGAAGTGAATGTTGAGGACTGTTTTTCCAGAATCTATTTAACTTGTAACTTTTCTATCCTACTGCTTCTGATTTGAGAAATATTTTGAAAAAAAGTTTCATGGCATGCAATTAATATTATTCAGGAATTACAAAGACGTTTTTTTTATTATTTTATTTTTAAAGAATATATTTTTTTCATTTTATTTTTAAAGAGTATATTTTTTACACTTTATTTTTAACCCATCGAGCGTCGGCTGTCTAGCGCAAGTTTGTTCTTAAAACGGCGGCGGTCAAAATAAAGGTTGAACACAATTTACAAGAGAAGAAATTGTCAGGACGTTCCTAAACCGGCATGGTGTGTTTTGCTTTCCCCCGAGCAGTAACAGCGGGGGGTAATCTACCCCGCTTTTTAACAATAATACCACCCGAAATGCGAGGAATCGTGTGTCCCAGGGAACAGAGTGACAATTTGAGTCGTAAATCTGTCGAAGCACGACAATTACCGGGCGGTTTTTCAGATAAGAATTTGGTTTTCGCTCTGAGAACTAAGATCTTCTCTTTTAATTTGTAATGTTTTCAGAAAATATAATTTGTTCAAAAATAAATTTAAAAAATCCAGCAATATGATTTTATAAATTTGTGTAAAAAATTGAAAAAATGTTTAATGAATTATTTAGAGGAATTATTATTCATCAAATTGCATTACGAACATAATACTTTCTTTTTGCCAACACTCAGAGAATCTTACTTAGTTTTTCCCGATATTTAGTTTTAAGCATTTTGCTGGCATATTTGGCATTGGAAATTAAAATAAAAGAATATATATGGTACACTGATTAAAATAGAATATAAAAAATTTATTAATATTTTTTAATACTTAATATTAAAAATACTACGTTCATTTTTGAAAATATATAGCTGTTATCAAAAATTTTAAAATAAAAATGTGGAAATTTTTTTTCAATTTTTTTTAATAAAACAATCTTTTGTCAATGTATAGCAAGTAAATATTTTAGTAATAATATGTTTATTAAAATATTATTAATTTGGATATTTTTGACTTATTATCTTATTTTGAAATAATTAAGATGTAAGTTGAGATAATAAGTTTTTAAAGTTAATTTTAATATTGAAATAAGAAAAAACAATAAAGCATCCATTTGTGAAAATGGCTTATATCGTTTAAAAATTATCATTTCATTCTTATTTTTAGTAGGTGAATATTTTGAATGTCAATTTATTATATCATTCTTAAACGTCCCAATTATTTGTAAAAATTACTCACAGTTTGCACAGTAATATTTTCATAAATCCATGCATTTCTCTGCCAACAAATATTGCTAAAAACCTTTTCTTTATTTAACTTACGCAATGGAATCAAAATTTCAATTGTATCCACTTTATTAAATTACAACATTATGAATTTTTGTGAAACTTCATAAATTGTGAAATCTTGTAGATAAAAAGGAGACAGCTGCAAGTATCGACCAATTAAAAATTACCCCTTTCAGAACGTTTCTTCCATGTTCATCGTGCTTGGATAATTTCAAAAATTTCATTTACAATATTTCTCTGCATGTGAATTTCAAAAGATGGATGCTCAATAAAATAATAATAATAAACACTTTAGAGTACGTAATCATAACTTCAGCAAAAACCGTGAGTGAAAAATTAGGTTTTTAGTTCATTGAAATAATAAAAATAATTGCTACACATTTTAGTCCATTAATTAAAACAAACAAAAATTATAGATATTAATGAATCTATAATAGTTTTGCCAGTTTGTGAAGGATGATCAGAGTTTTTCATTTAAGTGATTTTTACTTCCAGTCATAAAACTCAGATGGGAGAAAAGTGGCTTAAAAATGGCAATACAAAAATTTGAATATTGTGCTAAATCATAATTAATTTATATATAAAGATAAATACAGAGGATCGTGAATTTTTTATTATAGAATTAATTGGTAAAATCTGGGTTTGGGAATCATGTTGCTGTGGTAAAGCAGCAAGTTATTGGTGGTCTAGTCATAGATGTATCATCGGAGTTCTCTTGATGTTAAAATCTTCTTATCATTTGTAATTATTTTTTTATCAAAGCAAAAATAATATTCACAAATATCTTTTAAAAATTTAAAAGCTAATATTTTCGTAAATTATTAATTCTTAAAGCATGTTAAAAATTTTAATTAAAAATTTTCCGGTGTAACTCTAAAAAAAATAAATTAACTAATTGGAAATTTGTGTATTAATTTATCTAATTGAAATATATTTTACATCAATCGTGCAGATAATAAAATTTTTATTTTTCGCTTACAGATTTTTGTTGATGCCAAAAAACCTCATCCCAAAAATAATACCATGTTCTGGCATGATAAAAAGGTCTTTCACATGAGGGCAAAGGGATCTCTAAATAAATCCGTTATCACTTTTATTTGCCTCTGCTTTCATATTGGTCACATGGTCAAATTCTAATTTCTCATTGGTATTTTTATAACAGTTTGACTTATGTAATCATTCAATAGGATTCTTATTTTTAGATTTTAATTCCAAAGGTTATTAATTTTTCCTGGCTATAATTTTCTTTTTGAAAGGTCTAGAAACTCGAATGAAGTGCACTGCTTAGGGAACTTGAGTTGACCTTACGAATATTTTTTAATTAAATAAGTGTTGATTACTTTATGAAATATATATCATCAAGCTTTTTTATTATATTACTGAAATTTACTATTGATTTCTTGCACTAAATTTAATTAACATTATATTTATGCGAAAATTGTTGAACTTAATATGGATTTAAATTCTAACGATTCTGACTGTGATGAATTAATTTTATCTTCTGAAGATTAATACTCTAAATCGGAAAGTGAATCTGATGATGATACTTTAAATGCAGCTCGCTGTAGGTGTCCTATTGGCTGGCAAGGACCTTCCAATGCTCCTCCAAATTTTCAATTTACTTCGACTCTTAGTATCAGTGCATGGGTAAAAAAATTTCCCTTGGGATTTAGATGATTCGATGATGTTTTTCAGAATTTTTTTTCGTAACACAGTGATAAATTACATTATGGAAGAAGCAAATAAATGTGTTGAAGCCTTTTTCAACAAATCCAATTTGACAACATCCTTGAAAGTATTAAATTGGAAAAATACAGATATAAAAAAAACTACATCTACTTTTTGGTTTCCTTTTACGGCAAGGAATAATGCCCAAATCTGCTGAAACATGGTACTATAGTATAAGATCTATTTTAAGCACAACTTTCTTGTTATTTTATTAGGCTTAAAATTTCTTCTAGACGACATTTTAAAATATTTATATGGTACTGATTATCAGCAGCAATGTTACAGATATATAAAAACACTGTAATTTTTAATTTTTAATTTGTAATGGCATTTTTTTACTTTAATTTTTAAGCATGCATGTAAATCAGTACTCATGATTAAGTTCTGAATTCGCAGCCTTGTAATAGGTTTAAATAGAATGTATGTAATTCAGCCTTTATTGCATTTGTTTAATTTCATTAATATCTAAGACTAACTTTGTTTTAATGCAAAGTATTAATTGTAATTGGATATTTATTCATTATTAATTATTATTAATATTATTAATTATTATTAATATTATTGAGTATTAATATTATTCATTATTATTA
>JAOUZG010026507.1:0-12120 GCA_026289955.1 Argiope argentata | reverse complement strand
ATATATATATATATATATATATATACTCTGGTAAATACATTTCAATAGAATTCTAGACGTAATATCAGAAACTATTTTATATATTTGTGTTGTCTTCAGTACTTCTACAGAGATATCAACAGCACAAATATTACAGCACAATTTGTCCACTTGCATATTTAAATCATTAAAGAAAATTTTATATTGAAATAACAAATGTATAGAAGATATTAATTACTATGCATCTGCTTGATTACATTAATGATTATTTTTAATCACAGCTTCAGAATTTGTAAAATTTTAGATGTGTTAATATTAAAGAAAAAAAATCAAGATAGTTTATTTTTATTTTCTTGAAGGAATTTCTTACTATTAAAATTTTAACATTCAACTGTATAAAAGATAATAATTATTAGGAATCTGCTTGATTGCATTAATGATTATTTTTAATCAGAGTTTAAGAATTAGTAAAGTTTCAGATACGTTAATAATAAAGAAAAAAACCACAATAGTTTATCATTATTTTCTCAAAGGAATTTCTTACTATTAAAATTTTAAAATTCAACTTAATTTAAAGTAAGATTAATTAATAAAATGTTTTGATGAAATGAAAAAATATGCGCCTGAATTTATTTAACATATATACAAAAATATACTAATTTTTAATAGTTTTATATAAATTTTGAATGAGATTCATAATCTTCTAACTGAAATAAAAAGATTGTACATTTTTTTGTTTCTATATTCTTCTTTAATCGAACTGAAATGTAAAATTTTAAGTATTCATCCATGATTTTATAGATAGAATTTCAGAATTAAAAACTATTTATTAAATTTGAATATAATTTAGGAAGTTTTTTAAATATTTTAATTAAAAAGCCTAATTTGTGTTTAAAATGAACAAGTAAACTTTAATTTCGTTAGATCTCTTATATCTTCTTCAGAATATATTAAAGAGAATAGTCGAACATTTTTAGTTCAGAAACACAGCAGAATAGTTAAGCTAAGGAAAAGCAACACCATCTATAAATTCGAGAGAATTCGGGAGTTCTCTACAAGAAAACTAATTGCTCAGAAACTCGGTTGTCACTCAGTTCCTTTCTGCACAAGACAACTCCAGAAATTTAGTCCCTCGAAATGTTTCCCTCGCTTTCTTGATGTACTCATTCCTCTAGCTTTGGATTGGATTATCGGTGTCAAAATGCTTCAACAAGATTTAGGGAATCCCGAAGGAAATGCGATCCGGAAGGTGTACTGCTTCTTTCTGATGTTTCCTTTCGGCTTTTGTTGAAATTCGAAATGGTTTGGAACTTTAAAGAAAAGAACATTTCTTGCCTCTGTGTCGTCCTAGGAAGCAGGAGGTAGTGTCAGAAAGCGCCTCATTTGATGTATAAGAATGTCAGTTTTGCGCCTAAGTTCGGGTTCTGAAGTTAATTAAAATGGAAATAAGGTCGGCGAAACAGAGCTGTTAATCACTTCCGAGATGTCTCTAAACGGGAAACATTAAATTTGTGCTTACAGGAATGGAGAAAAAAGGTATAAGGATAAGGTGTGTTTACTATTATCAAAATAAAAAATGGTGTTTTTAAATTAATTATATGAAAAACGCAATGCACATAATACAAGAAAATTGTGTTTAATTTTTAATTTATCTGAAATTGCTTAAGACGACCAGGGACCTTTAAAATGGCTTTTTGCAATTTTCACCACATCAATTTGAAGTTTTACAGGCATTAAGAGCAACACTATAGGAGATGCCACACAAAATGTTAAAGAATTATATTAATTTATTTATTAGTTAGAGGGGTTAATATAATATTAATGATAAATAACATTAATGAAAAATGTTCCAGGCGCCCCAAATTTGTTCGGAATAGCTCCAATTTTTATTATTACTTACTCTAACCTTTTGAAACGAAATTTGGGATTAATCCTGAAGTTTGAGTACGAAATTTCAAAATTATCCTATGTAATTACTGATTTTTTAAAGTTTAAGTAGTTTTGAGTTATTATATTGGTTAATTTTGATATTTCGCTCTCAATCCTCAAGATTAACCCTCTGGATGCCACTCGGGCGGTTTGGGGCGTTTTGGAAATTTACTCTTAATCTCCACTTCGGTCGGTTTGGGGCGATGGCTTGCGTTTTAGGGGAGGTGGGTTTTAAAATCGGCTACTGTGTTAAGCGCTGCAGGAGATTCGTGTTACCTCTGACGATCGCGGCTTTTTCACAGAAGGTTCCGCTGTGCCTTAAGGCGGTAGGGTTGGGAAGGGATTCACAAAATAGGTTGTTTGCTGTTTTATTGTCGTGTTTGAAAGGGGTTGTGTTGGGTTTTAAGTTCTTATTTCTCCGTGTTATCTCAAAATTGGAAAGATTTTATGGCTATTTGTAAAGAAGTTTTCCATGGAAGTTCTCTGTTAACGATAAAGGATAATAAGGATTCCGAAAAGTATTTTTTACGGATAAACATCAGAAAGCATGTTTTAAATATTAATACTATTGTAAAGATATAAAGACAAACTATTGCATTAACTTTGTGGCCTATTTACATAGTAGTTTTCTCACAAAGCGCGTAGCGGCTCTTGTTACTGTGGAGGGCAATCGTTTTATATTTCTAGCTTCTTAATCTATCATCAAAATGCCGTCAGAAGTTTAGATGACAAGTACAAACGACGTCTTTTAAATAGCATTAAAATACCCCCCCCCCCCCAAAAAAAAAATGGAGTTGTTGGTTTTCCCCTTCTTAGAGTGATATAAGTTATGTAAATGGGAAGTGCCTTGCACGAATGCCATTCTGCACATTTTTCTTCAGTTGTAAATTTCTACTCCTTATTTTACATATTGTGAAACGTTTTTCATTATCAGAGTATTTTTTTATTTATTTAACAGCTTATAATTTCTTCATTATGAGCGAAAGTAAACTTGAATTCAGTGATAAATTAAATCAACTTTACCTGTTACTGATGAAGTAACAGTTATTTGTTAAGCGAAGATAAAAGTAAACCAAAAAATGTTTTAGCTGTTTTGATGGTTAACATTCTCTCGAATTTCATTTATTTTTCTTACTTCATTGTAAAATGAAATTTTAAAATCATCCCATCTTTTTCCTGAATTATTTTGATGCACCAAAAAATTAAGCAGTATTATTACTATTGACATATGTCTACACACATTATCTACTATTGACAAACTGTTGTTTTAATAACATTTCAACAGTTTATTAAGATAAATTTAAGGATTTTTTTGTAGATATTTGTTCTAACTTTTATTTCAATGATTGAAAAGTGATTGCTAAAAAATTACGCGTGATTCACTCATACGTAAATTTATTGAAACTTAATATGGAACTTTCGTTTAAACATTCATTTTATTTCATTGTAACTAGATCTTATCTTAACAATACTATAGAAAACTTAAATAACATATTAAGATAAGAAATTAAGCTTGAAAAATTTAGCATAATGGCTTATACCAAAAAAGTAATAATTATGAGGAACTAAAGTAAAATTATCAGGCTGGAAACTGAAAGAATGTGTTTTCTAAATATATTTCACTGAGTAATGTTTTCCCGGATTTTATTGAACAATTTATTTAATATCAGTATTAAATAAAGTTTTAAAAACATGTTATCTCATTTGTCGAATTACTTTGATAGATGAGATAATATAGCTTTTAGCGCAATGCTGTCTCTTGATTAACTAAATTTTTTTAAAGATAAATAAAAATTAGTTGTAAAATAAAACAAAAAAATTTTGGAATGTAAATTTATCTTAAACTCTTTTTCGATGATTTAAGTAAAAAAAAGAATTTATGAATTTTTGGAAAAAAAAATCTTTATATTACGATCGAAAATTTTAAAATGATATTTATATTCAAAAATTCAATGAAGATAGTAGTTTATATTATAAAAGCCTTTTATTGCCTTCAGTATTAAGGAAAGGGAATACTGAAGGCAATAAATAACAGAGTTCTTAGCTGAGTGTTAAAAGAACGTTTTATTTTCGAAATTTCTTTCAAAAGCCGGTGTTTTCCCAATTTTTTTTAATTCAAAGAATGTTTTTATTTCAATATTATATAAAGATTTAAAACATTATCTAGTCTATTACCGAATTGCATCGACATCTATACCATATAAAAGTATCCTAAATGCATTCATATATTCAATATGCATGTCATATATTATGGTAGTATAGAAGAAATTGCATTCTAATATATATTACATTCTACGTATTATTAAATTTTGCCAAAAAATGAATTAAAATTTTAAAAGTATATGGGGAAAAATTAAACAAAATAAAATAAAATAAAGAAGTTTTTTTTAATTGATATTAATGCCAGATTTTATTTCACTGGTTTGAAATCTAATATAAATTTAAAAAAAAATTATTTTCCCAAATTATATTATAAAATAAATATCATAGATTTGGTGATGAAAAATATACCCCAAAAAGTCGATGAACGAAATGTTTCACACTAAAAAGTGTCAATACACTAGAACACTTCAACCGGTAGAAAATGCAACTCATTGTCGGAAAACCGCAAAGCAATTGCTCATTGTAGAACGGTGACATATTTATTGCTCCAGACCCCAGGAAATAACTGCCCCTCAGCTTGGAAGAGTCCATGTGGTACAAGACACACCAAGAAAGTCTGGATGTTAAAGGGAGCTTGAAAGGAGCTTGGATGTTAAAGAGTTAATCCCGAATTTCGTTTCAAAATGAATAGAGTAAGTTAATAAAAATTGGAGTGCATTCGAACAAATTTGGAGAAAAAAATCTGGAAATTTTTTCATTAATGTTATTTATCGTTAATATTATATTATATCAACTTAATATTTTATATTACCCCCCCCCCCCAACTAATAAATAAATTAATATAATGCTTTAAAATTTTGTGTGTCATCTCCTATAGTATTACTTTAAATGCCTATAAAATTTCAAATTGCTAAGATGAATAATGGAAAAAGTCATTTTAAAAGTCCATGGTTACCTTAAATTACTTTGTCATTTATGAGCAAATCAATGAGCAAGAAAGATGAAAAGTGTTTATTATTGAATTTCGTGTAAAATGTGGATTTCTATAAATACGTTTTAAAAATTAATGCTTGAAAAAATAGTTAATATACAAGCTTTTTACAACAATGTAATTTACTATTCTTTGTAAAATAGAATTTTCCTTAACAAGCAATAATTCTTGTAGTTTTGTATCAATAACTTCTTGTAATACATATTGACTCTGTAAATGCTTATAAAATATACAGCCATATTTGAAGCCATATATCATTAATTTGTTTGAGTTACATCAATAACTCATTTCAAAATAAATACACGAGTATAATGTTTATATTGTCTTTAAAACACAGTCTATATAATGTCTTTAAAACACAGTCTATATATTGTCTTTTAAGTCTATATATTGTCTCTATTTATATTGTCTTTAAAGCTTTCTGGCACAGAGGTAGCGTGTCTTCCTCGTGTTCGGTGAGTTACGGGTTTGAGTCCTGGTTCGAACATGGTTGTTGTTCTGCTTTCTATCTGTGAGATGTGTGAACGTGCTCCCCTGTAAAAAGGGGGTTGTGCAAATGTTTGTGTGCAAGTTTTGTTCATCCTCATATGAGCTAGAAGTCAGAATTCTGCCCTCGGGTGCTCAGGGGTCCAGACCCTCAGAAGCTACTGCACCCCTCTTTCTGTGGTAAAAAGTGGACACTACATCATCATCGTCATAGTCTTTAAATCTTAAATTAGGGATAATATTATTACTGTTCAAATTAAACTATCGAATCTTATAAATCGATGGGAGTTTGATCATGACTTTTTTTTAAAAATCATACTGTATTAAAATATATAGGGTCTTCTGAGCTTAAAATGTAGATCATTTCACGATGTAAAATAAAAACGACAAATAAGTGCATCAAGTTTTTCTAATATTACTTACCAATCATTTATACCCATGTGTAAAATAGTCGTTTTAATAAAGAAACATGGTATATATTTATCAGTGTGATTTTAGAGTACCGAAGAAGTGCAGATTCTAAAAAAATCTTATCATTCTAAAATAAAGGATTGCAAGTTTATTGAAAAATATTTAAAAGAAATTTATCTGTTTATTATCCTTGGAGATGTTACCTTCGAAAACCTCTTCCTCGCTAGAAATTCTTTGATATTAAAGAGATTTTAGTAATTCATCTTCGGAAAAACAAAAGAATTATAAACATAATTAGATTTCCTAATTGATCATGGAAAACTGATACAGTTAGATTTACTTTATCAGATTTTTAGGGTGTCCTTTCATACACCTTGCATTTTATTCATAATAAATTATTTAACCCTTTCAAGTACCTAATTTTTCATTCCTTTTGTATTTTCGTTCATACTGTACATTATTATGTACATTCATCTATTTTTGTACCCCAGAATTTCTTCATCCGAGTTTTATCATTTATTGTTATGCTTTATGTTTTTGTATTTTTTCACTTCTTTGTTTCTTTCAAATTGTTTTTTTTTTTTTCATTTTTTTAATAAAGTCCACCTACATCTATATCGAACTTGAAAGGGACAATATGAGCCCTAAAAACGGAGGTGTGGTGTGTTGTGCTAAGTAAGTACTTAAGATATACTTTTAACTAATTCTTCCATTTTCATGTTAATTTTTGAAATAAAATGCGGTTGGAATATGTATATCACAGAACTAACAACTTCTTCCTTAGCTAACACAAATCATTGAATTATAAAAGGGTCATATCAAATTTTAAATGACTAAGAGAAATAATATAATTTTTTATGACACACTACGCAAGTCCCTTACCTTAACCCTTAAGCCAGTTACTCCGAACCGCATTGAGGCACATGTAAAAAATGTGAATGATAAGACAGCCGCATCAGAAGCTGATATGCGAACTACAGTTGAGTCCTAAGGACAATTACCGGCAACGACACAACTCTTCCCTCGGGAAACAAGTCCAGCCATTGGCGGGAGTAGACCCTATATTTTTCTATATCTACCAGGGTGACGAGAATCAATCACTATAACGAGAACTTCTCATCGTCAATTATGTGGTACTCCCCCCCCCCCCCAAAGTGCGACTCTTAGATGATGAAGAAACCATGTGGCAGATATTTCCTTTATTTATTCTAAATATTAGCTGTCAATATGATAACCTTAAAATTCGAAGTTGAAAAATTATGACTGTAAATAAGTAAGTTAATGGAAAAGAAAATTTTAGTAATTCTATTCTTTTCATTGTCAACCATATAGATTTTTGACAAGGGCAGTTTCTGAATCCTTGGTCATGTGAGATAGTACACTCTATCACAAAATACAAAAGCTGAAAAATCTAAATCAAATTTATGAAATGTATGGGAAATATGATAAATCGCATGTTCAAACAAGAGACCTTACAAAAATAAGCTAAGGCAAATTGATATTAAGAAATAAAAAAGAGACATAGATTCTTTTTGATACTTTGAAATCCTTTTCAGTATAAGATAGCGAACTCTTTAAAAAACACACACACAATGCAGGTTTGAAAAGAGATACGAAAGAATTTTCTAAACCCTGTGACTGATCTACCTTTCAAACGGCAGACTTTTCCAAGGAAGTTTCAAATTTATTCGACTTGCTTTTTTTCTCAAAGTTTGGCCTATTTGTTGGGAGCAGATGATCTTTGGACCTTGTTGTCAAAGCGATGAATGAAACACATTCCCATGGGCACGGGTTAATCTGCTTCTTTTTCCCCTTTCATGTTTCTCACTTCAAAAGATCTTCCACCCCAAAAAGATTCTAGGAATGTGATGAATAGAATCGCAAAATTTGGCTAAATCCCGCTCTTTCTTCGTGATATTTTCTGTCCGGAATCTTGAGCAAAAAGAAAAAGGATAATGTATAAGAGTAAAAAGAAGGCGTTTGAACTTAATCACAGATAGTAGTGTAAAGAATTTTGATGCAAGTTGTGAGCATGGTGATTTTTACCTTTAGAAATCAAGTTGCATCTTCAACTTGTTCCTACTGATATACAGTTTTACCATCTAATGTAAACAATAGTGAAAAAATATAATTATTT
Organism: Argiope argentata; assembly: GCA_026289955.1. Lineage (NCBI taxonomy): Eukaryota > Metazoa > Arthropoda > Arachnida > Araneae > Araneidae > Argiope > Argiope argentata. The sequence continues at coordinate 4,084 of JAOUZG010026507.1, read as the reverse complement.
TCATTCAGTATTTGAAAATCCCTTTCATAATATCTAGTTGTTTGATTTGGTTAATGAGATTTAGTGTCGAAAATTTTTGCTGGAATGATATCTTAATTTCTGTTGACTAGTTTAACACAAATTAATGCAATTAATTGATTGATTGATATTTTCATCATCGTATGATAATGAATTGATATTGATGAATGATGTAACATTTTCATTTTTACAATATACTGCTATAGAATTCGTCTTATGTGTTTATATTGGAAAAAAGTACAAATTCAATGTGGTTAACTGCACTTTAACAAAAGTTTAAAACACAGATTACAAGAAAACTGCCGATTCGTATATAAATGAAGAATTGCAGATATTAACAATATTGATACAAAAAGATAATTTTTAACATGGTAACAGCAACACAGAGCTCAGCGTATCCACTAGCATTGTGATAGTCCGCTAAGAGAAAATTAATCTAGGAGTAAGCACATCACCTTTCTTAAGAAGATACTTCTTTTTCTAAGTAATACATCTTTTTTTTTTTTGATTTTAACAGAGATAGTCCATTGACTCCCGTATTTTCGAGAACCATCTGTTTTGTCATCAATGTCTAAACTATCACGAGGTGTTAATGTTATTGTTTATATAAATATCTGTTAATTTCCCTTTTAAAATATATAGTTATATATTGTGTTTAGAAAACAGTATTATAGTTTCTACCACTACAACAGAAAAATAAAGCAGAAGGATATTTTTGTTAAAATGATTCAAAGTCTCTTAAATGTCCCCGTGCTATATTGTCGCATAATAAAATTGTAAAAAAAAATTAAGCTAAAAAATGTTTTTAATGGAAATGTGAAGAATTTTCTTCTTATAAAAATTTTTTGGAATAGTTTTTAAATTTTCTTTTTAGTCACCAGATTAACCACATTTTAGCTCACTTAAATGCCAAATAATATATTTGGAAAATATACACACTGCTCAAAACAATTAGGGGAGCAAGCAAAAAAATCAAGAAAACCGTGCGAGACAGCCACGTATTGGCATACAATGGGTAGTACACGCGTATCCATGCGCAATACAAATAAAAATATAAAACAATGTGGAATTGAGCTTTAATTTTTTGAAAATATAGAAATAACATGAAAAGATTATTTAGGGCAAAAATTTGGTTGCATGTAAACGATAAAAAAAGGCTCTGAATGGACATGATGCATGAGTTTTAATAGGGCGTGTGATCTCCTCGAACAGCTAAGACTGCTGCACACCTGTTGGCCATGGATGCAATGTGGTTATCGATCAGACTTTGAGGAATACTGTTCCATTCTTCGAGAAGTGCAATCTTTAAGTCTGGGACAGCCACAGGTGGCCTTGGTCGTGCAACAATGCGTCGTCCGAGCATTTCCCAAACATGCTCGATTGGATTCAGGTCAGCAGAGCACGCTGGCCATTCCATACGCTGTATTGTTTCAGCTTCAAGCATGTTCTCCGCCAGACGAGCTCTATGCGGTGGTTCATTATCATCCTGGAAAATAAAGGAATTGCCTATGGCTCCAGCGAAAGAGATGCCATGAGATCGCAGTATCTCGTCTGAATCATGCGGCCCTTCAAAGTACCATTCCGAATCATATGCAGATCCCTACATCTGCCTATGCTGATTCCACCCCATACCATCCAACCAGCTCGTCTGTATTGTGACCTTTCAAGAAACGAATGCGGGTTTATTTCGAGTACCCCTCTCCCGCCATACCAGAACACGTCGAGTGTCACACTCCAGACTAAATCGGGACTCGTCTGTAAACAGCACTTCGCTCCAATCATGTTGCTGCCAATCTCGATGTTAAGCAGCCCATCTTTTTCGGGCCGCACGGTGGCGTGGGGTCAACGGAATGCAGACCATTGGCTTACTTGCAGAGAGCCGTCCCCCATGAAGCCTATTACGTACTCTTTGGCTGGACACCTTTCATCCTGTTGCCAAGAACAGCTGTCTTTGCAGCTGAGTAGCATTCTTTGTTCTGTTTCGACGGGCTGTTAACCGTATATACCGGTCATCAGTTGCTGTTGTGGCGCGTGGCCGACCTTGCCCTGATCGACGTCTAACATTTCCTGTTTCTTGGAATCGATTCCACAGCCTTGCAACAACACTTTTGGTGACCCCAACAGCGTCCGTGACACTCCGTTGTGTTTGGCCTGCTCCCAGTCGGCCTATGACACGCCATGCCATGGATTCCAGTAAATCACATTGTTCAGACATTCTCATAAGCTTGTCTCAAAAACAGAAGGACTACGCAAACAAATTTCACAGTTACGGAATAAAACAGACGTTTCTGCAACATCCCGATTCTGGGCGTATCTCTTTTTTCTAGTTTTTGACGTCATGAACTTTGATTTGAATATAAAGTTTTCTTCTTCCGTTTCCTAGCAGGCTGTAATTTATGGATGATTCATTTTATGTTACTCTTTGGTAGACATCTTTGCGTAATTCCATTAAAACCATGTGCTCCCCTAACTGTTTTGAGCTGTGTATTTGTAATATATATATTTGTAATTTTACGTAGTAATCCTTGAATTAGTTTACTATATAATTATACTTTTATTGTAAATTAAAAAAAATCAATTATGTTATGAAATAAAAACCCTATTTCGGAGTTGTTACCCAAATACCACATATTATAGTAATTTTAACACTGAGAAATCTCGCATTTGAATTGTTTCATGGAATAATAAAATTAATTTTATTTTCCTCGTGATATATAAATATACAGATTAAATACGAAATTACATTTTATTCCTGCTAATTTTGTCTTTATGCGCTTTCTTGATTTATTTTACTGTGTTGGCTTGATCCATAGAGAGCATCACCCTCTTGGCGCACTTTTCAAAATCGCCAACTCCCCGCGTTGTTGCTTTTAATCTCCAGGAGGAAGATATCCAGCAACGACAACATCGTGTTGCCCTATTTGGCGCTATATGTTCTTGGCGAAAAGGGGGTGATGCTCTCTCCTGTCGCACCCTGTATTGTTTCATTTTTTTCATTATCATTGCAGTGCAGTAACTGGATAATTTTCCCCTAATAATTCCTATAAAATTCAGTATGTCTCTTTAATAATTATTTTATTTAAAAAGAATACTTCTTTCTCACAATCCTAAATGCAAAAATAAATAAATAAATAAATAAAAAAAATCGAGATAAAATTTTTCTGGAAAAAATATCTCTGTCAAGTTTTTAAATTTCCCAAATATAGCAATTTATTATCTCTAAATTACATTCTAAAAGTGTATTAAAATTTATTTTAAATTATTACATTCTTCTTATGAAAATTGAAATGTACGAATTCAATTAGTCAAATATTCCTTTAAATCGAAATAAGCGAATATCTTAAAAATTATAATAAAATCTTGCTTAGCGATGATATTATATATTGTGCAATTACTTGAACCTCAAATTTTAAAAGGGCATAAAAAATCCTCAATAATGTTTGACGTTTTATTCTTTTAATTAAATTTAAATAAATTTGAAATGTTCGTACTAATTTCCTTTTATATTAAAAGCCATTTGTTATTATAAATTAGAAACAATATTTTACGTTCTTTTGATCTCTTACTATACATCCCGTTTAATGCTTAAACGAAAATGCATAAATTTTCACTTTATTTTCAAGGTTCTGATTTATTATATATAATTTTATCGAAAATCTCTCAGAGTTATATAAATCTAAAATCGTCATTTGCTTTAAAGTTGGATTTTGTTGGATAAAGTAGGATTTCCTAATCGAGGCGAAGATGCGTCTCTAATCCGGGGAAACTCGTCTTTTTTTTCTGGTCAGATGAAACAGCACTAAAACAGAAGCAAGATTCTACAGAGGAAATAAAAAGGCAGAAAAATGAGAACAGTAATGTAAATAGAATGGAAACTGAAGCAGAGCAATACATACAACTGATGAAAGAAAAGTTCGTTTATTTTAAGCAGTCTATCATTTTAACGCTTCGAACAGATTTTCTGCCTTTCTGAGTTATGAGTTTCGACTCGCAGCGTTGAACCTATGAGCTTTATTTAAATATTTAATACTGTGTTTCAAATTCATTCTAAACAATACTTTATAAA
>JAOUZG010026492.1:21238-31850 GCA_026289955.1 Argiope argentata | reverse complement strand
TTTTCCTTCTCATCTCACAAAGAAGAAAAATAAATATTCATTGATTTGTTTCATACTTTGTACAAATTACTTCAATGTTTTTTAATAAAATATTTTAAAAAAGCATTTTAAAATATTTTATTTTTAAAATTTTAACCACTATTAATGAGGAATGAATAATTTCTTAGTTAAAATTATAATTCTAACAATTAATTAAAAAAGTATCTAATTAAATATATAAAGAGATCACCATTATACAATACAGAACATTTAACTTACAGTGCAGTGGGCTAGCACAAAAAAAATCAAAATTCTATTTGAAACTCGTGAAACTTCCCTATTTTTGTGATGTTCAACATATACATTTTAACATATTTTCCCGATAGATTTTTTGGGGAAAAAAGTTGTGTTTAATATAATTTTATTGAACTTAAACTTTAAGAATTTTGAATTACCCGATTTATGCTCACTGTCTTTAGTCCTTAAAGAAATATGTCCACCTATGTTGCGCAATCAGTCAAGCAAAACTTTGAAAAGGAACTGCAGTGAATTGAGCACATTATTGACATGAGCAGTTCGACGGCGTTGGTGTTTCGCGATGATTTGGAACTAACTGTAACGTGTGTTGTGTCTTAAGTGTTCCTGTTCTGTGCTTGTTTCAAATAAAGCAAGTTTGACAAAATGTGCCTGACTGAAATGATTCAAAGTGCTGGAACATCTGATTGTTGGAGGGTGACGCAGGGCGGTGTCCAGAGAATTTTCCTTCCGAGTTGTTCTGCAACATCTCTTCGCATGATTGTTACGTTGGCTCCTGTGTCAACGGTCATTCGTCAAGGAGTTCCGCTGACGAAGGCTTCAACAAATAAAAAAATTTCACCACCGCCTCAGGAAGATATCTGTAAAACTCCAAAATGGGGCTTTTCTTCATCTGGCAACCTCCGCCCCGCGAGACCACCAAATTCTATTTTTCTGGTTATTTTGGGAAGAGTCTTTATCCCGTTTATCTAAGCGGGCTGAACAATTCCTTCGAACATGGCCCTCTTCGCCGCATTTCCGACATTTCACAGCTCTCTGGTCATTTTTGTTGCGCCTTTCATCTCCTTTCCGCATAAACTGGCAATTTGTTTTCTCCATTTCCATTAAATTTTGCAGCGAAAGACCCGATGCATTTTGGACCATAGCACATGTACTGAATGGCTATGTCTCCAATGAGCTTGTTGAGAGACCTCATATTTCATGGAATAAACCAAAGATGCTTTCAAATTCTTCAATTCAGCCATTCGCAGGGACTTTTGTATCTTTGGATCCCTCACACCGTCAATGAAATGCTGTAGGACCCGTATTTCTCGTACCTCTGCAGGACAGCCGAAGAAAGCAAGATGAGAGAGTCTCTCTACATCTGCTGCAAGTTCTTGCAGGCTTTCATTCGATCGTTGTTGCCGGGTCTTTAACTGAAGACGGCTATAGTCCTTGAGGCATTTTTCTCCGAAGCTCAACTCCAGAGCGTTTGAAAGAGCATCAAATTCCAGATGCTGATTTTGGGGAATAGTTCTGAAAATATAAGCAGCTTCAGCCCGTAGTGATTCAGACAGTTGACGAGCCTTCGTGACTGGATCCCAACCGTTGGCTTCTGCGACGATGGAGAATTGAGTCTTGTAAACTTGCCAAGATGTTTTTCCATCGTAATATTTGACCATTTAATACTTGATATAGGAATAAAAGGCACAGAATGAGCTATTTTAGACTCTCGAACATTCTGGGATTGGTGTTCCGATTTTACATGTACAAACCCCACTTTCTTCAATCTTTCATCCATTTTTTTTTTCAAATTTCTCTTCAAAACTCTGCTAAATATTCCGAATCTTTGTATCGTTCTCTTGAGCCTTTTACGCCAAAGCATCCACTTTAGTGTAAATTTCTTCAACAGTATTAGCTTGGCCTTGTTCCAACCTCTTTCTCCATTTTCTCTTGCCCGATTTCCATCTCTTCTTTCATTTCTTTAATGAAAGCAAAAAGCTGTTCGAATTTTGCTTTATCTCCTTCCTCCATCTCTCTAGTTTTCACCATTCAGCCCCACTTCTGAAACCAGTTCTTACATTTTTAGCGTAGCGGGCTCGGATTGAATGGACTTATTTGAGGACAGCACAAACAAATTTATTTACAGCTATTTACAGGTATATACAGGATGACTTGGGAAAGTAAAACTTCAGATAAACACAATCAAGCAGTCACTTACAGAGTAAGTGCAATCCTTACGCACAATAAAAACAGACTGCAAAACATCAATCGTATAGCACAGTAAAAAGTAAATCACAGAGAGCTCAATAACACAACGTTAACAGCAAACGTAAACACACTCACTAATAACAAGCGAGAAAATTAGTCCTCTACTGCAGCGAAAACGCTTCCTTTTTGCGAGGAACTGCCGTTTGCGACAACCCGGCCTGGTATAGCCGGGCGAGGGAAACGCGAAAACGAACTATTTTATTCTGCAACCGTAAAAAAAGGCTCTTTTGGAGAGAGTAAGGAGATTAAAGAATAAAATTCTTCACACGGACTTATTGGTAGCATTTAAAATATTACAATGTATTAATGTTTCGTGATATTAAAATACAAATCAATTCTGATCTATGACCAACAGCGGGTTTCGAATCTATGAAGTTAACTGGACTGCGAGTCAATATTTATCACTCAAGTAAGATTTTACATTCAACTTCAGCAAGATCACTGCGCTCTTATGAAATAAGTAGCGCGATAAATACTGCAAATATGGAAGAGAATACAATCCTTTTACAAACGGAAGACATTTATATAATTTTTATATAAATAAAAATTGTGGTATGACTGAAAGCAGTCTTTTTTTTATTTATTTCGAGTGTATGGTGGCTGGCGGTCGTTAAATTTGTTCGTGGTCGCAACGTCCTCCATGTCGTGAGTAATACCACGGGGGAAGAGGGACAGGGTTAGAGGTGATCTTCCTCTGTTCCAGGCCTAAATAACGATCTGAGATGAATGAATGCATTTGGATGAATGAAACCCGCCCTCCCCCCTAAAATGTGTTGTGACGTGCGTGTAGCTAAGTCGTACTCTTGGCCCTAGATGGCGTTACGTAGGAAACACGCAAATGGGATCAAGAATAAAATCAATGAATTCAGACTCTTTGTAAATAAGTATAATCCCGATATTATTTTATTACAAGAAACACATCTGAGACCACAAAAGAAAATTTTCCTGGCTAATTATGAAACCTATTATAGTTACCGCAACATCACGCACCCTAATCAAAATGCAGCGGGTGGAACTGCTATATTAATTAAAAAATGTATACCTCATTACGAAGTAATCCCACCAACACTACAATATGTGGAGGCTAATATTTTGGCTATAAACATCAAAGATAAAGAACCTATTATGCTTACATCTATTTATGTCCCACCCAGCACAGATCCATCTTTATTTATTTTTGACATTGAAAATATAATTCAAACAGGAACAAACCAGATAATTGCTGGAGATTTCAATGCTCATCATGTCAACTGGGGTTGCAGGCATAATAGCACACGAGGGAAGTCACTATTAAATTTTTGTGATAGAGCTGGAATAGACATCATCGCACCAACAGAACCCACAAGATATGGATACATCTCAGCCAGCACTATTGATTTAACTCTTACAAAAGAATTTCTCTATCCATACGAAATCATTTCATTAGCTGAGCTCAGCTCCGATCACAATCCAGTGCTTCTTAAATTTTTTATCAAATATTCACTTCCTGACAACAATGCTAAACTTATTACAAACTGGAACCTCTACAAAAACAATTTATCTAAAGTTAGCAATTTAAACTTCATATCTATACAGTCTGAAAACATGATAGAGGAAGCTGTGACCAAACTTGAAGAAACTATAAATTTGAATAAGATCACCGCATCTAACCCCGCACCCACCATACAGAAACATTTCGACCCACAACTTAAAATTCTAAACAAGGAACGTAATTATGCCAGGAAACGTTTTCAAGAAACAAGGGACCCAGTCTTCAAGAAAATAGCTAACAAAATTAACAAGAAAATTGCAAAACTTAATCACACAATTGAACAAAATGCCTTCATAGATAAAATTGTAAATGCCAATACTGAAGACAAAACTATTTGGGAACTAGTCAGACCCTTTAAAAAGAAATATAAAAACATTCCACCACTTAAAGGGTCTAATAAACTTGCAATCACTGACGAAGAAAAATCAGAATGTATTGCCCAAAGTCTTGAGGAACAATTTAAAAACAATTTAATTAATGATCCAGAAACTGAACATATTGTCGAGGAAAATGTTTCTAAATTTATTATTAAAAATTACACACAAAATGATATTAAATCACCCCCCTAATGAGTGAAATCAAAGCGTCAATTAAAAAACTAAAAATTAACAAGTCACCCGGCATCGACGGAATAAATAATAAAATGCTTAAAAACCTACCAGACAACATCATTTTTGAGATTACAATATTAATATATAAAATACTAATTTTTGGATTCTTCCCTAAAAGATGGAAAACAGCAACAATTGTACCCATACCAAAACCCGGCAAAGACCCAACCAACCCAACAAGCTACAGACCCATTTCACTCCTACCATCTATCAGCAAATTAACTGAACAAATTATTCTTAATAGACTAAACAAATATCTCTCTGAAAATAAGACTCTTATACCTGAACAGTTTGGTTTCAGGCAAAAATTATCCACCACACATCAACTATATAGATTTACAGACTTTGTCGAAGAAGCCTTCCATAATAAGCAGAAAGCTGCTGCAGTATTCCTAGATATACAGAAAGCATTCGACAGAGTCTGGCAAAAAGGTCTTATCCATAAGCTAATTCAACATAATATACCAAATTACCTCATACAAATTTTTATCTCATACCTTGATAACAGAAAATTTAAAGTCAGAGTCAAAAACCAATACTCATCAGAAAAAAACATTCTTGCCGGAGTTGCTCAAGGCTCAAAAATTGGCCCCATTCTGTTTTCCATCTTTATCAACGACATCCCCAAACAGTTTAATACAATGCTCTGTATTTTTGCGGATGATACCGCAATCATTGCTAAAAATAAAAACGCAAATTTTATGCAAATAGCGCTGAATAGGCACTTAAACAAACTTGAAGACTGGTTCCGTAAAGGGAAAATTGCAACTAATGCAGAAAAGACTGAAGCAATCATCTTTCATAAATCTCCATTTAATACTAAATTCCCACAAATTAAGATCAACAACCAATTTATCCCGTGGTCTCAGAGTTGTAAATACCTCGGTGTTATTATCGACAGGAAATTAACCTGGAAGCCCCATTTTTTATATGTCAAAAACAAGTTCCGAGATTTAACTAGAAAATTTTTCCCCCTAATATCAAGGAACTCTAAAATGAGCAGGGAAAACAAATTACTTATTTACACTGCCTACTTGCGTCCAGTACTTACTTATGCCTGCCCGGTGTGGGGGTACGCTGCCAAAAGTAACTTAAAAATTATTGAACAACAACAAAACCAAGTCATCAAAAATATTTGTAACACACCCAGATATTTCTCTAATTCTGAAATTTACAAAGCTCTTGATTACCCATCTCTTAAAAAATTTATCACTAAATTAGCAGAAAGTTTTTATAGCAACTTACATAACATAGAAAATGAAGCAATAGAGCTAATTCCAAAAAACGAACCTGATCCGAAAATTAGAAGACCTGTTAACATACTCCTCTATAAGTCAACCCTTTAGCTCAACCCCTTATGCACTGAAGTCATCCATCACACTAAACTGACATTTACTACTGATATTAACAACTTATGTAGCGCCATCTAACGCTATTAAAACCTACCACGGAAACCTAAGAGCTCTTCAAGCATAGTCTAAGATTCTTTCCTCGGCAGCATACCCACTCACCCACCCATCGCTCTCATCCAATAAAAACGCTCCATTCCACTTCTCCACTTCTAAAGTCCAATCACATCTCTAGCTTCACCAATAGACCTAAACAGTTCATGCCAAAACTTATATGCCATTCTCTATACAGTCTAATCAGTAAGGGGATAGTTCTCCAAGGAGGACGGGAGCCCCGACAAACCTGTCATCGAAGTCGAAGTCGAAGCTGATCGTATCAACTGGGGGTTGCCCACGGCAAGTGCCATTCTTCACATTACAACAATAACACTGTGTTTCTTCATATAAACTTCTGAAAAATTTATTGTACAAAAAGACATTTAAAAAATTATGAGAACAAATTTTAATAATATTTATTCAATTATTTAATGTAGATATAATCCATGAATCTTAACATTAAAGTAATTCGATAATTCTTCATTTTCTAAAATAAATTGCTTATTCTTTAAAAAAATGAATGTAATTAGATATTTTAAATGAAGATCCATGTAAATAATGAAAATATACAACTTTATATCTATCCGTAACTATATTTTTAGAAACCTCAGTGAGGTGTGGAAGTTGAAAAGATTATACCAACAAGTTTACGTTACATTTATTTAATCGCTGTTAAAAAAATGCAACTCAATTTTTTTTTAAGTTTAAAAGCAGTTTTTAAACTCAGCTCCAATATATAATTATTTTAAACTAAATAGAAATGTATTGTATGAAGTTTTTATAATTGGCAATCGGCTTTCATTCGCTTTATATTAAACAACTATAAAGTTAGTTCGAAAAAAAGAAAAAAACCAAGTCTAACACATTGTGTGAATAAGAGAAATAGTAAATTGAAAAGGATGAAAAAAGATAGCATTTTCTGAAAAAAAAAATTAAACAATTTTACTTTGTGGTGTTCACAGATGCTGTATTGAAGATGCGAGAAAAAAGAAAAACTTGAAATATCCATGCGTATATTTTGATTAATTTTCAGCTAAATTGAATTTCTTTCGAATCATTCATTTCGTGCGATTTTAGTAAATTAGGATGACTACCATGTGATTAAAAAATCGTGGAAAATAGAATTATCTTAAATACACAATTTTTCACCCTAAAAAAGAGTTTAGGATCAGAATAATTTTGGATTTATCTAATAATTTTAGAATGGCTTTTAGATATAAAATTTAGAAAAATGTGGAATCTTAATGAATTTTTATAGGCTTCTATTTATTATTATGGCCGACTACTATTATTATTATGAGCTACTATTTATTATTATGGCCTGCTATTATTATTATTAAGAGTTACGATTATTATTTTGGTTTTACTATCCAAAAACATCAAACATATTTTTTTTCACTGATCCAAATTTTCTTATTACAGATATCTTGTTATGCAGATACAGATATCTTGCAGCTTTAAGACATAAGGATTTTATAATATACAGAGCCACATTTATTTATAAAATGAAATTAAGGAATACTATGTATTTAAGTAATATTAAGAACAAATGAAAACGCATATCTTGAAATAACTATGAGATAAGCTTTAAGACTTCCAAATCAAACAATTTATTATTACACCGAAGAGCCAGAACCATTGGAACTCGGCGGCAGAAATCTATGCATCTTGTCGCCATCGCTGCCATTTGGGGCTCTTAATGATAGGAAAAACGTTGTTTGGTCTGAGGAGTCGCGTTTCCAAGTGTATCGGGTAGATGGCTGTGTACTGGTGTGGAGAAAACTCAATGAAGCCTTGGATCCCTCATGCCTCCAATGAACTGTTCAGACTGACGGAGGCTCTGTGGAGGTAAATGGTGTCTGTGGTGTCAGTTAAAGGATGTGTGCAGTTAGCAGGAAATGGGCCAGTTGATGCGTTGGACCATGGCAGGTCAGCATTACTTTAATATCTTTTCTGACAGGCCACGTGCATTTATGTCCATTGTGCATTTTGATGGATGAATCAGGATAATACCCCCCCCTTCCCAAGGCTACAGTAGCTACCGAGTGGTTTGAGGGACATTCTTCTGAATTTCTTACCCTTTCTTGGCCAACTATTTCTCCTGACATGAACATTATCGACTGTAGCTGGAATGCTTTTGGAATGTGCTGTTCTTTGGAGATCTCCACCATTTCTCGCTCCCTTGGCTTTGTGAACTACCCTGCAGGAATAATGGTGAAAACCGAATATGGAATATATTCAGAAAATAGTTTAATTCATGCCACAACCTACTGCTGCACTTCTGCGTGCGACTTGGGAGCATCTATACAATATTAGATTGGCGTATCATTTTTTTTATTTCGGCGTTTAAGTGTATATTACATGACAAATACTTTTTTGTATTAATTTGATTTCTTTGTGGTTATCTAGAAAAAAATAGATGATTTTAAATGCAAATAATTCCGAAAAATTAAGAAATTCGAAAGGCCAACATAAAATGCATACTAACAAAGAAATTACAGTAGGCAAATTAATAATAAAAAAAATCAGTAAAAGAAACAGTATAGTTAAATAACCGTTAAACACAAATTGTACAAAAAAATACAATACAAAGAGCTTAATTCATGAAAAGCAGAAGTGAATTCACATGTAGACTCCAAATAAATTTTACTACTAATAAAACAATATTTCTGAAAAGAAAATAAAGTTAAGTAAATAAATTTAAGATCCAAATGAATGTTAATAAGAATTGTTATAGATTCTGTTTCAATTATTTTTTAAAAAGAAGGATTTAATAAATAGCCACAAGGAAATGGGACGTGCGTGTGAATTTAGTCGGAAGGGGGGTGGGCGGGACCATTCTTGCTACCTTTTTCAGAGAAATTAATTTTTTTCAGCTGTTAAGGAATATGTGTAAAAAAATTTAATTCAATCTAGAAATTGCTTAATTGTTACAGTTTCAGACAGATTTGCATGTGGAGACATTAATTTATATACATATTTAAAATTCATTATTTTTCCAACCAGAAATGAGCAGAAATACAAATTAATCAATGTCACACTAAAAAGAGTTGTAAGAGTGCTTCCAAATCTTCAATATTTATTATTTTAACTGCATTTAAAAGAAACATTTTCAATTACAAATTTCTAACAAAAGCTAAACAACTTCACAAGAATATTTTTCACTATTTAAATAGATATTTTTCTGAATTGTAATTTAATAAACAGATTCCCCATTTTATATAGTAGCGAAAAGTAAAAATAAAGCATCATAAGTGACCAATTTAAAAAAAAAACCATATTACAGTTATTTGCATATTAAAGAAATTGTTCCATGTAAAAAAGTGTTTTAATGAAGTTTTGATTACTATTTTTGTTTAAATGGAACAAACATCTGCGAATTTCTCTGAAATCTTACAATAATTACATCTAGTGTAAGTAAGGAAATTATTTCCAGGAAAGATCCTACAACATTAATGGTATTGGACATAACTGAATATTTATAAAAGAATGAGCAAAAAGGTCAACCAGCGGCAGTTGGTGAACGATTGCCGTTTTGAAGCGGACAATAAAAGTCAATAACAACACCCAATCTTGCCCATTGTCATTAACTGTTACCGCCGTTTACGGTTAAGGAGAATTGCCGCTGTGAAGCGGACTAAGAACCAAACCGCCACTAGTTGACCTTAACATTTGAAGTATCAAACGTATTTATAAACCCTACATTATTTATTAAACTTTTAAAGTGGTAGTAAGAACGTTTCCTCTCAAGTAATTTTGATTATTTATGGTGGCATTTAAATATATAGATTCTAAGTTTTTACCACATACACTTGACTGTTTTTTGGAGGAAATATGGAAATGTCAACAACAGCTTCTCAACATTGAATTAGTGTACATTAGCCACATCAATTTATTTCAAAAGCAATTTCAAATTTTAAATTCATCAGCCTGGATCAATGATTTCAGTTATTTGATGCCTAATCCACATTCTGATATTCTCTTTGACCGTTGTAAAATTTCATTTTTTTTTCATATTGCGCAAAATTTCAGATCTTCGTGGAAGATGCTGTGTGCTTAACGTTCATGTGTGTTCTTTTCTTGTCTAGGTCCAATAAATGAGCTGTCTCCAAGAACCATGCTGGTATTTATGGAAAAGTAACTATGAACTATTTGTCTGGATTTTTTTTAAAATCTTCCAAAGAAACTGTGGATGATGATTTGTTTTGCTACCGATTTTAATAGCACATTGCGATTTGTCCGTTGAATTATGAAAGAATGTCTAGAAGTATGAACTAAAAAAAAACACGTCTATAACATTACCACACTGTTTTAAGGTCAACATTTCTAAACGTGCATTAGATATTAGAAATTCATTAGCAAAAAAAATATTAATGGTAGTTTCAACCGGATGGTAAGTCAAAATGAATCCGAAAAATATATGAATTAAAAAGGTTTAACTTTAAATGCATCAAACACTAAAAAACAGAATCGTTTGCTACAATTTATGGAAAACATGTTAAGCCTAACTTGAATAACGTGGGGGTGGGGATCAAATCGGAAGTCTTACTAATTTTGCGATGGGTAAATGAAGATTTTTGATGGAAATGTTAATTTTGAATGAATTATTAAAAATTAACACAATTACTCAATTAATTCTTTTAAGAAACTGCATTAACATCAAGTGTCATCCACTAAAAGTTTTAAAAAATGTATTTGAATTTCAGTAGATGAATAAGTATTTTATTAACGATTGAAAATATATATATATATATATATAT
>JAOUZG010026492.1:0-21138 GCA_026289955.1 Argiope argentata | reverse complement strand
ATATAGGGAGAGCGAGAACTAAACAGTGGGAATTGAAAAAGGAACACTTTTCAGATTTTATTTATAATAGTATCTTTACAAAAAGTCGTGCTGAACATATTCTTGTTATGATTGGTAAATTGCTAAAACTGGTTACTAACGCGTGCAATTAATTAACATAGAACGACAACACTCAAGAAATTTTAATTACTTAAATCGAGATTTTCAATAATTCGATGTAGCGTTCTGTATTAAGTATTTTTTTAATTTTTATTTTATTTTATTTATTTATTGAGATATAATTATTTTTAATTTACAAAATATCCTTCCTAAAAGGAGACAACTCACTGGAAACCATGCGATATGGCTTCAAGAAGCCAGAGTTTATTATTTTCTCTTTTGATATAAAACACAGATTAGATTGGAAAGCCACCAGATCCTCTTTAATTTCATAATATTTACATAATAATGCTAATTACAACAGCATCAGAAAGAGTACAATTCCTTTATTCAAATAATGCATATAGGGTATCATTATATTCTTTTATCTGCAATAAAACAGATAAATCATCAACTGTAGGCCAGTATCCACACGCTTTTCTGTCACAAAAGTCCTTAATTTGTTTTAATTATAGTCATCTGTACAACTAACCATATCTTAAAGGAAATTATTCCCTGCGTTTCTCTTTAGCCTTCCAAAGCAGCCACGGAAAAACTGTTTTGCTTCCGTTTTTATAAATATGCGCTCTGAATTGTCCGTAAAGTTATATAAGAATTTGAAGAGGTATTTTGTAGAAACAGTGCAATATCACCTCTGTATCATTACAACGCAGTTTCCAAATATACATTAGATATTAGAAATTCATTAGCAAGGGATATCGGCAAATTCAACTACCTTTTATCATTTAAAGCTCAAATACTTCACCTCTACTGCAAAATAAAATATAACTGTTTATCAGAATAATTCATTTCTACTAAAGCATAAAGTATAAACCTTTCATGCATTCATTCAACTTTTCTAAGAATGAATAATAATAATAATTTCTTTTTTTTTTCAATGACATCCGTTTAGATCAATGAGATAAATCTTCAATTAGATTTGGAATAAAATTGATACTATTCAAACAAATACGTGTATTTTTTATAAATAAAACATTTTGTCTTACCTGATCCTTCTCTCGTATACAGGAAATCCACATTTATGACTAAACAGGGCTGTTTTCTCATGGATATGATTTTATGGACCTGTGGGCGATCCAATCCAATACAGGCCAATTGTATCAAATCCTCTACTTCGACCTCCTTCCTGATCGTCAAAATCCATCCTATTCCTCAAGAGAGAACACTATTGATTTCCAAGAAAAACATTTCTGTTTCGATAAGTTCATGAGCAACCGATGCCATATTATCTCTCCTAAACACTTAAAATGAATCCCTTGCGAGCTCAATCAGACAGAGATTTTGATAAATAGTGCATTTCTCATGTGATCTATTTAGTTATTCTTAAACTAATAATTTGCCTTTTTATATATCACAGAATTCAACAAAATCCAATTATATTTTACAACATGCATCACCGATGTCGATTACTCCGATATAAATTTGAGCGAGCGGATAAAAATATTGTTCCTTCATTTGTTGTTCAGCTTCAGGATAGTTGCCTTTCATTATCACTGTTTTGCCTTTTTTCAGTTCATAAGAGCATTTGCAATTTACATAATGATTGATATCTTCATCTGGTATGTCAACATCAATATGCAAATTTTTCAAATTGCACCCAAATATTAAGAAAATCATTCAGATCTCTGTAAAATGGTGTTCAGTTCCAATTTTGGTAGTTTAATCTTTCGTATCGTATTTTGCCGAATCACAGTTTCAATCGGCTCACTAATATTGTCTGATAACATATTTCAGTGTGGGTTAAATTTGTTCGATTATTCTTTGCATTATTCTGTTTTTGTGAATAATTTTTACTAAGTAGTCACGACATCAGTCTCAATTTGTCAATCAAATATTTTTAAAGGGAATATAAATCTTGGAATGTGTCGTCCATTAATGATTCGTAAATCATAGTTAGTTTTGTCCACAAAGACTTACTTTAATTGCCACTCTAATCTATTTATTTACTTCCATTTTTTGATATTTTCGACAACAAAATATATATGTTGAAAAATAGGATTCAAATTTAAATGTTTTTACTGCAGTATTTAGATGAGCATATTCTTTGAGATAAAGTCCTTAAATTTCCAATTAAAGCAATACGTTTAAAAGAATAGCATTTTTTTGAAAAGTCCTTCGGGGATAGACAAACAGAAACTGATAATCGCAACAGAAAATCTTTTAAAAGCTGGAACCAAAGATTACAATTCAATCTTCCAATTAGAATCTGAATTCTTTTTTCAAGCTATAGGAAGATAGCCACTATGGCATATGATGAAAACTTGGATGATGAAAACTCGGAATAAGGTGCAACTACTTAAATGCTTGCGCTGTAAAAGAACGAAAGACGCAATAGGTGAGTGAATATTTACCAGCCAAAATCTGTTTTGAATCATTGAGTTAGATAGTGTTTAGGAGGAATATATTTTCATTCTATACTAGCCCGATTTCGTTATTAACTGGTGTCCACAGGATTAATGCTATCTGAACTTTAAATATTATGATTTATTATAGCATAAATTATTAATGATTATTCAACACCAAACATAAAATATACGGTCCATAAAAAGAAAATGCTCCTATTTAAAAAGATTAATTAGAAATACTGCTTATTAAAAATGGCCATTTTTTTAATCTGCATGAAACAATTGTTTAATACATTTTTAAAAAGAAGAATTTTCAGATAGAAATATTATATCATACTATACAGCCTATTATATATATAATTTATAGTAGTGCAATAATCAGACTGTTTAGATAGTCTTTTGAATCATTACAAGAGCTTTTATTAATTCAGGTTTGCTCACATGCTATTAAAAAAATCGTGGAAAATAGAATTATTATAACATGGAATTTTTTCAGCAAAAATTCAAATGGGTTAGGATAAGAATAGTTCTGGATTAATCTAATAATTTAGAATAGGTTTAATGATGTAAAATTTAAGAAAAGATGAAAACCTAGGTATTTTTATAGGCATTTCTTACTAAGCAGTAACATCTAACATCTTTCATTTTTATCACCAGAAGTAACATTTCTTATTTTAGTTTTCATATCATCACAGTTTCCATTACAGGACCGTCAAGACAAAATAATTTTATAATATAGAGATTCGCATTTATTTATAAAATAAATAAATAAATGAATGAGTGAATTATAAATAAATGAATGAATTTATTTATAAATAAAATAAATTAACCAAGCATATTTTAGAGCAAATAAAATACATATATGTTAATATAACTATGAAATCGGTTTTAAGAATTTCACTTCAAAATATTTGTTATTACACTGAAGGGCAAGAACTATTGATGACTCAGTGACATAAAGCTCTGCTCCTTAGCTGGGCTCGCCACAGCGGCCATTAACCTCCTAATGATAGAAAAAACGTTGTCTGGTCTGAGGAGTCGCGTTTCCAAGTGTATCGGTCGGATGGTTGTGTACTGGTGTGGAGAAAACTCAATGAAACCATGGATCCCTCATGCCTACAGGGAACTGTTCAGACTGACGGAGGCTCCGTGAAGATACAGAGTGTGAAGTTACCAAGAAATGGGACAGTTGATGTGTGTATTCTCGCCCATTACCTGTCAGCGGTACTTTAATATCCTTTCTGACCCTCTACATGCGTTCATGTCCTGTGTGCATTTTGACGGAAGTGGACAATTCCAACAGAATAATATGCCACTCCAAGGGTCTATAGTAATTGCCGAGTGACTTCAAGAGCATTCTTCTGATTTGTTTCTCTCTCTTGGCCACCTAATTCTCCTGAGATGTATATGATGGACCATACCTGGAATGATTCGCAATATGCTGTCCTTATGGCATCTCCACCACCTCGCACTCCCAGGGATTGTTGGACTTCCTTGCACGAATCTTGGTGTGAATTATCTGCAGAATATCTTCCCAAATTAGTTGAATCCATGCCTCGCCCTACTGCGGCACTTTTGCATACTTCTTTGAGCTCTGAAAGATATTAGATAAATATAGGAGGTGTTTTTTAGTCAATTGAGTGTATATTATATAACGTATACACTTTTGAGCACTAATTTGGTTTCTTGGGTTTAAATATACAGAACTAATTTCGTTATATTTAAAGAAAAATCAAGTAATAGCTAAAAATTAAGAAATCAGAAATAACAGCATAAACACACGTACTAACAAATAAGTGACAGAAAACAAACCAATAATAAAATGAAAAAACAGTTAAAGAAGTGTTATAACTAAGTAACAGTAAACAGAAATAATAAAAAATAAAATACAACATAGAGATCTACGAATATTACGAAATAATAACGAGAAGTTGATTCACATTTAGTATGCAAATAAATATTATTACTAATAAAATAACATTTCTGAATGGCGATGTTAAATTAAGCAAATAAATTTAAGATCAAAATGAAAACTAAGAACAGTTATAGATTCTGTTTAAACTCTTTTTGAAAAAAGGATTCAATAAACAGCTACAAGGAAATGGGACGTGCGTGTGTGTATGGGCGAGGGAGAAATCTTGATAAACTTTTTCAGAGAAATTTATTTTTTCAGTTGTTAAATAATATGAGTTGTTGACCAAACTTTAATCCTTAACAGTTGTGGAATTGCTTTAGATTCACATAAATGCGCATGCGCATACCATAATTCATACAAACTAAATTCCCTTTCTTAACAACTAAACATTAAATTACGCCAATTAATCAATGTGAAACTAAAAAGGGTTTTAAGAGTGTTTCCAATACTTAAATATTTATTATCTCAACTGCATTTAATTGAAACATTTTCAAAGTCAAGTTTGAAAATAAACGCTGAAACATTTAGAAGAATATTTTCTCGATTAAAATATTTATTTTTCGGAATTGTACTTTAATAAAGAGATTCGCAAATTCATATAGTAGGAAAAATGAAAATAAAGCATAATCAGTGGCCAATTATGAAAACATATTACAGTCATTTGCATATTAAAGAAATTGGTCCAAGTAAAAATTTGCTTTCATGAATTTTTGATAACAATTTTTGTTAAAATGACGCAAAACTCTCGAATTTCGCTGAGCTCTTATAATTCATTTAATGCAGGTAATTTATTTCTAGGAAAGATCCTTCAATACTTGTCATGTTACACAGAACTGCATTATTAATTATATAATAAACAAAAAGGTCAAGCAGCGACAGTTGGTGGGGGATTGCCGTTTTGAAGCGGACAATGAAACAAATGTGAACAGCTTTCAATGGACTTTAAACAGTTACCGCCGAATACGGTTACGGAGAATTGCCGCTGAGTAGCGGACTAAGAACCAAACTGGCACTACCTAACCAAATATAATTTCTATCAGAAACAGTTATAAATCTGAATTAATTCAATAAATATTTATAGTGGTAGAGAGGTCATTTCCAGTAAAGATAGTTCTGGAATATTTATGATGGCAATTTAACTATATACATTCTAAATTTCTACCTTATACACCCGACTATTGATTAGGTGAAATGTGGAAATGCCAAATTCAGCGTCACAAGATTCAATTAGTTAGCCATATTAATTTATTTCAGAAGTAATTTCAACACTCTTCAGTCAGTAGCACTGATTTCTGTTATTTTAATTATAATCCACTTAATTATATTCTCTTTAATTATAGTGTTTATCCTTTCCTCCCACTTTTTTTTCATATTATGCAAAATTTTTACTTTTAATATTTCGTGGTATATCTTTGGAAAGGCCAAATTAACCCAAAATCATCTTTTTATTCCCATTTATCCGTGTGATCCGCTTGGATCATTTGATTCTGAAATCCAACTTTTATCACTAGAAGTCGCCGTGAGCAAAAAAAAAAAATAATAATCTCATTGAATGAAATGCGGGGGAACTTTAATGCATAGCCTTTACGAATTATAACTTTTCCACCTCAACAAGCTTACGGACAAAAAGTGAATATTGAGAATTCTTTTAGTCTTCTACTAATAATCTATTTAAGGTTATAATCAAAATGTTGGTAATATCTCTCTTTGAAAAAATGGCATATCCAGATTCCTTTTATGCATCGCTTGAATTGGTTGAGAGTATACTCAGTTTGAGTTTGTCAGTTGTAAAACTCAAAATAATAGTAGAGTCTAATATATAGTCATTATCAAATAAACAAGTAATATATTAAAAAAACCGTCTTTAAATCGCTTCCTACTTAGATCTTTATAGGGAAATTTTATTTTATATACTTTCATTAAATAATTTATCAAAAAATTATGTTTCGCCAAAGCAAAATTAAATCCGCATAAGTTGAAAATAAATCAGAACACATTGCGCATAAAAGAATCGTTTGAAGAAATCGGTCGAAAACGTGCTAAGCCTAACTTCATCAGTGTTGTAAAAAACAAATTGAAGCCTTACTCATTTGTTGTGTAAAAATGGAGATTTGTGTGTGTGAGGGGGAAGTTATTGTGTTATTTGTGCAGCGAAATGTCAATGTTTAAAGATAACTTCAGATAATATTATATCACAAAAATATCATTGCCAAATACGTTACTCTAAAACTGAAACTTTTTACTCAAAGATAAAATTTAAACTCTCATAATTTCAAACGATATTTTTACGATATCATATGATTCATTACCCACCCTTTCCAATTTTAACTCTTTTCTATCCTTCATCTGATTTTCATCCATCGCTTCATTTGTTCAAATCTAAGGCGGACTTATTTCTTTTTCATCAAATCTTTAAATTTTAAATTCTGATCCAGCTTCAACAAAATTTCAATATAAAAAACTTATCCGACAAGTGTTCACAGAACGGAAGATGGAGTGATAAAAACGTATCTACTTTCTAAGCGACATTATGGTCTTTCTGTCATATCAGTATTGTGGACGACTGGTATGGATAAGCCTAGAACGTTATGGTCTGTAGCCGAGTAACATAGCCATTATACAATAGCAATTTCTCGTCTAAGGACGATGTTATTTGACTTATGAAGAAAGAATATCCCACCAGTGAGTGTGTGCTGAGACGAATAGTACAAGAGCTTGTGTGAGTTTTTTTGTCTAATAATTTTTTTGGTTGGCGATGTTAGCAGTTGTTTATAATGTGCCTGACGACTTTTGCTGCTGGTAGAGGGTGCCAAAACATCTATAAGATCGTTGCATATTCAAGTTCACGGGTGACCATTCTGGATGAAATGTATAGCTAGACCTAGGATAGAACTCGCGACGTTAGGGTTTGTATCCGATTAATGTAGCCACTATGCAAAAGTTATTTCTTGTTTACGGAGAATGCTGTCTGGCTTATAAGACTTTCACAACATTATTCAAATAAAAAATTGAATGCGCTAGAAAACTTAAAATATTTGAAAGGAATCACTGGCAGACTTTTCAATTATGCTTTTTTTTTCTTTGAATTAGTTTTATTCATTGATTTATTTGTTGATGTTTTATACTCACTCTGTAGTCAACTAACCTGAGTAAGACCCACGAATTCTAATAAGAACAATGTTGGGATCTTCTTTAACAATTTTATTAGCATGTATGACAGATCTAACTTTAATTGCCACCTTACCTGAAATTTTGAAAGGACTGAACTAAAAACAATGTTGTACTCAAAGATAAATTTTTAAAAAAAATTCCAAACAGCAAAGTAAAATAATCTGACAATCGTCTGTTTTATTGTAAATGCAAATTCCAACGAAGATCTTTTCCGCTTCATTTTTCATAGAAAAAAATTTATAACATTGCTTTTTACAAAACGAGAAATAATCTTTTAAGGAATTTATACTCAACAAATGTTCGGATTGTGAACAAGAAAAGCAAATTTTCAAAACTTTAGATGACAAAACAAAACATACTAGGTTCACCAAAGTAAATACCAAACAGTAACAATAAAAATAAAATTATATGTAAGTACCAAACCAGCCATTTAAAAACCAGCGTGAACTTTGATAAAGAAAGGAAGCAATTCTTCTAAACAGGTGATTCCGGACGAATAAGATGACAAGTTATCCTGCTTTGGATACATGAAGATCTTTTCACAAAATTTCTCAAAATGGCGCAAGTATTGCGATTAAAAGGAACGGGCATAATAGTTTGACTTTTCAAATTTTATGTTTGTAAAAATGTCAATTTTGACAATGATAATAGTTAATAAGAAAAATTCATGAAATTAAATCTATTAAAAAAATTATTTGATCTGTAATTATTCCACAGAAATTTTAAAATAAAGATAAAATAAAAGCATGCGAATATTATGTTTGTTTTTATCGCTGAAAGTATTTTAAAAAATTATTTGAAGTATTCTAAAACATAACCCTACTGTGGGTAAATTCGATACAATATATATATATATAAGCAAAACCCTTAATGTGTATTCTCATTCAGTCATTTTTATATATATTCACATTGAATCTTCTTTAACAGAAAACAAAAAGAATGCTTCGAAAAATTATTTGTAAAAATGTCTTTCTGTAAAATGCAGTAATAACTTGCTGCTCACATTTTTACTTTTATTATTGTATGCAAAGAGGTGGAGCAAAGATTTTTACAACGATCTAATTATTTAATTCTGCAACCATAAAAAAAGGCCCCTTTTGGAGGGGAAAAGGAGATTAAAGAATAAAATTCTTCACATGGACTTATTGGTAGAATTTAAAATATAACAATGTATTAATATTTCTTCCTATTAAAATAAAAACTAATTTTGAGCTATAACGAACAGCGATTTTCGAACATTTTGCTAATGGGCCTTTTGCTTAACTGGGCTGCACATCAATATTTTTCACTCAAGATTTTACATTCTACTTTATCATGATCACCGCACTTTCATTAAATTCAAAAGCGCAATTTGAAAAGAAGGATATAAAAAAAATTATCCATTTAAAGTAAAGACATAAAAAATATTTTTAGTAGAGATAAAACGAGTGGTATGACTGAGAGCAGTATTTATTTGCCATGAAAGGAGGAAATTATAAATGCATGTATGTCTCAAAATTAAAAATTATCCCAAACGTTGTATGTTTTACAGATAATGTAATAGGGTCTTACAACTTTGTTTTTTCTTTATGAGTATCAAAAGATAAATACTTAGTAAGGGAAAATTCCATATTTCTTTTATTGATACCAGAACTTTTATTGCAGAAAATAAGATTTAAGTTAAAAATATCGTAATCGTTTTACTCAGAAGTTTCAAAAGGTTCCTGATTATGTCATATATATATATATATAAAATAATATTTTTATATATATATATATATATATATGAAATGCTTATATTTTGACTTTTTCTACACGTATTATAAAGTAATCGACAAAAATTCAAACTCGAGAATTTGATGAACTTCTGCGTGCGAGTTGGGAAGCTTTGTACAATATTTGATATGAGTATCATTTATTTTCGGCGTTTCAGTGTATATTACATCAAAAATATTTTTTGTATTAATTTGATTTCTTTGTGTTTATCTAGAAAAAATGGTTTTTTAAAAAAAAATGCAAATTATTGTGAAAAATTAAGAAATCAGAAACACCAACATTAAATACATATTAACAAAGAAATAACAAAAGGAAAACCAATGATAAAAAATCAGCAAAAGAAACAATTTAATTAAATAACAGTAGACACTAATTGTGCAAAAAAAATTCAATACGGAAAGTTAAATACAATACATAAAAAGCAGAAGTGTATTCACATTTAGAATGCAAAAAAATTTTACTACTAACAAAACCGCATTTCTGAAAGGCGATGTTAATTTAATTAAATTAAATTAAATTAGCATCAAAATGAAAATTAAGAACAGTTATAGATTCTGTTTCAATTAATTTTTTTAAAAAAAGGATTTAATAAATAGATACAAGGAAATGGAACTTGCTTGTGAGTTTGGTTGGAAGGGGGGTGGACGGGACAATTTTTGATACCCTTTTCAGAGAAAATAATTTTTTCAGTTGTTAAGGAATATGTGTACAAAACTTTAATTATATCTTGGAGTTGCGGAATTGCTACAGTTTCAGACAGATTCGCATACGGAGACATTGATTCATATACAACTATTTTTTCAACTAGCCATGGACAGAAATGCAAATTAGTCCATGTCACACTAAAAAAGGGTTTAAAAGTGTCTTCCAATGCTTCAATATTTATTATCTTAATTGAATTTAAATTAAAAATTTTCAATTTCAAGTTTGCAGGCAAAAACTAAAACGTTCGGAAGAATATTTTCACTATTTGAATATTCAATTTTCAGGATCGTAATTTAATAAAGAGATTTTCATTTTCAAACGGTAGTAAAAAGTGAAAATGAATCAGAAACAGTGGATAATTGAAAAAACAAACAAACATATTACAGTTAGTAGAATTATTAATGAAAATGGCCCGAGTTAAAAGGTGTTTTAATATTTGATTACTATTTTTATTAAAATGGAACATAATTCTGCGAATTTAGTTGCAATTCTACAATAATTACATCTAATGTATGTAACTAATTTCCAGGAAAGATCCTACAAAATTTATTATATTGTACATATTTGCATATTTTTAATAGAATGGGCAAAAAGGTCAGCCAGCGGCAGTTGGTAAATGATTGCCGTTTTGAAGCGGACAATGAAAGTCAAATACAATTTTCGTTGCCACCCCTCTTCCAATATCTTGAACTGTTACCGCCGTTTACGGATTAGGATAATTGCCGCTGTGAAGCGGACTAAGAACCAAGCCGCCACTGGCTGACCTCAATATTGCCTATATTAGGAAAATTTATAAGCCCTACATTATTTAATAAATTTTTACAGTGGTAATGAGAACGTTTCCTCTAAAGTAATCATGACTATTTATTTTGGCTGTTTAAATATATATATTAGAAGTTTTTACCACATACACTTGACTGTTGTTTGGAGGAAATATGGAAATGCCAACTTCAGCTTTGCAAGATTGAATTAGTGTACATTAATCATATCAATTTAATTCGGAAGCAATTTCACGTTTAAAACTCTTCAGCCTGGATCAATGATTTCAGTTATTTGATGCATGATCCACATTCTTTTACCGTAGTAAAATTTCATTTTTTTTCATATTATGCAAAATTTTAGATCTTCGAGGAAGATGCTGTGTGCTTAACCCTCAATATGTGTTCTTTTCTTGTCTAGGTTCAATAAAAGGCCTGTCTCCGAAAACCATGCGGATAATTATTGAAAGTTAACAACAAATATCGATAATGTTTGTGTGTGTTTTTTTTTTTTTTTTGCTGCCGATTTTTATAGCACATTGTGAATTGACCGTTGAATTATGAAAGAATTTGAAGAACTATTAACTAAAAAACGATGAAAAACCACGTCTATATTATTATTGCACTGTTTTAAGATCAACATTTCTAAATGTGCATTAGTTATTAGAAATTCATTATCAAGAATAATATTAATGGTAGTTGAAAAATTGAAGCATTCGAGATTCCTCATTAAATTTTTTTCTTTTATCGTTAAATTACAACCGTTTACCGAAAAGATAAATTTAAAATTAGATTCAGAATTTTCTATGTATGTATATTGCTTACCTGATCTTTCTCTTACATACCGGAAAGTAGCACTTCTAGCCAAAGATGGTTCTTTCCACACTGATTTGAATTTTTAGCAACACAGGCTTACTAATGAGAACAGGCTAGTTGTATCAGTTCATTTGTTAAGACCTTTTTTCTGAAGAACTTCATCAAATCTATTTCATTTCTCAAGACATGGCATTCTCAATTTCTCAAGAGATCGTTGCTGTTTTGATGCATTCATGAAAGACCGATACCATGACATAGCACACAAACGCATAAGAAGGATTCGTGGCAAGCTCGATTCGACAGGGAATTTCAATAAATAGCAAACTTCACGTATAAACTACCTATAAATTCAAGATCTAACAGTTTGATCTTCTATATACAGTAGGATTCAATCAAATCAAATTTAAATTTACCACATACATTTTTAAGTTCAGTACGAATAACATGAAATTTAATAATAATAGAATGAGCAAAAAAGGTCAACCAGCTGCAGTTGGTGAACAATTGACGTTTTGAAGCGGACGATGAAAGTCAATAAAGATCAGATGCAAGATTCAGCGATCACTGAAAGACGCTGCCATCGGCTGACATATTATAACGAAAGAATTAGACAACATTAAAAATCATTTTCACTGCATAATAAATTTTTATAGTGGTATACAGATTATTTCCTGCAAAGGTAGTTATGAAATATTTATGATGGCAGTTTAAATATATAGATTCTAAGCTTTTACCGCATACACCTGACTATTAATTAAACAAATATGTGGAAATGCCAAATTCATCTTCAAAAGATTGAATCAGTTTTCATTCGACAAATCAATTTACTTCAGAAGCAATTTCAAATTTAAAATCATTCGGCTAGGATCAATGATTTCAGTTATTTGCTGCATAATCCTCATTAAAATATTCTCTTTGAACATAATAAAACTCCACAAAAAAATGTCTTTTCATTTAATGAAAACTTTTTACTTTTAAAGTTTAGTGAAATATCTTTGGGAAAGACAAATTAAAACGCAGTCATCTTCCCCCTCCCCATTCATTCGAGTGATCCGCTAAGATCTCAAGGTTGTTAAATCCAACTTCTATCGCAAGATGTCGCCGTGTGCAAATAATGAATTTAATCTAATTGAATGAAATGAGTGGGAACTTTAAAGAATAGCCTTTACGAAAAATAACATTTCCACTATCACAAGATTACTGCCATAATACAATTTTTGTAAATTCTGTCAATCTTGTACATAGCATTCTATTTAAGGTTATCATCAAAATGTTAGTTATCAGTCTCTCTTTTGAGTAATAGTATATGCAGATTCTTTTTATACATTGAATTAGATCATAGTATGCTCAGTTTGAGGTTGGTAGTTGTAGAAATTAAAAGAATTGTAGAGTCTAATCTATTTTCATTATCAAATAAAAAAGTAATATTAAGAAAATTAAAAATCAATCCAAATTTGAATAATAAAGAAAAATTTAGTTTCGCTTGTTTTTATTAAATAATATATAAAAAAAATATATCTGACGAAAGCAAATCAAGTACTTTTTCTTTGAAAATAAATCAGATCTTACTGCGCATGAATGAATTTTTTACGCCATTTGTCATTACACTATACAGATTAGAAATTTTTAATTTCTTTTATTCTGTTTTATTTTATTTCAAAAGTACGTCAAAATGAATCCGAAAAATCTATGAATTAAAAATGTTTAAATTTAAATGCATCAAACACTTAAAAAACAAACAGAATCGTTTTCTACAATTTATTGAAAACATATAAAACATAACCCGATTAACGTAGGGGAAAAACAAATCAGAAGTCATACCAATTTTGAGGTGGGTAAATGAATTTTGGCGGAAATGGTATTTTTTAATTAATCCTTAAAATTAACGCAATTAATCAATTAATATTTGAAAAAACTTCATTAATATCAAGCGTCATCCATTAAAAGTTTAAAAAATGTATTTGGATTTCATTGGATGAATAAGTATTTTATTAAGGATTAAAAACTATATATATATAAGAGAGAGAGAAAGAGTCAGAACTTATTAATTGAAAAAAAAAGGAAAACCTTTCAGGTTTTATTTATTTTAGCATCTTTACAATAAGTCGATGATGAACATAATTTTGTTATGATTGATAAATTGCTGAAACAGGTAAATTACTCGTGCAATTAATTAACATGGCATACCGAAATTTTAATTACTTAAATCGACTTTTTCAATAATTCGATTCAGCGTTCTGTCTTATGTATTTATTTATTTATTTTTTTGAGTTAACATGATTTGTTGAGATACAATTTTTTATTCACAAAATATCTTTCCTAAAGTGAGACAACTCACTGGAAACCATACGTTAAGGCATCAACCCAGAGTTTTTTATTGTATCACTTTTTTGCCTTAATTTTACGAATCCTTCGACATCTTTTCAAAACTAATCATTATTAAGCGCTTGTTGGGCTTCAATTTTGAAAAATAACGATGTTTCTTATCTGCCATTTCAAAGTATTTTTGAATCCATCTGAATTAGTTAATTTTTTAACGTTTTCTAATAGATTTCTCATCGCTGTTATTTCTTCCCGATTAATTCTACATTCAATATGCTTACATTTCAGGATCCTTTTACATTTTTGATATTCCGTATTATCAGGTGTGCAAATCAAAATAAAATCCGTAATTGATTTATTTGCCTTCTCTTTTGACGTATAACATAGCGTAGTTTGGACAGCCACCAGGTCCTCTTCAATTTCATAATATTTACATAATGATGCTAATTACAGCAGCATCTAGAAGAGTACAATTCCTTTATTCAAACAATGCATATAGGGAATCATTATATTCTTTTATCTGTAATAACGCTGGTAAATCATCAACTGTAGGCCAGTATCCACATGCTTTTCTGTCCCAGAGGTCCTTAATTTTTTTAAAAAATACATTCATTTGTACAACTAATCATATCTTATAGGAAAATATTTCATGCGTTTGACTTTAGCCTTCCAAAGCATCCATGGAAAAACTGTTTTGCTTCTGTTTTTATAAATGTGCGCTCTGAATTGTCCGTATATGTTATGTAAGAATTTGAAAATGTATTTTGTAGAAACAGTGCAATATCATCTCTGTATCATTACTACGCAGTTTCCAAATATACATTAGATATTAGAAATTCATTAGCAAGGGTTATCGCTAAATTCAACTATCTTTTATTATTTAAAGCTCAAAAACTTCACCTCTACTGCATAATAAAATCTGACTCCCTATCCCTATTAATTCATTGAAAAAAAATTTAATCAACAAAGGCGTGAAATGTAAACATTAGATACATTCATTCAAATATTTTAAGAATGCACTATTCTTAATTTAAATACATCTTTTTCGTTTAATGAGATCCGTTTACAGCAATGAGATAAATCTGCAATTAGATTCGGAATAAAATAGGTGTTCAAATAAATATATGACTTTTTACGAATAAAATGCTTTTTACTTACATGATCCTTCTCTTATATACAGGAAATCCACATTTCTGAAGAATATAAGGCTGTTTTCTCATGGATTTGATTTTATGTACCTGTGGGCTATCCAATCCAATACAGGCCAATTCTGTCAAATCCTTTACTTCGAGTTCCTTCCTTATCATCAAAATCCATTCTATTCCTCAAGAGAGAACACTATTGATTTCCAAGAAGAATATTTCTGTTTCGATAAGTTCATGAACAACCGATGCCATATTATCTCTCCTAAACACTTAGGATGAATCCCTTGCAAGCTTAATCAGACAGAGATTTCAATAAACAGGGAATTTCTCATGGGATCTATTTAGTTATTCTTGAACTAACAATTTGCTTCTTTATATATCATAGAAATAAAAAATATCCAATTTAATTTTACTACATGCATCATCACTGTAGATTACTCTGACATAAATTTGAGCGAGAGGATAAAAATATTGTTCCTTCATTTGTTGTTCAACTTCAGGATAGTTGCCTTTAATTATCACTGTTTTACCTTTTTTTTCCAGTTCATAAGAGCCTTTCCAATTTACATAATGATTGATATCTTCATCTGGTATGTCAAGATGAATATGCTAATTTTTCGAATTGCACCCAAATATTTAGAAAATCATTCAGATCTCTGTAAAATGGTGTTCAGTTCCAATTTTTGCAGTTTAATCTTTCGTATCGCATTTTGCGGAATCACAGTTTCAATCGGCTCAGTAATATTGTCTGATAACATATTTCTGTGTGGGTTAAATTTGTTCCATTATTCTTTGCATTTTTCTGTTTTTGCAAAATTATCATCATAACCTTTACTAAACAGTCGTGATATCCAGTCTCAATATGTCAATCAAATACTTTTAAAGGTAATATAAATCTTGAAATATGTCGTCCATTAATGATTCGTAAATCATGGTTAGTTTTGTTCACAAAGACTTTCACTTTAATTGCCATTCTAATCTACTTATTTACTTCCATTTTTTGATATTTTCGACAACAAAAAAATATATGTTGGAAAATATTATTCAAATTTAAATTTTTTTGCTGCAGTATTTAGTTGAGCGTATTCTTTGAGATAAAGTCATTAAATTTCCAATTAAAGCAGTACGTTTAAAAAATAGCATTTTTTTAAACAAGTCCTTCGTGGGTAGACAAACAGAAACTGATAATCGAAACAGAAAATCTTTTAAAAGCTAAAACCGAAGATTACAATTCAATCTTCCAATTAGAATCTAAATTCTTTTTTCAAACTAAAGGAAGATAGCCACTATGGCATAGCGGATGATGAAAACTTGGAATAAGATGCAGTGTATTCTCTTGAATCAAACTACTGAATGCTTGCGCTGTAAAAGAACGAAAGACGAAATAGGTGAGTGAATATTTACCATCCAAAGTCTGTTTTGAATCATTGAGTTAGATCGTGTATAGAAGGAATATATTTTCATTCTATACTAGCCGGATTTCGCTATCAACTGGTGTACACAGGATTAATACTCTCTAAACTTTTCAGTATAACAATATTCACCGAAATTTACAGTGATTAAACCTGAACTGAACCTGAACTGGAAAACTCCCTCCCCACACAACACAGGACATCTGCACATTTCGGGTGGACATTTCGTTCTGATGGATTTAACGTGCAACAAACGGCCTTAACACGACGGTTCTTCTGTGCAATCGGATCTCGAACCTTTAACCCTACAGTTCACAAGACCTTACTATCAGTTCCCAACGGCACGCGAATTTAATACGGAATGCGTAATATAAGTGTTCAAAGTGTGCACCGACTCTCTATAGACAGTATTTATATCGTTTTTGCAGATGTCCTGAAACATAAGTTGCTACAAACAAAAGCAGGGCCCGTATGCCTCTACTCCTCGTGATAATATTAATGATTCCGTTCACAATCTATCAGATTTGATGTTGATACCAAGTGCCTTAGAGTTAACAAAAACAATGTCAAAAGTCAGCAATAATTGTAGTGCTCTAGATAAAAAAATTGCTGCTGAGTAACTGAATTTTAGACGAATATCTGTCACCAATGTGTGGAATCTAGATATCGGATGGATTTACACTCTTTATGTGTAAATACTCCAAATTCCTAAATGGAATGGATTCAAGGACACGAAGTTACTAATACACACAAATGTTAAAGGTTAAACCCCTGAAAGTCCAGGGTTTTCTTCCCAAGGGCACTGTGTCCCCCTTTGGGTTTGCTTATATTGGATTAGTCTTGTTCTGAGTATTGTAGCTGTGCTGCTTTGCCATTTGTCAGCTTTCCTGTATAAGTATGCTAGCTGTGCCTGAAGTAAATTGTGAAAAATCCACCAGTTGCATCATGTTCCTTTCTGACAGGCAAGAGCTTTCTGAATTATTCTATTGGCTAATTGAATTGAACGTGATTTGAATTTGAAGTTTAATCATATGTATCCTTTAGTACCAATTATATTCTTACGTTTATATTATAAGTTAGTAAATACGGAGTGTGTTTTCAGTGGATGCTTCAAATACGGCATACAAGTTATAGTCTAAAATTTGATCAACACTTTTGCATAAATT
Source organism: Argiope argentata (assembly GCA_026289955.1). Lineage (NCBI taxonomy): Eukaryota > Metazoa > Arthropoda > Arachnida > Araneae > Araneidae > Argiope > Argiope argentata. The sequence continues at coordinate 3,469 of JAOUZG010026492.1, read as the reverse complement.
TCTTTTTTTCATGCAAATAAATCTCTAAAATAGCGGTGATATGAAAAAGTTTTGTATGTGAATGTCCTGCGTCTCATCGGTAGTCTTTGAGACGTCACTTTGAGTGGGGTGACGAAGACTTTTGAGAGAGAAGGATAATAAATAACAAAAAGTCATTTCTTACTTAGGTAAACAGAGAAATATGTGTTTTAGTTACCTTTTATTAAATAATTACAATTAATATAAATAATTTATCACAAAATTATTGATTTTCGCAAGAATTGAACTCGCATTCTTTACCTTCGAGTAAAAAAATACTGAAATCCTTGCATTTTACCGATTGAGCTACTGCCTGTTGATTTCAGTTTTCATTACAAATTTCTAAAATTCTATTTTAAAATATTAAAAATAAATTAAAATTAATTAATGAATTAATATTAAATAATTATCATCAAGGGTCATCAAATTTAAAAAATGAATCTAAACTTGAGTGGATTAATAAAAAGTGTTTTATTAACATTTGAGATTCTGGACGAGGTATATTATAGATATATATAGGTTGAGTGTGAATTAATAGTAGGGATTGAAATATATCTATCTATATTATAGAAATAGGCCCATTTAAAATCCAACATCAACCACAATAATGGAAAGAAATTCTTCTAAACAGGTAATTCCGTAAAAAGAAGTGACAATTTATTCTGCATTGAATATGCAAAACTTTTTCAGAAATCTCTCTAAATGGCGCAAGTGTTACAACAGAAATCAAGAACAATTTTTGTTTTTACAAATTTTATATTTGTAAAAATTTCAATATTGACAATGATAATGATGATTGCTCGTTAGAAGCACTCGTGACATTAAATGTATTAAAATTTATTTAATTTATAACCTTTTGAATTTTATGTTTGTTTTTATCAATGAGAGTATTTTAAACAAAAAGTAATTCCAAATTAGAGCAATAATATATCATATTGTGGGCCAATTCGATACAATGTATTATTTATAGAAGCAAAACTGTTAATAATTAATTTTTCTCATTCAATCTTTTTAAAAAAAATATTTATATTGAATCTTCTTCAACACAAAAAAAGAATGCTTCGAAAAATTATTTGTAAATTTCCTTTTTTAATAACGCAGTAATCACTTGCTGCTCACATTTTTACTTTTAATAGGGTATGCAAAGAGACGGAGCAAAGATTTTTACATCGATATGATTATTTAATTCCGCAATAAAAAAAAATGACTTTTTTTAGGAGGTAAGGAGATTAAAGAATAAAATTCTTCACACTGACTTTTTGGTAGCATTTAAAATATTAAAAATGTATTAATATTTCTTGATATAATTCGAATCAATATTAATTTTTGAGCTATAATGACGGCATGTTTCGTATCTACGAAATTAACTGGACTAGCACATTAATATTTTTCTCTCGAGAAAAATGCGACATTATATTTTATATCAATCACTGCACTTAGAATTAAATCCTAAGCACAATGCGAAAAAGGATCCAAAGAAATCCACGAACATTAGAAACGGACGACAGAATTGATAAATTTAATAGAAATAAAAATTGTGGTGTGACTAAAAGCGGTAATTTTGTTTTGACATGAAAGGAGGTAATTACGAATGCATGTTTCTCAAAATTAAACTTTCCGAAACTTTCTGTTATACTGATAATGTGAAATAATTTTACATCTTTGCTTTTTTCTTGATGTGTAACTAAAATAAAAATATATAGTAAATGAAAATTCTTTATTGATCCCAAAACTTATAGGACAGAAAATAAGAATTAAGTTTAAACAATCATCAGAGTTGTTTCATTCAGAATTTGTAAAAGACTCATGTTTATTTCTATTATATATATAAATGAAATGCTTATATTTTTACTTTCTCTATACGTAGTATAAAGTAATAGACAAAAATTTGTAGGACGACTTTTCCAAAAATAAATTTTAGTAAATGTTTTAAGATTTTTGAATGAAGAAATCTCAATGAATTTAAACGTTTAGACTGCGGTTTATCATGCATCTCTCGAATACTCATCGGGTATTTGCGCTCTTACAATGCGAAGTATACGTTCATTAGTAAGGATACCTGATACGTCACGTTATGCGGACTATATTTTTGGATGAAAAACAAAGCAGCGTTAAGCCTTTTAGTTTGCTGTTTTGCGCGCCCTCTTGCGTCGGGGTACTACTCCCGTTGATTTTCTTTAGAAAACAGTTTTAAAAGATGGCGCTGCAAGGCTCTTTTGTTATATATGATATAAAAGTTTCAGACCTCGAATAAACATTTTATCTTTTTAAGGATATTAATATTCTTTTAAAGAGACAGCTTTATATACATGTACTGTATTAAAACCCATCAGTTTCGGCTTCTAAATATGTTTCTTTCATTCAGTATGCTAGGAACATTGCAGATTACAGTACTTTAAAAATTTATAGACTGAAAAAATTTTATTCAATAAATAACTAATGTTACTGCTTCTCGCGATAACATAATGATTCCGTTCATAATGTATCAGTTTTGATGTAGATACCAAGTGCCTTAGAGTAAACAAAAACAATGTAAAAAGTCAAAAATCGTTGTGAAGATCCAGATCGTAAAAAAATTCTGTGGTATAACTTAATTGCAGTCTAATATCTGTCTCCAATGTGTGGAATGAATCTACATATCTTATGGATTTATACCAATTATATACAAGTATTCCTAATTCCTCAATGGAGTGGATTCAAGGACACAAGATGAAGAAATTTAATAATCACAAACGTTGTTAAAACTTTATTTACACCCCTGAAAGTCCTACATGAACCATCCAAAGGCACTATGCCCCACCTTTCGATTTGTTTGTATTGGGTTAGTCTTGTTCCGTATTTTGTAGCACTATTGCTTTGCGATTTGGCTGATTTCCTGTATAATTATACTTGCTGTGCCTGAAATAAAATATGAAAAACCAACTAGTAGCCTCCAGTTCCTTTCTCGCAGGTAGGGGCTTTTTAAATTATTCTGTTGGCTAATGCAATTGAATTTTCGAATTTGAAGTCTAATCAAATGTATCATGTAGTACCGATTATTATCTTATATTAAAATTATAAGTTAATAAATTACGGATTGTGTTCTTAATGATTGTTTCAAACACAGCACTCTAGATATGATCTAAAATTCGATCAACTCTTTTGCATTAAATAGTGTAAATTTCTTTTCTTCATCGAAAGAAATCTCTAAAATATTGGTGACATGAAAATAGTTTTATATAAGAATGTCTTTCATCCGATCGGTAGTCTCACAAACGTCATTTTGAATGGGATGACAATGAAATTTGAGAGAGAAACCAGAAAAATATTTTAAAAAGTCAATTCTTACTGATGTCAACTAATTTTTTTATTATTATATGAGTTACCTTTTAAAAAGCAATTACAATTAATATAAATAATTTATCTCAAAATTATTGATTTTCGCTAGAATTGAACTCACTTTTCAACTTCA
>JAOUZG010026486.1:19993-36164 GCA_026289955.1 Argiope argentata | reverse complement strand
AGCAACTGTTTTGTACCATATAAGCAACTTTATTTCTATTTCTTGCATGATACAATAAAGTTTAACAGTAGAAGAAAGATATGCTATTTTTATACCACATTTAAATATCAACAAATAGAAATAATAACATACACAACGAACAAATTATCTATCTTGTTTTTTAATATACAATAGGTATAGTGAACAACATTAAAATGAGGTTATAAGTTTTTGAATCTCTGACCTAATTTGAATATTTTAATGATAAAAATAGTTAAATCTTAAAAATACATCTGGTCCACGTTCGTTTGACTTCGATTTTTGGGAAATCTGTCTGATTTATTACTACTATTATTTATTTACAGATAAAATGAATTTGAATTAATAAATTTATACATATTTTTACATATTTAAGTGTGTAATTTTCCAAACACATGTTTTTGTACTCAAATTTTCTTAAAATTATGCCTTTTTAACTATTTATTCGAATCTACAGAAATTTAAAATTTTTGAATGTTCCGTTTCATTATTAAAAAAAAATCATTGATAATATATTTTGGTTTTATATTTAGGGTTTGACTAATATTTTTTCTTAATTTTTTAAATAATTTTTATGTTTGTAAGATTTTATTTATAATGTTAGAAAATTATTATACTCAATTTAGATGTCAAAGATTATATTTTTATTATGCATTATGTTTACTTTGAATGGATATACTAATAAAAGATTTTTAAAAAATGTTTTGTGTTCAGTATATTTTTTTCAATTTTTTTTCTGATTTTTTATTTGGTGAAAAATATTCTGATCAAAGAAAGTTGAATCTGAATTCAGAAAGCCTTAAAACTGTTTCAATTTTTTTCTGCTAAATGTAACTTTACAATTTAGGGTTAGAAATATCTTTAAAAAGTAAACCTGCGTCAATTAAAGCTATTTCTTTTTATTAGCTGTTGCTTCTAATAATTTCCTATCTATTCAATAAATTTCAAGAACTTGGTTTGATTTCCATACAGATTTCAAAAATGTTACCCTCAGTTTAACATTTAGTATTAGAACATTCATGCGCCTCATGTTAACATATTTTCCAGAGTGTAGAACAACAAATACAAAGCACACGTATAAAGCGTCACACTTATGTTTACCGAAAATGCCATATATTACAATGAATTTACATATTTTTAAACTTTTTGTTCTAGCTAAAGTGCATAAAAATGTACCCATTTATCCAGACATTTACATATTTTAACATTGGCCACTTGGAAAGTATACCAAGTCAAATCCCTCTCAGACTATTGTTCAAGGCATTCTTTTAAAGATATAATGTCAAGACACGAAGATGCAGAAATATAGAAGAAGGATTAGTTATTTATTTATTTATAAAGTATTAGGATATCTATGCCCATTATAATAATTTTAAAATATATTTTGTCACTAATAATTTGATTGAGTCAAAGGCATAGCTGAAATTCTTGAAATTTCAATCGTTTCATTAGCAAAGCCAATTTGGCTTTTAATTTGATTCAAGCTAAACGAATAAAATCTTTGTGCGATAGATAACATAATATATAATTACAAGCAATTAATGGGACCTTAATCACAGCGTTTTATTTATTTTCAATTAAATTTTTCCATTACAGATTTTGTCAAAATAAATTTATTACAAAAGATTCGGGAATAATTTTTCAAGGTCCAATTCAATAATATATTATTTTTAGTCTATTCATAAGTCTATTAATTTTCCATTTTTTTATCGAGCATTTTTCAAACTAAGTTCTAATTCGATGCAATCAAATATAATTTCAAAAATATTAAAACTATTAGTGTTAATTATTAAAAATATTATTACAATTAGGGTAAAATATTGAAAATATTATTGTCAAATTATTATTGTTAATTATTATAACAAAAATATAATTAGATATAAAAACTTTTGAAAATCATTATTTGAAAGCTTTCATCCGCAGACGATTTATAATTTCGATTAATCGATTATTTACAATTTAATGTTTGATTGAAAAATTCTTTTTTAGTAACATTGATTAAAAGAAAATATATTGATGATTCAGTATTGGTTTATTTTAATACGTTTATCTGTTTTTAAATATTTTTAACAATACGTATTATGATTTGAATTCACTTTTTCTGTATACATTTCCAATTTTATTGACGTTCATTTTAAAAAACAAATAAAAACAAAACGAGAATTCTAAAAAAAATAGTTTTTTTAAAGCGTTGGAAACACTAACAGTTTATTTCTGGAATCAACCGAAAAGAAAAATTCGCAAAAAAGCGAAAATAAAAATCCTTAAGCCTAATATTTTCGACTCACAGAACTTCAACGTAGTGAAATATTTTTTCCTTAAGTAACTAAAAACAGAATTATTCCGATCTGTGATTAAGATTCCCATTATTTAAACGTACTACTTCAGCTCCACTTATGTACAATGTTTTCTCTCTTATTTCAGTGAGTGTTCTCATAAGACCCTTGATCTTTGTAACCTTGAACGTATCCAGCGTCGTTCGGCTTGTCCTCTCGCCCTTCTTTTCCACGACCTCTGCCTGCTTCGTCGAAACGCAGCTTGTGAGTGCCCGTATATTTGGTGTGGTCCGTCAGCCGACTGACAGCTCCACCTGCTGCAGTGGGCTGAAAAAATAAAGCAAATGCTAATTAAATATTTTCTTTTAAAAAAATGTTTGATAAAATTTATTTATTCATAATTCAACAAAACGATTTTTAATTGGTATTTGCTTTTTAATTTAATATATTACAACGAAACGTTGGAATTTAGTATGTTTATGATTCGCATTTGTTATTAATTGAATTTTTCTCTGATCTATTAAATTTCTGAGGAGTAAAATAATAAAAAATACGTATAATTCGAAATTCTTTTAATTAAATCAAAGGTAATTTTTTTAAAGACGTGATTCAAGATTCTGTAAATCACTTTTAATGATTTTATTTATAAGTGAATTTCAAGAAAACTCGGGACGAACAATTTAAAATTAGAAAATGCCGGATTAGTTTGAAACACCTGGTCACCAATTGTTTTATATATTTATCGTTTTGTGTGCCTGATGCGGCTTCATTTATTTAAAATTTAATTCTCTTACTTTCATGACTGAAACAATTTTTACTAAAAATTGTTAAAATTGGGGGATGATAAAAAAGATCTATGACTTATTAAACTAACACAACTTAATTTAAGATTAATAAAATATCATTACACTGAAATTATCATCATCTCATCGTTATTAACTTAATGCTCCCTGCAGTTATCCTAAAATTTACTGATAACATTTAATAAATGCATAAATTAATAACTAATAATCACGATTTGTAAGTGAATAGTAATAGAATTCCTTAAATCTAAGTATGTGTAGAAATTGTTTGCAGAGTCTGCTTACAATGGAAAAACATTGAGGGAAAATCATTCATATTATTGTAATAATAATCATTCATATTCATATATTGTAATTTAATAATTAAATTAAAAAAATATTAAAATGAAATCTGCTGTGCATTTTTCAATGCATCATGCCAGAACATCATTTCTTGAACGGTCAAGCACCCCGTGCTCATACAAGTTAAATTATATTTTTATTCATTTTAATTGTTTGATCGAATGAGTCACTCTAGTATTGCAAACGATCCAAAACACTTTGTCTTGGCTTTTTTGTTTTTTTTTTAAATATCCAATTTCCTGTTCATTTCATTTCATATAATCGCGTGCTCAAAATGACATTTTTCCAGGTTTTATTTGCTGTAGTCACTAACACTTAAAAAAATTATCTAAGCTTCTGTAAATGCAATGATGCAATGGCGGCGCGTTATTCAAAGCTGATTTTTTGAGATGCTCGTGCAAATAATAAAATTTTTATTTTTCGCCTATGGATTTTTGTTGACGCCAAAAACCTCATCCAAAAACAATATCATGTTCTGACATGATAATAAAATGAATAATCATTTTCCAATTAGTATTTTTATGTACCATTTTTCTATTTTTTCAGATATAAATATTGCCTGATAGTTAAACTCTTCATGATTTAGTTACCAATTTGACCCCTTGTCCTTCAAAAACTCAATGGTTAGAAACTAAAACTTTTATTGTACTTCGCAAGCCTAATTCTTCGGTTAAATTTCTGAAATGGCAACGCAATTACTTTGAGCACCAACCGAAACATAAAGTAATCTTAGTAATAGTAAGTCTAAATTGCTTGAATAAAAAGTAATAAAATATGCATTTTGAGCTTAATATTATATCTGATTGACAGTTGTAGCTTAAAAAATTACTATAGCCAAAGTGGCGCCAATAAAGAGCATAAATAAAAATTGATAAATTTTAACCCTTCTTTCCTCTTTCTCTAGTTCTACGATAATTGTAATCCCCAAATAAAAAGTGCAGGCGCAACTAATTACTTTCACGTAGGTATGCCAATTGGCGGAAATACGCCAAATACAGCAACCTTTTATTGAGGAGATGGCGAGAAATGGAATATTTAGTTGTATTCTATTCAAAGACAGGTTAAATAGGACAATAAAAACAGCAGATCGTATCATCTGATGGTCCTTTTTTTAATTTAAATACAATAAATTTACCTTTTTTACAATAAATTTACCTTTGTTATTTAATAAGATTGAAACATATGGATTAAATGGAATTATCCACAACGTTGACCAAAAGTATGTTATCATCAAAATATAGAATTCAGTTATTTCATAGAATTCTTAATTATTTCAGTACTTGTGAATATATACGGCCCCATGTGTAGATTACGCCGAGATGGCAAAGCTCTGTACTACGTAATTTTGAATATATTTTCTAGCATACATCTTGGCGATATTTCTCGTTTGTATGGCGATTAAGTTCAACAATCGTAAATATCCACAAGTACATTTTACTTTATAAAATAACGTATGTTTCTTAAAATAAAGATTTTATTTTGCTTTCACGAAAGGAGTCATAATGATTGCTTGTTTGGCGATTGTAAAGCCTATTTTCCAAGATCTTGATTCCAGAATCTTGATTTCGTTTATATTTTTTTCTTCTGATTAAATGGAAGTTTCGGTAACATGGCGAATTCTTTAACGAGCATTTCTAATAATATTTTACAATTAAATGAATCGTCAAATGATATACAGCTACAAAAGAAGAGTCTGAATGTTCGTACGATAGTTTGCTTGCATTCGACTATTGCATTAAGATATTTACAAGCTGGCGAACGCACGCCGAAGGGAAAATTGTTGGCGACGCTTCAAAAGGAGCTTCGCGACAGCCGAGTTGATTTGGCGAGGGGAATATTCTGGTAGCCCCCAAACAATTCCCAGTGCGTCGTGTTGCTTCGCGTGCTCGTTTGCTCGGCTATATAAGGGACAGGTTGCCGATATCTGCAATTTTTCTCCTCCCCCCGGAAGATTAGCGTCTCGCTGGAATAGCGGATTACTTTTCTCGCTTGTTATTAGTGAGCAGTGTTTACGCTTGCTGTTAATATTATATTATTGAGCACGCTGTGACTTACTGTTTACTGTGCTATACGATAGTTGTTTTGCAGTCTGTGTTTATTGTGCGTAAGGCTTGTATTTACGCTGTGAGTGACTGTTGCGAGTGATTGTTTGTATCTGAAGTTTTACTTTATCATGTCGTCCTGTATAAATGATAATCTTTTGAGCGCTAGATTAATTATAAAAGTAAGAAGTCGTAAACAATCTGGAAGATGAAATCATTTCATAGAAACGACAAACAAAAAGGAATTGATAATAAATCTAATTATTATATCTCAAACAATACTGGCAAAACTAACTTCAAATGACCTGGGTCAGGTGACCCGCTATCTACCAATGAAAATACGGTTATTTTTTTGCCTTCAAATTTTGAAGACACCAAAAAATCTTAACCAAAAAAACATCAGGTTCTCACATGATATAATTTAAAAAAATAAGATTCCAAGCAGAACAAGATTTTCTACAATATTGTACAATATGTTAAATAATGAAGGAGAGTTACCGTTGTTTTGGATGTAGTAGGAGGGCCACAAGATGTCATTTTCTGCTTCATTTCGGCGACATCTGCTTTCTTATTTTTGGCTAAGGTTTCCAAGAATTGTTCGTATTCCTTGATGGTTAATGTTCGTTTTGTTCTGGAAAAAAATTGTGAAGTTATAAAAAAAAGAAATGAATGTTTTTTAAAAGTTAGCAATAAATATAAATTTTTCGGTATTAATAACAATGGATATAGGTGATTTTTCACTATATTATTATTGTTAAATTTATACTTTGCTTCTCGATTTTTTTTGTAAAAATCTTTTTTTTTTAAATCTTTTGAATAGAAAAGAAATTATTTAGAAATTGTATTGCAATGAATTTCTGCCATATGTTGTCTTTTGAACATTTGGAAAAGTAGAAAATAACAAATAAAAATATAAATTGTTATAAAAAAAATTTCTCCGAACAGTACAAAAAAAAGAAGAAGAAGAAGAAGATAGTATTAGGGCTTTTTAAGTATTTCTGTGTTTCACTTGAAGACAAAATGTAATCCTTTTTTACTAATTTTTAGAGTCCAACGTAAAACTCTTTTTTATCGTAGAATAAAATTAGATTTTCTAAAAAAGAATTCCATTTATTATACAATGCTTTGGCAAATAAAAATAAAAAAATTTTAATGCACTGTATTGATTTTTTAAATATCTTTTTTCTGTTTCTCCTGAACAAATTATAATATAAAAAAAAGCACTCATACAGTTTTTCTTTTTCTGATTATCAAAAAGGTCTACTACTTCGGCATTAAGTGAATAGATACAATTCACTTGAACTTCCAAGAAATGTTTTGGCATTTTGTGCTGCCATCTATTATCTAATTTCAGAAGTTAATATGTAGCATTCGCCTCATTCAAACAGAAAAAAAGTTTTACGACTATCCTATCTACAAGTGATAAAACTTTTTCCGTTTATGTCAGTAGAAAAAAAGTGTCATAGATAAGAAGTAAGATAATTAATCAGTAGAAAAGAAGTATGATAGAAAAATTAATAAAGCTTAATTTCAAACAATAATTTAACAATTATCAGTGAAATGTTTGAATTATTTCCATATTGTTCTTAATTCAGAAAAATTCGGAAGAATAAAGTTCAAAAAAAAAATTCCCTATAATTTTAATTTTATATAAAATAGTTAAAAACTTCAAGAAAACTCTAAAAGAAAATATTTCTTCATTCTCTTCTGAACATTTTTGATTTGTTTATTGGCTCATATGCCTAATAGAGATGGTTTAAATTGTATGACAAAATTTGTCCATGAAAGTTTAGAAATGTAAGCATTTAATATCATTTCGATTTTATTTTGAGTCTAATTTAAAATCCAAGTATGACTAACAACAAGGAAAGAAGGCTTTTGAATGCTATATTCATAACTTTTAGCAGTAGATAGTTATTATCTGGTTTTTCCCACTACTTCCAAAAGAGCATTTTTTTAAAAATCTGCTCTGATATATCTGCTGTTATTGCTGTAATCCCAAGGGTAGATTATGAATATTTTGTTTTGAATAGATAAGTAAACAATTGTAAATATTATGCTTACTTCCATCTACCCCTTGTAGCACACAAATATTGTACAATATTAATCAATATTCAGAATATTGCTTAATGTAGTGGAATATTGTTTAATATCATATAATATCGCACAATATTATACAATATTACGTTACATTATGAGACATTCGATACATTTTTTTACTAATAAAAAAACCAAGCTAATGTGTGCTTTCTTTTTTCTCCCTGTATAGTATAGATTATAAGTCTAGGTTTTAAATCCATGTTTCACAAAATATTAACTCGATCTTACGTATAGTTATGCAGAAAAATGTTATAATTGTAAAAAAAAATACAGCACATTTATATTTCAGTGTTTTCAATATTTGTTGCCTAAATTATCACTGTAATTTAAAATAATTCTTTAAATCTTATTCTTAAAATTTTTATTTTAAAAATGTATTTATTTAATTTCTCATCGAATTAATGCTCACCTTTGTTTTATTTGTCTTCTAATTATTGCATTTTTTCCCTTCATGTAAATTGAATTGCTAAACACATTTTTTCTTCCTCTCCGAGAAGACCCTTTGGGGGAATAAAGAAGCCCTAAATAGGGATCTTTTTTCATAGAAGCCCTGCATAAAGCCGAGAATATCATGTTATCTATTGTATATTCCGTTTAGATATTTGTCTTGGGTGTGCATTGACCCATGAAAAGCGCCGGCTGCCTTTTTTTCAACATCTACCATAAGTATCTTACTGTGAAAAGAAAGAGAAATAAAAAGAAAATGAAATCCATGAACGCAAATTTCAAGCTATCACGTGAGAACATTATTATTTTATGTCATTATTTGTCTTAATTAATTTAAGTCATTAACCAGTTTAAAACTGTTTGAAACAATCACAAGACTTTTCTATCGGTCTGTATCTTTCCCTGTGTGTGCGTGTGTGTGTGTGTGTCATGATATTTTTTTTAAACTTTCATTTTCAATTTTTCTATCTGGAAAACAAAGTTTTGGAGCTAGACCGATTTTGAGATGAAATGACAGCTATGATGCCATAGTTCTATGTCAACCTTTTAAAAATTCATCTGCTTTCAAAGAGGCATTTAATGCAATACCGGTAAAAAATATATGTGATAACCTAAGCGATTTCAATTATTCCTTGTCTTCAATTATTCAAAAACCCCTAACGGAAACAACATAATGTTCTCACATGAAAATAAAAATATTGAGATGAAAAAACAACAACACAAAATGAAAAATAGTGCTATACAAATTGTTTTCATCAAAAGAATATGAAATGAAATTATTAAAAAAATTAAGAAGTCTAATATTTGATTTTGTTTAATTACATGACGGCTTTTAAATAAGGTAATTAATTATGTAGATTCATATTTTCTTCATACCATAATATTTTTCATATTAATGCAAAATCATTCATAATACGCATGCGCAGAATGTCATTATTCATATAATTGCATATCCAACTCAAAATGTTAAATTTTATAGGTTACCCAATTATTCATGCCAGCTTTACGCCTTTTATGTAAGTTAGGCCCCAGTAAAACAAGCAACTTTTTAAAATAATTCTAAAATACAAAATTCTAATAAAGATTATTAAAATGAAATTTCAATTTAGAATGTTCAAAATTACAATTGCAGGGGATAAATTTAATTTTCATTCAAGTTGGAAATCCGGTCTGAAATAACTGCCTGACGCCAAAACTGAGAGTTGAATGGAATATATTAAGTACTAGCTGTCTTTGGCGACTAGTTAGTTCGCTGAGATTAATAGCCGCAAAATTTCCAAAGAAATATTTTCTATCACTTCGTCGTAATGGCTTTTTCGGTAAAATATCTTTAAGCTTCACATTTTTATAGATATTTAATTGATTCTATTTAAAAGCTTTACGCTACGCTATTTCTTTTACTATGCAATTCCCTTGTATTCTCATTCTATAAGTTCCTCTAAAATTCGTATAAAATGATTACACTCTGCTATTTCTGGCTTTTTAACAATTTAATTCCATTTTTAAATCAAAACTACGTAAAATATGACATTTTCTTTTTAGTAATAGAATTTTAATCTTCTATATTAATAAAAATGCAGCTCGAAATGCGTTGCCAAGCGCAAAACTACAGAACGGCTCGACCGATCCGGCTAATTTTTTAAAAAATACTTTCGTTAAGACACGAGGATGGTTCTTATGGAGAGAAAAAATGAAAAAACTGCAAGGAAAATGGTTAAAACGACACTTTTCTTACTTTCCCCCCAAAAATCTGCATTTCCTTCCCCCACACCGACTGAGTAAGAGAGCAGGAAGTAATAAATTATCATTTGTTTAGAAAGAAATGCGCGAAGTCAGTTGGTTTTCATTCGTAGATAACGGGATGTTTAAAAAAGAAAGAAAATAGCTGCTTTTATTATTAGTCGGTATGAATATTTAATCTATGCCTGCTCGAAATAAAGTCATAATAAAGTAATGAATAAAGAAAAAAAAGAATAACAGAGCGCAAAAAAGGGTTTGTAGAAAGATGGGTAGTGAAGAAAAACAGAATAGAAAAATAAAGAAAAGAAGGGTGTGTGTGTGCCACCATTATTTCCTCTGTGCGGGGCATTTTCCAAGCTGATTTTAAACTTTCGCATTCCTTGAAAATCAAATGTGTCTTTATTTGTTTAGTGTGTTTACATTTATGAACATTTGAATCTCATTATTCTATAAAAACGTTGAATGTTAGACCTTTCCCTCCACCATTTAAGTAAAATATCAATTCCGGGACAATCATTGCTCGGATAGAAAGAGAAAGATGAGTAGTACAGTGAACAGAACATCTGAAGAAAATTAAACTAAATAATACTATAAATGAATTATTTGATTATCAAAATTTGTTTGGTTTAAAAATATTTTGGTGGAAAACCTGTTATGAGACACAGTTACATTAAATATTATATGAAAATTTTAGCGAGCATTAATACTGGCGAACCGACTGGTCGCCAAAGGCGGCTAGTTATAAAAATAAATCTATTACAGATTCTTCTCAGGATTAAGTAAATATGTCGCTCAAACGAGAAAAAAAAACATCTCTAATTTTAATAGTGATTTTTACCAAAACTTTGGTATTTTTCCAGAATTCTTATGCTTTTGTCTTATCGCTTGTGATAATAGTACGTGATGCATTATTCATGCGCACAATGTTGATACGGGTAACTAAAATATTAGATGCAGTCACGTTCCGAACATACATTTGGTATTCTTTCAAGTTATTAAGTTTCTATGTATTTTTATTGGAAAACATTTTTCATGTATTTTTTAAAAAAAAAATGATTAAATGTTTAAAAAATTATACCGTCCAAATTTAAAAGAAAATTTTCTGAATTATAAAAGGAAATGAAATTGTTAATTAATCGAACGTTCGGATTCATTTTTAATTACATTTGAATTTTTAAAAAACAGAGCAAAGGAAATTAAAAATTTCTAATTTACATAACGTTACCCCAACTGGCGAGAAAAATTCACGCCTTTGCGTTATCTTAATTGGCGTTGAAAATTCACACATGCTCAATACGTTTTGATTGTTGATAAGTGTATTTTCAGGTGATATGAACTTGATTTTGATTAATTGTTTGATTGCTTTGTTTTATTTGAGGTACACACAATAAATAAATTGTTTTTGGGTTGCGTGCTTTTGTTATTCAATTGTATTTACGTTAGTTGCACGTTTTTCTTACATAATGAAAATAAAAATTTCTTTGTTGATCTAAGTAAGAATTGAATTTAAAACTTTTTTTTATATTACCTGTTCTATTATATCTTCCATTTGATCCAGTCTATTTTCTTTGATAATATTTAATTTAACTTCTTATAAAGCACAATTAATTTTTTTCTTTCTACACACACACACACACACACACACAAGATTAAATACACATTTTTGTTATATAATTTAAAATTCAATTTATGTATCTAGATAATTTGAAATAAAATGATTTAAAACTTGATTTATTTTAAGTTGCCATTTAGTTACATCATTTTTTTCTGAATTTTAACAGTCTTTTCATGAATAATTTATACAAAATTTTCAATAGTGCTTTTTATAATTGAAATAAAATATAATCTTCTTTCATTGTTCCTTTAAATATTGAAGCAAATAATTTTCTGAAATTGTTAAAGGGAGAAATATTTTGTTTATTAACTGCACAGCCTAATAAAGGTAGTTACATTACTATGAAGACAACGCGCAATTAGATAATAGATTATTAGTGTAGTTAAATTTTAATAGCATTGTGAAGTCATAAGACTTGATTCCAGTAGAAATATTTAACAACAAAACGGATGAAAGATTATTAAATTACGTAGTCTTTAAGAAAATTGTATGAACTAATAAGGTTTATCAATAGAAAAAGACGATTCAAGAGATTAAAAATAAAAAGATATTTAAGTGAAATTAAATATATCTTTTATATATGAAGAGAAAAAAATACGGCAATCTTTTATATATTATATATTTTTCATATAGTAAAGATATTGAAATTAAATATCTTTCCTATATTTTTTGGTATTTACGAATTATACCATCTAGCTTTATCGCCAAATTTGAAGTCGTCGCCAATGAGTTGCTATACCGCCAACTATGGCAAGCAAGCAATAATATAATCCGTTGATCTTTATCGTCAAATTTAAATCCGTCGCCAATGAGTTACTAAACCGTTGGCGATTGCTGGCGAAGATGGGATAATACGTAAGTACCTATTTTTTATATACAGTGCCAGTAAATCAGTTGGCACTAAATGCAGCTAGAATTTAAATATTTATTTAAAAAAATTCCCACCAGATAATATTTTAACTAAATGAAATGAAGATAAAAAATTTTGATAAATTTACTCTGCATATAGTTTAAATTTCTTTTAACGAAAAAAATTGAATGAATGTTGATAATATACGTAAAAAAAAAGTTAATTTCTTACCTAGATTCAAATATTTTATAATTCTTATCTAGTTTTAGAATCCGTTCGGTAAGAAAAGAATAAGTAAAGTTTTAGTAAAGTAAAAAAATAATAAGTAAAGTTTTAGTTTAGTAAAGAAAATAATAAGTAAAGTTTAATTTGTTTGTGGTTTTAGAATTTTCTTTTTGGTATTTGAATTTGTAATTTTTTTTCCAGATTCTAAATTTTAAATTATATATCATTTGCTGTGTGTTAATAAAATAATGTATACTCCAATTACTTGGAAAAGCCAAATGTTATTTCGGTAAGATTATTTTGCGAAATAAATCGGCCATGACAGGGGGGAAATTGTGATGCCTGGACGGCCTCTTCCACAGATTTCTCTGATGGAAATTCCCCTCTAAGTAAACAGCCGGGGGTATAGCTGTTTACCCATCATAGAATTAAGTGCAGCTGCCCATCAGGAAGTGACGTAAACAGAGCTTATAAAAATATAGACTTGGTGAATCAGAGAATGCAAACAACTGGAAGATCAGAGTGTATGCCTCATGCTCAAAAATTATGCGCACCGTGCAAGTCCCTTCATATTTTTTGTGGGCTTCTTTTGTACAATAATAAATATGTCAGTTTCAAATATGATACTGAAATTGATTATAAAAGCAGGATCCCGGGATCCATAAAACGTTAATTCATTTTATAAATAGAACCTACCTGGGATAGCCAGGTTGGTAGAGCGTTGGATTCGTATTACTTAGGTTATGAGTTCGAAAGTTGCCGGCTGAAAGACTCTCCGAGTGTGTGATGGCTGGCGCACGTTAAATCTGGCGAGGTCACAAAATCATCCATATCGAGAGTAATACCGCTGAGGATGCTGGATAAGAGGTGATCGTTCTCCAGATCTAAATTATTATGTGTGGATTTATGAATGAATGAAGTCCGCCCCATAAAAAGAGTTTGTGACGTGTGTGAGATGGAAATCAAACTTCTACCCTCGGATGCTCAGGGGTCCATACCCTCAGAAGCTGCTGTACCCTTCCTTCCGTTGTAAAGCGGAATATGAGAACAACAACATAAATAGAACCAGCGATAGTCGTTTCACCAAAACCTTCTTGTACACTATCTAATACAGATGCTATCCCAGAAAAACTTTACTTTGTATTGGCGTATAATATTTACGAAATTTTAACCATTGGCGTAAATTCAGCATTTTTACTGAATCTATTGTGTGATATTTGGCGATTGCTCTGTATCTCTCTGGCATGCCTTTAATAATATCCAAAAATGGAATTTGTGTTGCGATTTGAGCAGGAATTTGATATAAAACTATACTTGTAACCGTAAAATCCCATACGAAATTTCATATATTTATATTGGGTTTTAGAGTATCGTATTTATACATTTCCAAAGTACAGACGGCCAACCTTTTGTTGGATTCGACTCAAACTTTATAGGTATCTACGCTATGTATGTTAAATCTATGCAATGAATTTAATCCATTTATCTCTATTTATTTTGCGATTATCGTGCTAAGTTATATTCAAATTCCCATGAAAACACATTTGCTCTGAACGGAATTTGCTCAATATTGGATAGAAATATAGAAATTTGGTTTTAAAAGTGTGTACTAAATTTTATGCACCTAACTCAAAGCTTATTTGAGTTTACTTTGTCATAAACAGACAGACAGACTAACATCTTTCAAAAATGTGTTTTTCGAACTTAAGCAGTCTAAAAGGAGAGATTCGTCAAAATCTCGAATTTGAATTTTTTGGCTAAAATACCTTTTTTATACTACGTATAGAATATACTATATATACGGCATACATTTTCTATGATGCATATTGAATATACTAAGTATATGGCATACCTTTTTTATAATTCGTATAGAATATACTATATATACGGTATACCTTTTCTATACTACGTATAGAATATACTATATATACGACATACATTTTATATGATACATATAGAATATACTACGTATATGGCATACCTTTTCTATAATTCGTATAGAATATACTACGTTTACGACATACCTTTTCTATACTACGTATAGAATATACTATATATAAGACATACATTTTCTATGATACATATAGAATATACTACGTATATGGCATACCTTTTCTATAATTCATATAGAATATACTACGTTTACGACATACCTTTTCTATACTACGTATTCGGGAAAGTAATCAGAAATCCATAAGTTGGCAATAGTTCTGATTGTGAAACTACGTTAACTTTTAATGAATAGCACAAAATCAGAAATATATCATTAAACTTTTGATATCACTGATAAATTGTTTATAATGGTCAATATCCATGTTGCCAAAGGTATTTATTCTATTTCTGAGTTAACCGCAACTATTTACATTATTTTGGTAAGATGTCACATATTTGCAAAGAAAATATTGAATAGAGTTTACATTGTCGTCCTTCAATAAAAGATGTTAACATTATATGTAGGTGTAACTTTTGTAATGCATACATATGGGATGCATGTGTAGTTTTTTGACGATTACTTTCACTATATATATGTATATGAAAAAGTAATAAAAAAGATTAAAACGAAATCTGCTATGCGTATTTCAATGTATCATGTCAGAATATCATTTCTTGAACGGCTAGTACAAGTTAATTATATTTTTATTCATTTTAATGGTTTCATCGAATGAGTCACTTTAGTATTGCAAAAGATGCAAAAAACTTTGTCTCGCAGTTATTGTTTGAAAAATATCACATTTCCTATTCATTTCATTTCATATCATCACGTGCTCAAAATGATATTTCTCTAGGTTTTACTTGCTGTAGTTCTTAATTTATTTTTCTTAATCAGAGTTTTTGTAAATGGGATGGCATCACGTTATTAGAAGCTGATTTTCTGAGGTGCTCTTGCAGATAATAATATTTCAATTTTCCTTTTGTTCCAATTTTAGCCTGTGGATTTTTGTTGACACCACAAATGTCATCCCCCCCCAAAAAAAAAAACATCATTTTCTGACATGATAAAAAATCGTTTCCAAAAATATTATGTCAGATATATAAGAGCAATATATGAAGTATAAGCTCATATAACGTTTATTATAGAAATCATTCGATTTATTAGAATATTAAGTACATATTAAAGCACCATTTCAATATAAGCGACTGCAACAAGCTATTACTTATTAGAATAAGAGAAAACGGATGAGTAAATCAGCAGTTAAAATGGTTAATTTAGATAAAGTTTTAATATTTTGAAAAATAAGATTGTTATATTGGTTTAATAAGCTACTTTTAATATACGACTACATAAACTATATAATTATTTACACCATTTATATACCAAATCTGTTTTTGTCGCCATACTATTATAAGAGAACCGATTATAGAATTATATTTTATATTTAAGAATAAAACGATAGATTATATTTTATATTTAAGAATATGGTGATCAATATAATATACTGTAATTGGTAACTTACAAAAATTGTCTGAAAAAAAAATTAATTTCTAACCAACTCTAGCATATATTTATACTGTTATTGTTTCACACATTTAATTAAAAAGAAGTATAATTCAATTGTATGAAACCAGATATTCACAGTAATAATATTTTAAGACGTATATGGATTGAACCATTAACATTTGAGGAGCGAAATGTTCCGTAATTGTGCAGTTGTTATAGCATGGCCCCATTTGTCACATAAAACCCTAAGAAAATCTTTCAAAGGCTCGGCTGA
>JAOUZG010026486.1:2733-19983 GCA_026289955.1 Argiope argentata | reverse complement strand
TTCGTTAAGAAAGATTATTATTCAATCAGAAAAATCTCTTATATAAGAAAATAAAAAAAAAAACATTCCTATTTTTTATGAATGGTTCCTCTATGTTTTCGGAATACTTTGAGTTTATATAGTTGTAATTATGTTGATTATGACAATATTTTATCGCATTTAAATTATAAACATAGCTATAGTCGCTTAAAATCTATTCACTATGATAACTGAAAATCTGACTGACCCTAGTAGCACATAAATATTGTACAATATTAATCAATATTCGCAATATTGTTTGGTGTAATATAAAAACCGCACAATATTGTACAACATTATGCAACACGATGCACCTGGGAAAGCGAATAAATTTATGATAAAGGGAGTTTTGTGTTGCAGTATTTTTTTCCCTCGATTAAATAGTCATTAAACATAAATATACTTAAAGTTAAGGCTCTATTTAACCGAAATTCAATATTAATCTCATATTTAATATTCCGCATCAAATGACTTGATGATAAGGTCTCGAAATTCTAAGCTGGTTCCGTGGTTCAAGGCAATTTCCATTGTCAAGTAAATAAGCATGATGCTTGGCAAATCCGTCAAGATTGAATACCTTCCTTTTGTCTTGGTACAAAGATGTGAAGTCGGATATCGTATTGATCTGAACCACCGATAGATGGCAGCACAGTATTTAAATTAATTATATGATTGACATTCCGGTAGCGGGATAGACTGAGCTTGGCCGGCGAGAGTTAACGTGAATGTGACATGTTGTGTTGATAGCTAAGACCGAAAAGCATGGATGCCTGGTGGATGTTGGATTACAAATGTTGTAATGTATACATTTTCTCATTGTTTTCATGTTTTATGTTGTGTATATGTTCGACTGTGATTGTTATAAATAAGCAAATTTAAAAAGATAAATTTTGAGTAATCACTCGGCTAAATTTTGATGGCATCGCAGAATCAGGAAATTGTATGCTAAAAACAGTAGCTGCATATTTTGATGGTTCTGAAACTAAAAATACTTATTACGTCATCTATTAGTTTTGAATTTCCGTGAGATACCATTTATTTTGCTAACGAATATTATTATCCATAATTTTATATTTTCAAACCTTAAAAAATCGCCCCTTTGGTTAAAGATGGAAAGTTGAAGTACTTACTTGGCGACCATCTTGTAATAAATGCCGGTATCCGTTGTGGTCAGTTTCTTGTCGATGACTTTAGCTTGTTTCATCCATTTATCACTGTTGGACAAGGTGATGGCTTCACCAGTGCTCTTACAATCTCCGAACTTGGCGAAAAGTTTGAATTGGTCTTTGAAAGAGGGGCCTTCGACGGCTGAACTTTCGTTCGAGGCGTTCTCCTTGGTCGCAGGAGAATTTTCCTCGGGGGCAGGTGAACTTCCTTCAACAATGGCCGCCATGGCTTTGACTCAATAACTGTCGGAGAAGCAAAAGTTAAAAGCATTGTACCTGCATAAAGGCATAAAGAAACTATCTTAAATATTTAATTGCATATTCTATCACCATGCAAAATATTAAGGGACAAAAATTTTTTAACAATCTGCTTGAATATTGTATGCAAAAGGATAATCACCTGTAAAATAACCTTTATGAGAAAAATAAATAAGTTTAAGATAAATATAGGCCAAAACAGAAGAAGAATATTTTTAATTGGCATCATCAATTTATGCATTATAATAATTGGACAAATTAACGAATCAGTCCCAACCATTAGTTCGATTTCACCTTTTTATTCTATATGAACCCTAGATTTGACGATAGTAATCGATTGTCGCCCTTTATGAGAACGCAGTGTTCCTCAGTTACAATTAATTTACCGATTTTGCTAATTTTTATTTAGTACGAAAGCTCATAGTGCATAGATAAGTCATTAATGGGACAGCGGTGGCCTGATGATAGAGTCTGGGCTACGGAACGGAGGGTTTCAGGTTAGATACCCGTTTTCTCATAAGTAAGTGGGTCTGGTGCATGTTAAAACCTATTGGGCCAAAGGCTGATGTGAAGAAGGGGCGCAGGCCCAGGTGTCATCCTCGTCATCTGATCACGATTCACAATCACGCAGTACGTCCAAAAAGAGTGCCAAAGTGTAGTTTTAAAACGGAAAATTAATATGACCAAACTAAATTAACCTCAAACTATAGATAAGTTATTAATGACCGTCTGCCTCTTGTCATGTTCCATTTTCGTTTGGTATCATAATTGTGTGTCTATCTTTAATAGCTGGATCTATTTCGCCAATTCATTTTGTTATGTAACTATCATAGTTAGCCAACTATGATTAGCGAGAAAGTTCTTTTGTTGCAGTGGAATGTAATTGGTCAAATATGGTGCATATAGCTAAATTAATATTATTAATATAGTTACGTTTTTAGCGTAACAATTTTCAGATTGAATGGACTTTACTTGAGGACAGCCCAAACAAATTTATTTATAGCTATTTAGAGATATTTACAGGATGACTTGATAAATTAAAACTTCAGATAAAAACAATCCAGCAATCAACAGTCACTTACAGTGTAAATGCAAGCCTTGCGCACAATAAACACAGACTGCAAAACAGATATCGTTTAGCACAGCAAACAGTAAATCACAGCGAGCTCAATAACACAACGTTAACAGCAAACGTAAACACAGCTCACTAATAACAAGCAAGAAAAGTAATCCGCTAGTCCAGCGAAACGCTTCCCTTCTGAGAGAAACTAAACTAACTAACTCACTCCACTTCCATCTTACGGCAACTCGTCCCTTATATAGCCGAGCGTGCCCGCGCGAGGCTTCGTGAAAGGTCCAGCGGCTACCAGACTATTTCTTTCTCCAAATCAACCCGGCTGGAGCGAAGCTCCTCACCAAACACCGCCAACCTCGGCACGCCTGCACGACAGTCGCCCACTCATAACAATATGATAGACTGGTCACGGAAGAAGTTAATGTTTAAGTTTCTACATCTGGTAATAAATACACAGATGAAGTATTTGATGAGTTGTAATAATAAATTATCGCAAACAAAATTAAATTACATTAGAGTAGAGAAACATTTTTAATGATATAGGGATTATATAGATAAAAGAATTTAGCACGTTATTGAATTATTTTTAATTTATGATATATTTCCCCTAGTAATTACATAATTTTCATTTGTTGTATACATTCAAGAATGAGTAGGTACTTAAATTGACGTTTTTTAAACTAATGTTCATCAGTTCTCTTCAGTAAAAATGGACATCTGTTAAAATATCTTCTATGCAAGGACATGAATTTAAGAATTGCAGTAAAAAATTGATATTAAAAGATTTTCTATCTAAGGACATTATTTTAAGGAATTCAATAAAAAATTGACATCTATTAAAATATCTTCTATCTAAAGACAATATTTTAAAAACTTTAGTAAAAAAATGATATTTATTAAAAGATTTTCTACCTAAGGATATTATTTTAATAAATTCAGTAAAAAATGGATATTTATTAAAAGATCTTCAATCAAAGGACATTATTTTAATAATTTTAGTAAAAAAATATCTATTAAAAGATCTATCTAAGGACATTATTTTAAGGAAGCACATCTTTATTAAAGCGTAAAATTTTAAACTTTTATACCGAAACAAAAGCAACGGATTGAGATCTTATATGGCATTTCATATTATTCAGTTATCTTTCAGAATATTTCTGAAAAATAACTGTAAAATTCAATATAGTTTTATTCCTTTTTTTAATTATGTTTTAATTTATGTACTTTAACGTTGGAAACATTTTTATTGACAGATAACATAAAATTCATCATTGTTTTAAAATAAATTTTTATAGCCTTATTAATCAGAATCAGATTTATCGAACTCATTTGATCCATAAATATATACAATCATCAAATAAAATCCTGTTTAGAATTTACTTTAAAAAATTTCGATATTAAATTGATCACAAGAATGTTTTTTAATTGAATTCTGTTTAAAATTTCTGTAATAATAAAGTTCCTGATATTAAACTAAAAAGTAGTTTATGGGAAAAATGAAATGAAATCATATTTTTAAAATTTCTGTAATGGTAATGTGCTTGATATTTAACTAATACACAATTTACATGAAAATTAAAACCAAATCACCTTTAACAAAATATTGACTATATTTAAAGGTTATGATTTAAATAATTTTTTTACATATAAGTCAAACAAATTAATTAGAATTCATTCATAAAATGATGCAGCACAAGAATTTTCGAACATTTTCACAAACTAACGAATTTCAATGCAGAAAAACACTTTGTAGCTTTCTTTGCTATTCGAATAATGTTTCCTTTTGCAAACTATTCACATTCGAATAAATGTTTCCATTTGCAAACGATTCACATTCGAATAAACGTTTCCTTTTGCAAACGATTCTCTGCCTCGTCTAGATGAATTTGCTTCACTGCGGTGGCTCTGTCGTGATGCGGAAATTCGGAAAGATCACGTAACCTTTCTTATGACGGATGTACGGACGAGACAGGGCAGGTGCTAGCTCAAGGATTCTTCTTCCCTCCTCCCTCTGCCCAGGCATCGTCTAGAATATTTTCTAAGAGAGCTGTTTTTAAGTGCCAGCCCGTTTTGCTTTTTAATCATTGCAGACAAACATCTTACTTTCCAAATTAATTTTAAATTTGTTAATGTCATCCCAGTTTCAAGAATAATCAAGTTTGCGTATTTTCTTCAGTTTATTTGTTTTACGTGAAATTATTTATTAAATTATTTTTCATTTTTATAATTGAATGATATAGGACGAATAGTATTGGTAAAATCTTTATGTCTTAACGAATGCACTACACTGTAGTAAATAAATATAATACAAACACACAAGGATTTAGGTTTAAATATTAAAGAAGGGAATATTACGCTTTGTACCTTTAATAGAATATTAAGAGGAAATTCCAAAAATATTCAAATAATCACTGTAAATAATACCATCATCCAAACTAAAAATACGGATTCCTTTTAAATTCACTCAAACGATTTCAAAAAATGTCTGATTAATGAATAACAAATTTTTAAAAATTGATATTGTATAAGTAAAATTATAATTTGTATAATAGAATTATAATTTGAAATTATATTACTTATAAATATTGTACAAATAAATTATAATTTGAAAAATAATTACATTATAATTTTTGCATTGCAAGTATTTTTACTTTCAGAATTTTTTTCAATTGATTTATTTTTAGAAGAATTTTTTTCAGATTATGAATAATCGTTTGCGTTCTGAAAGGAAGAAAAAAAAAACTTTATTTTAAAACTGAGATATTTGAAATATATTGTAAACATTATAAAAAGAATATTTTTTTTTCATTTGATGGCCCCGCAGTATTGAGATAAACATTAATATAAACAATTAATATAAAAAAATTTTAGACAATTCATACTAATGTAATCAAAGAAATTTTTTATTTTAGTTACTTTTTATTAAAAAGTTACAATTTTATGTTATCAAAATATTAATTTATTAATAATTACAAATTTTATTTTATTAATAATTACAAATAAATAATTTATCAAAAACATTATGCCTGGCTAAAACAAAATGAAGTCCGTATCCACTGCAAATAAATCAGAACACACGCAAAACATACTCAATTGGCGGTGAATTTAACACAGTTAGAACACACTCAATTGGCGTTGAATTTTGTTCTTCAGTTGGGGTAACGCAAAACAGATTAGAATGTTTTAAATTTTTTTTATTCTGTTGTATTTTAATTCGAAAATACTTCAAAATGAATCCAAAAAAATCGATAAATTAGCGATGTTTAATTCAATTACAAACTTAAAAAAAATTTCTATATTTGAAGCGTATAAAAAATATCGAGAAAAAAAATCGTCGAAAAAATTCGAATTTGGGGAGTTTCTATGTTTCATATCCACCATAGTTCCAGAAAGCCTATTTTTGGAATTATCTATGTTCTTCCATCCGTCTCTCCGTGAACACGATAAGTGAAATACACTTTGATGAATATGGAGTAGATTCTCTGCTCCATATGCATTCACAATTTTAAGCAGAACTAAATGAGATAACTTTATTAGAGAGAGTTAAAGAAAATTATGAGCAGACCACGCATGTTAATGTTTTTTTTACGCAAATATATTACTATCTTTAACTACAGCGAAAGTTATCGACTATAAAATATAATTTTAATATAAATATATTTTACAATTTATACAGAAGGGTAAAGGGATTTTAATATATTTAAGCTTAAGCTATTTAGGCTTAACAATTTATACAGAAAAGATAACGAGATATTTATTAACTGGATATTCATTAGAGTTTCCCAAAATTGTTTTCGATATCCCATAAGAATGAACATTTAACGTTTTTGTGTGTTTGTGTTTGAGTACTTGCATGTGCATGAGTTGTGTTTGAGTACTTGCATGTGCATGAGTTGTGTTTGAGTACTTGCATGTGCATGCGTGCACATTTACACATCTAACTGTGCGTCCAAAATATACTTTTCAGCTTTCTATAATAACACTTTTAGCACATTTAGTTTTCACATTTGGCTTTTACGTAAATAACTGCAACCGCGCAAATAATCACCAAAAAAAATAGCCAAAGATCGCACTCAATATAGACAATATTGTAATTACTTTCCTCCGATTGTATACGATTAAAAATGTGCTTAATATTTATTAGAAAATATACGAGTAAATTTCGAGAAGAAATCTTACGTTGGTTGTTTATATTTTCTGAAATCGCAAGAAAATGGCCCTTTCCGCCATTTCTATATTTAAACCAAACTTAACCTACATTTGGTACTTTAATTTTAACCTCAGTGGTTAAGAAAGTTCCTAAGACTGCTTGCCGACTGCCTTTTGGCGTTGGTCCTAACAAAATCAGCTGTCTGTATCGCTTCACACCCACATCACAAGGAAAGCAAACTCATATCTGAAGGTTATTTTTGCACCCGGGCTTCATTTGACAAATGAAATATTGCAGAGGTTACTTTTTTAACAAATGGATGGGGAAAAAATCTAAAACTTCATTTCACACATTCATTTGAAAAAAAAGTGCCATATCTATTTCTGTATGAACAAGTTTTATGATTTGCAAAGGATGCAAAGATTGATAGCCATAGAAAGAAATGAGTGGAACTAAACAAATAGGAGTTCCAAAATGACGAAAGTTCAGAAAATATTCCAAGGGAGAAAAAGAATTCATTAGTTCAAGATTACTCAAGAGTTTGCTTCTTTAGCATTTTTTGAATATTTATTTTAAAATTATTTACAATGTTTACGCTTCAAAATAGATATGTCTGTATTTTGAAGTGCCTTAAATCACTTAAGATTGTTCCAAAGAAAAACTTGAACGAATTTATTATTCCCCGAAGAAGTTTATTCTATTTAAATGGTGAATATTTCTTCAGTTGAGAAAAGGCAGTATTTCCAATTAATTAATTTATATAGATGTTTTTACATAGACACGCTAATTAAAATAAAATATAATCTTATAATTATACATATAGAGAGAGTTGAATTATACATTTAGAATTGAAACATTCCAATCGTTCTTCTGTGTAAATTCTGAGTTTGTTCTTTGTTATTCTTGTTCTTGTCTCGTTTCGTAGTTGACGTTCTACGGTGAGCGTTCTATAATGAAAAGTATGGAATTGTTAATGATTGTATGTATGTTGTTGGCACACGAATTTATTTAACTTTCTAATTAGATAACTCATCCTATTTTGGTAATTTATTGTTAATATAATTTTTTAAAATAATATTTGGAGCATTTGGGATGCCAAATCGTTTCATATTGATTTTTTCGTACTTAAATACCTAATTCTGTGGCTTAATTGCAGACTAGAAAATAAAAATTCAGTAATTCGATGAGCGTGTCAGACACGTCATTGTATGCGAAGTGGTTAAATATTGTTGACTAGAGATTTAGTTTGATCATTCAGAAAACGAACCAGCACTCGTCGAAAGTTTATAGAATAAGAAATGCGTACAGTCCATTTAGTATTCTACATTGACATTCCCTTAAATTATAATTTCTTCAATTTGCCAATATCAACTTAGATTCATATTTCTCCCAAGACCAAATAGTTGCTTCCAATTTCTAAATCGAGGATCTCCAAATAAGCTATAGATAATGTTTGTTTATTCGAAAGCTTTAATATTAATTAATTAATTACTATTCAAGTTAGAATGAAGAAGTCTAAACCTATATATGGAGTTGGATATAAAAATTCAAAAACTATAGGACGTGTTGTTGTTGTTACTAATGGCACTTGCCATGCACCAGCCCTCTGATGCATCCGCGGATTTAAGCCGAAATAAGCGTCTCTTCTTTTGAAGTAAGAGTACTTTTAAGCTACACACTCATAACAGTTGTTTTCAAAGCCCCTTTTTACAAGGGGGAGGGCACATTCACATGCCTCACAGATAGAACACAGAACAACAACTTTTCCCTAACTTGAATTGATCCCGGGAAGCTCAGATCTCGGTGATGACGTGTTACCTCTATGCCTGGACGCCGGCCTGTAGCACGTAAAATGGTATATATTTTGTTTACATACAAAAAGAACAAATAAATGTGGTCGAAGTCGTTTATACAGCGACATAGGATCATAAAAATGTAACTGAACAGCTAATAATTATTCAAGAAATAGACAAATATCATTGCTAAAAGAATCTTTCCGGGACTAACATAAAAATTTGGATATAATATTTTCTTTTCTTTTAGTATGTTTTATAAACGAAACCTTATAAAAAATGAAAGAAACAATTTTAAACGACTTACTTTTATAATTGCGGAGGCACATCTAAAAGACTAAATATTATAATTCGAACAAAATCTGAATTTTAGAAAAAAGAAAGAAAGGAAAGAGAGAAAGAAAGAGAGAGATGGAAATATAGTGTTATGTTGACTTAACCATGTGGGGGATAAAATGTTTCTTCGACTTAGCTAAATACATAGGAATAATTCTAAAATTATTAATATTATTCTTATTATGGTATTAAAACCGGGTGTCCAAAAAGTTCCCGTACTGATGATTTGTGAATTTATTTTACAAAAACAACAGGTTAAAAAAGAATTATTTTTATGGCAATGATAAAAAGCACTTTTAACATAACTAAGGAAAAAATACTGAACTTAAATTTATAATAAATGTTCAAAATGTCCACCCCTTTCTCGGAGACAAAGCTGAACTCGTTTGCGCATGTTTTTCGAAACGCGTTTTATCATGCTAGGAGTGATTTTTTATATCCTTTGGGTAATTGCGATTTTCAAATAATCTATTGTTTGAGGATCACCTTCATACATTTTGTCCTTTAAATATCCCCACAGAAAAAAGTCCGGGATGGTCAGATCAGGGGATCGAGGTGGCCAAAGATTTTTTGAGATAAATCGATCGCCGAAAAAAGCTTCAAGCATGTCCATGGTTTCATTACTCGTATGGAAAAATTTTATATACTTGAAAAAAAAATCATGGAAAATGATTTTTTAAATTTGGAGTACGGGAACTTTTTGGACACCCGGTATTTTCTAATTACAATCGACTACTCCGATCTGCCCTGAGGCACACATATAAATCTGAATGATTGGAAGCCACTACAGCATAAATATTAACTATGGTTGAATCCAAAAAAAATCATCAATGGCTACTGTACAACCCCTCATGAAAGAAACACATCTCATCCTCATAAGAGGTAGATAATCTCAAACCATTTCTGTACCCTACAGAAAGGCAAAATCAACCATACAGAAAGCTTTCCATCTTTACATCTGAAGACCAATCATCAGCATGGGAAGGATAGTATTTTATGAAGTAGATTATGTTTGATAATTCCAATTATACCACAATTTTGGAAAGACATTATGACGTTTTCAAGGTATAGTTCAACAAGCTGGCAAAGAGAACAGTCCATTTAATAAACCATCCAACGAATGTATCGCAGCTTTAATAACATTTCTAAGATTAATTAAAGCATGATAAACTAGATCCCAAACTTAAACGCCATAATCGAGGCCTGTAGCAGATTCAGTCATATTCGAATGACGAAGCAGGATCAGGTATAAATGCCATAAAGAGATGATTACGGGTACCTAGTTTCGCCAATTCCGGATAATCTAAATGGCAATCCCCCCCTCCCCAAAACCCAAACACCTGGAACCAATGCAATAGTGCATTCAATTAGTCCGCTGTTTACAGATGGGCAATCTGGCGCATGCGTGTTGAGAATGAATAAAATTATAGAAAGCTACTGCTGTCTGGCTCTCCCGTTATTCCAATGCGGAAGTAATTAATTGTATTAAAGACAGAGGCGCTTGTGAAAATGCAGCGCGTTGCGTCGGTTGCTATGAAATAAACTGGCATTCTTGACGCCCAACAACACTCCCTACCCTTCTGTTTTGAATAATTTTCATGAGCATTGGTTAATAATAAATTAGATAGGAAAAAGGCAGGACCCCATTTTATCTCTCAGAGGCATTTTAATAAATGCTCTTAACTCTATTTAGCTTATATTTAATGAAATGTTGCATCTATAAAGAGCTTTATAGTAATCAATTACTTACAATCAATTACTTGCATCTATAAAGAGCTTTATAGTAATCAATTACTTACAAATCAAATTTCCTGATTCGTGGTAAAATATTTTTTTTCCAGGAATTACAGATGATACGCTAAAGAGAGCTCAAGTACCAAAACAGCAAGGACAGTCCGGAATTTCAATTATTCGTTTGGTACTGAAAAATTATCCGTGATTCTTTCAAAATTTTAATTAAATGTCAAAATTCTTTCATTTCAATGCATTGTTTCAAATTTTTAGAGCTGATTTTGAAATCCCAATTTTTGTAGTTCATAAAAGTATCGAAAGCCAAGAATTATTCATTATCTTGAAATTGCACTTTAAACAAAACTTATTAGTATTTAGTTCATTAAAAAACAAGAAGATTAAATAATTTTAATTTCTTTGTTTGCATCTGAAGAAATCTCTTTTTTTAACATATACTGCGAATATAACATAATTTTGCTAAAATCATGTAGATTAATCAACATGAAAAAAGAATTAACGGGAAGATGTATTTTACTGCAAATTTATCGCAAAATATTTTTAATCAATTTTTTTTGAATTTTTATCGATTTTTTAAACAAAATTATTACTTTTTCTTTTTGTTTTATTTTGTACAATTTTTCCTTCTAATCACTATCCCGATATATATTCAAAGTTTTTTTGAATTCAAAGCTTAAAATTCTGGTGATTTTAATTGTTGTAATAGAATATTTAATTTTATTTGCGATTTTCCTCTTGGATATAATCAGTATTTTTATTTTTAATAGGCCCATAGACAATTTTCCTTTCACATGTTTTCAGTTATTGCTTGCGACGGAAAATAAAAAAAAATAAAAACCAGTTGCTCAAAAACAGATCTTAAATTTTCAATTGAGAAGGAAAGAAAGAATTTTTTTTCGTTAAAATATCAGCTTTATAAAGTGATTTCTAAATATCTATTTAAGGGTTAGAAATGCAAACAAGGTTTACATAAAATTCTTTTAATCTGCCTTATTGATTGAATACAAATGTATATAAAGATATTAAACTCAAAAAAAAATTATTTGTGGATTTACCTTTAATTTTACTTTCAGTTGAAACCAGCTCGTAATTTCCTCAGCCAATATAAAATAACATCCGTCAACGAAACACATAAAAATGAAAATTTTCGTTTGCTGTAATTTTTCTTTTCGAATAATCCGCTTCAGTCAAATATAATCAAAAATAAGTCGTTTGGTTAAATACAGGTAAAATTGGTAAGTATTCTAAAATTTCCTATTAAAAAAATCATTGATTTAGATCTGAATAACATAAAATTGCTTTTTAATACGAAATATATGTTCAAATTCATCTTTTTGATGTGAAACAATGCCAAAATCGTTATTTATTTAAAAAAGATTTATAAAAAAAGAAGCAAAAATGTTTCATCTGATGACAATTCATTGTGATCATATCTGTACTATTCACTAGTGGCCTTAAATAAAAAAATAGTTCGTCACATAATCCTACTTTTTCATAAAATTCAAAGTAAATATAAATAAGCATATTAATATAAAAATTTTGATATAGTAAAAAATTAATTTAAAAAGCAAACAAAGAAACTAACAAAATGAGAAAATGAAGGTACCTTATCCTCCTCCTGTATACGCATAAAAACTGTCAGCCACGAGTGTCTAGATATTTACTTTTAGAGGCACATGAGCGTTTTCTGCTTCCCAGTATAGCAGATAAAACCATATAAGAATTTTTCAGCTAATTTTTGACTAATATAAACAGAAATGTGGTACAGAGAATCTATTTTAGAAACCACAGATGGTAGATTCCTAAACGAATTTAGTTTAAAATTTGATGCTGATCTATGTTTTAGATACTAAAACTGTGTGCCAAATTTTAGTTGCACATCTTTTAAAGATTTAAAGTTAGCGTGTCCCTTTTTTATTCTGAAAGATGAACTTAAAAGTTCATTTTCGTTAAAAGTTATGAATAAAGCTAAAAGCTACGCATTTCGTTAAAAGTATGAATAAAATTTTTTACGTTCTCGTTAAAAGTTCAGTGGAAAGTTATGAATTCGATGTAAAGACCCCAAAATAAATTCCATTCCTATATGCCACAGAGATATTATGGGTAACACAGGTAAAATTACTATTACCAATTACAACAATTACTACTTATTTCAAAAATTTGAGAATAACAACAATTCAGTATTAAAATATGATTCATATAAAATTTTACCGTACTAGTTACGAGATGCGATTCACACCAACTTGTAATATAAAAATTTATCTGAAGTGCAGTGTATTTTTAGCAAATGTATATCTAAGTTGCCGAACCTCCAAAACTTTTCATCTATTACTTCGGGAAATATATGTATTCATTCTCAATTTCAAAGTTTTTAACTTCCAAATTCTCACTCTTTTATTCTCTTTTTCGGTTCTTTTTAATATTTATTCTTATAAAAGGTGTCCCAAAATTAACGAAAAATTTAAATTTCGTGCAGTAAAGTGGTGACAATTCTATTAAAAACATTTGAAAGCTGATAGCTTAACGGTTGTAAAAATGGAGCGTTACATGATAGAGCAACGTGTTTTCATTGTTGAACAATATTTTAAAAAATAATGAAAGTCTAGCCATAATTCAAAAAATTGAAAATTGGCCACCTAGATTGTGTGATTTAACACCATTGGATTTCTTTTTATGGGGTTATTTGAAATCAAAAGTCTATGACAACAAGCCCATATTCACGCTTGCATTAAATTAGAAAATTCAACGCTGCATCAACAAAATTCATCAACATTTATTCAAATATGGGAAATCTTGACAAAAGGGGGCATATGTTCCAGCAAAGTCGTGGAGGCTATTTGTTCTTTGTGTTATTCCATACATAACCCTATCCTGTGTTCTTTACAATTTAATAAGAATTTTAAAAAATTAAAGATTTTTAATTTATTTTATTCAAATTTTGTTTTAAAACTCTATTCTATTCTGTAACGCTCCCATTTCACTAACCCTAAACTATTAGGTAACAAATAATTTTTTTACTAGGGTTGCCAACACCTTACTTTACAAATGGTGCCAAATATAAATCTTACATTAATTTTGGGACATATTTTATTCTCAAAAGGAGTCTTTATTTCAAAAATAAGAACCGGAAACCTTCTCATTTTATTAATAGCAGTACATAAACACAACAAAAAAGTCGACATAAAAGGTTTTTCATCCTTTTGTCCAAAAAAGAATGAATTGACAAATTTTCCCGCTTCTGGTAAAAAGCACTTCCGAAACTATGTTCTACATTTTATTCTCAGCATGAAAGAGAAAGTGGAAGAGGGGGAGTAGCTAAATGCTCAGGCCAAGTTTCACTTTCAGAACTCGGTGGTTGTGAATAACATCCAGGGCTGGCCATTTTCCAAAATGGTTTCCGCTTTTCCTCGTTCGAAACGGAAACATTGCTTTGCCCCCTTTTTTTTCTCAATCTTGTGACAGTTTATTGCAATGCGATATCAGTTGTTTCTAAATGAATAGTTAAAACAAGATAATTCGAATCAGGTCGCATTTCCAATGTAATTTCAGGTTAGATCTTGTGCGCGAAAGTTGTTTTCTTTTATTGAAATGGGATAAAAGATTTTAAAGGGACTATTTTCATGAGTGGCTTAAATTCGGAAACATTTCATCATATATAAAAAGTAATAACCAATCACACTTATTTTT
This sequence comes from Argiope argentata, assembly GCA_026289955.1. NCBI lineage: Eukaryota > Metazoa > Arthropoda > Arachnida > Araneae > Araneidae > Argiope > Argiope argentata. Next base: position 5,751 of record JAOUZG010026486.1, on the reverse strand, counting down.
TCAGTTGTTTATGAAAAAATTGCAAACATTTTCTCAAATTAAAGAAATTAAAACGTCGTATAGAAAGTGCGCTACAACAATTTGTGTAATAACTTCAATATTTAACGGACTGCTTATTTCCCATGCATTTTTATTAATAAATATAATCTACACCACATTTATCCAACAGCATCATCAGAAAGAAGAAAGTAATATCGGAATAATAAGCCAAAATAGATATTAATAAAGAAAGTATTTAATACTAAAAGAATAAAATATTTTAACACCATTAAAGAATACTTGTTATCATGTCAGAAAATGATGTTGTTTGGGGGAAGAGGTTTCTGGTGCCAGCAAAAATTCGTTGGTGAAAAATAAACATTTAAATATGTAAGCGAAAGACTGAAATTTTACTATCTGCACGAGCATCTCAAACAATCAGCTTTTAATAACGTGTTGCCAATCCATTTACAAAAGCTCTGATTAAAATGAATAAGTTAATGACTACAGCAAATAAAACTAAGAAAAATGTCATTTTGAGCACGTGATTATATGAAATGAAATAAATCGGAAATGTGATTTTTTTTGTAAACAATGAATGCGAGACAAAGTTTTTTTGCAACGTTTGCGATACTAAAGTGATTCATTCAATGAAACAATTAAAATGAATAAAAATATAATTTAACTTGCTCGAGCACGTGGTGCTTGGCCGTTCAAGAAATTATGTTCTGACATGATACATTGAAATATGCATAGTAGATTTCATTTTAATCTTTTTTTATGGATGTGTTACTAATAAACTTCATAACAAGATGAACCTAACTTTAAACATGAGATTATTTATATTTTCATTTGAATCTAATTTTATAATTCCAAATTCATCAAGAAAGTTCAAGATTTATGTTAAAGTGTCTTCCATTTGAATAGTAGTTTATCACGATTAGTTATTATTGAGCAAGTTAGATATCAAGATAGGTTTAGATTTGCAGAAATCAGAAATCAAAGCAAAATTACTTCAATGCTGTTTTTATTTTTTGAGTCTTTATCTGTTTGTTTTGTTAAATTATAAATAATGGAGTAAAATGTAACATTAAGTCATGCCAGACTCTTCGACCCCCCATGAATAGTTTAAATCCCCCACGGATTTAAACCATAACACTGAATGTCCGAACTGCCGCAATAGCAACACTAGCAGGAGCCGTGGTTGAGTCCTAAGGGCCATCACCGGTCACGGCACATCCCTTCCTGCTGGAAGTATATCTCATCATCTATGGGTGGAGCTTACCACCATCTATTAGTGGACCCTCCTGGGAGTCGAGAACCGACCACCATGCCGGAAGCCTCTCACTCTCATTTGGAGGTGCCTTCCCCCTGGGGGGCAACATGTAATATCAAAAACAAATTCAATAAATTTTACTATTTAAATTCGCATCAAAAAGTAACCATGGTGGGTATAAGAGTAAAATAATGTATGAAATATGTACAATAGGTAACGAAATCAAAATATATTTGCATTCTCAAATTTTCCATGGCTGCATTTTTTCAAAACAAATTAATGAATTTAAATTTTTTGAAAACTAAATATTGAATTGAAAGTTATGTCGCATTATATAATGAATGGCAATTGTTCCAATTTCTAGCAAAAAAATACACTCTTATGTACCGCTTTCACTAAGAAAACCAGAGGAAGTGTTCTCCCCAAAACTTTCTAGTATACTTTACTAAATTTGTCATAACAAAGAACGCCATGCATGGTATTGGTCTACAGTAGCTCCCAAATATTAACTTTTGTTGTGAATTTAGTATTTTATTGAACCTTCCATGTCATCCTAAGTGAGTTTTGTTAGTGATTAATTCGTGGAATGTGGTTAATAATTTCCGAAAATCGAATTTGGGCTTTAGACGTATTTTTCTCAGCCGATTGAAACGAAAAATTTACACAAAATTGCAATTGTATACAAAAATTTGACATAAAATTGTATTAAAGTCACAAAAATCCATAACAAATTTAATATATCTAATGCAGTCCAATTTTACTTATTTCTGAAAGTACAGACCGACAGACAATCACAAGATTTGACGAATGTCTACAATATAGATGTTAGAAATGTGTACTAAATTTTATCTATATAGCTCTCTTTGTTTCACAGTTATCGCATTTGAAAAAGGTGGATAGACGGACTTCATCTGAGTAGATTTCACTCAAAATTTGACTAAAATCTGCAAATATGATGTAAAGACCATATACTAAATTTCAAATCTAACTAAAAACATTTTTGAATTATATTCGTCAAAGACAGAGAGACGGACATTTCCTAATAGTGTGTTTTTCGATTTCAGTAAAGTCTAAAAAGGGGAAGATTCGTCAAAATCTCTTGTTCGAATTTTTTGATGATTACTTTTCGTGAACGAGAAAGTCAAAAAGAAATTCATAAATTGTGGATTAGTTCCTTATTGTGTAACTGCGTTAAGTTTCAGTTTATAATACCAAGTTAGGAATAAAATGGCACGACTTAACCTTTGAAATCATTGCGAAATATTTCTTAATCGTCATCATATCCGTGTTGCCTAAAGTATTTATCCTATTTCTGACTTAAAACACAAGTATTTGAATTCTTTTGATAAGATGTCACATATTTTGGAAGGAAATATTGAATAAAGGATTACATTGTCGATCTTCAATAAGAAAATGTTGACATCATTTGTAGGTGCAACTTTTAATTCCAATAGCATTAAAAAATCCACAACACTTTTGTTTTCCTTTGTCAACTGATAAAATGAAGCTAGATAAAAAGATTAGTCGATAGTGATAAAAATTGCACTTTCTTTTATCTTTGTTTTGAATTTCTTTTAAACATTTCAGTACTGAGAAAAGGAAACATTTATGTTCTTTTGACACTGGGAATTAAATCTTAAACTTATCCTGTTTTCCTGTTTAAATATAATATTTTTAAACTTCAAATCGAAAAATGCCTTAAATGCTTTAAAAACCTTAAAGCATTTTCATTCTTCGATTGGGAATACACTGTTTTTTTCAAA
>JAOUZG010026462.1:9289-27104 GCA_026289955.1 Argiope argentata | reverse complement strand
TTTAAAACATAATTTTATACATAAAACCAGGTTGTGAATCAATATTTCTCATTACTAATTTTACTACTGAATGGTGGTATTTATGCTGTCACAGATCCCATGCAAACAGACAATAAAACACATTTTAAAAATATTAAATTAATAGAAACAGCGAATTTACAATTAAGAATTTTTGAGGAATATTCGAATATTAATTTTCTTTTTACTGGTTAACTCTAAATATACAGAGCTGAGTTTCACATCAAGATAGCTGTCTTTCAAAGAGACCAAATAAAAGATATTTATTTTAAAGATACTCAAGATTGCACATCAAACTAGCTTGGGAATCAATATTTCTCACAATTAATTTACCACAGGAATGACAAGATTTAGTGAATCACCGAGCTCATGTACATAGTTAAATAGGCGCAAGACCATTATAATAATACATTTTTAATTCCAGTTGCAATTTGATGCTGCAAAATAGAAAATAGATTATAATTTTCTTTCAACTTCAATTGCATATAACAGAAATTCACGCAAAAACAATTGGCTATCAGAGACGCCATGTCAACAATATTCTTTCCTTCTTTCAAAACTCAAAAGTACCATCAAGCCAGACAGCAAATCAATATTTCTCATACTCCCACCCCCCGAATGACAGGATTTATTCAATCATCGGGGTGACGATGTTTTTCCTCGAACAGAACTATCTCCTCCTCTATTAACGATGCAGTTGTCAATCGCATTGCACGCGAGAGAGAGTCGTTATTTTCTTTTCATCAATCCATCAAAACATGGCGTCTGAATCCAGTGGGTGACACGTGTTTTCCACCAATCATTTCCCACCAAGGAAACAGCTTCCTGTACGAAAACAGATTATTTCGAGGGGAGAGTGAATCTCGAAGGGTGTTTTCACTGTTTTTCAAATGTTAAGTAATCACTTGCAGCTGTTGTTTTTCTTTTCTTTTTTTCCCTTGAGGATTTCGTTTCCGGTATGATATTTTAGGCGAGGATTAGGTACTCTTGGATACATTGTAAATTAGATTAAAGGAAAAGGACGACGTCTTTATAAGAGGATTGCTTCGTCTACAGTGTTTAAAAAATAAATGGATATATATTTTTTCTATCTTATATTTGAATTTTGAAAGGAAAAATATTTTAATGGTAAAATAAAGATTAAAAGGAAATCTGTTATGCATATTTCTAAGCCTTATGTCAGAGCATCATTTCTTGAACGGCCAAGCACCACCTTCTCTAGGAATTCGAATAATATTTTTATTCATTTTAACGGTTAGACTAAGTATAGTTGAATTTTTATTGTTGAAAATATTGATTGAAAGTCCTTAATGGCCCTACAATGTTTTTGCAGAGGTAAGCAACTTTCAAGTTGAAATGATCCACAAAATTTAACAAGCCTTTAAAGATAAAGCAATAGATTATACCCATGTACAGGGATTACATAATTCCTTCAATATGACTTTACGTCAGTACAGAGAAATAAAATGTTCTGTTTGATTTTCAACATCAAATTTTCAGATTGCTACTTTAAGATGATAATTTTAAAATAAATTAATGAAGATTAATATATATCAATGCCAGTCTTTGTTGTGAATAAAGATCAGATATTTTAACAAGCTTTGCACAACATAGGAAAATATTTTATATGGGGTTAATTTAATATAAAGATTAAAAGGAAATATGTTATTCATATTTCAATGTATCATGTCAGAACATCATTTCTTGAACGGCCAAGCACCACTTTCTCGTGCGTGTTCAATTATATTTTTATTCATTTTGGTGGTTTCATTGAATGAGTCACTTTACTATTGCAAACGATCCAAAAAACTTTGTCTCGCATTTATTGTTTAAAAAAAATATCGCATTTCCTATTTATTTCATTTCGTATTATCACCTGCTCAAAATGACATTTTTCTAGGTTTTATTTGCTGTAGTTATTAACTATTTTTTTAAATAAAAGCTTTTATCAATGGAATGACATTACGTTATTAAAAACTGCTATTTTATGATGCTCGTGCAGATAATAAAATTTCAATTTTTCGCCAACGGATTCAAATTTTTATTTTTCGCCTACGGATCTTTGTTAACTCAAAAAACCTTATATCAAAAAAGAACATCATGTTCTGACAAGATAAACATAATTTAATTTCGGGATTTTTATGAAGACCTTCGAGATTTTTATTAAGATGTATTTAAAACCTCCAAGGGAACGAAAAGCACAATTAGGAATTATAAAATTCTTTTTTTTTTTTTTTTGTAAATCTGATGACTGAAATATGTTTTCAATTAGATTGATCAAGTTTAGTATCTAGTTTGAATGGAATCTACCCAAAACAATATATATTCGGTTATTCGTGACAAATAAAACAACCCTAAAACGTGATAAAAACCGGGTTTAACGCTTATGAAATTCTGAGGCAAATTTGTCAAGAAATTGAACTTTCGAATTCATGTAAACACGATAACTCAATAATTCAATGAATGAAATAAATGGAATTCGGAATGTGATCATGTGATTACAATTGTCGTTTTGTGCCAGTTTTGGATTCAGGCGGTTTGAAATACATATTCATTTTTTATGTCATTATACTAAGTCCACATCTATTGTTGTGGTGGAACCTGAAAATAAAATTCTCTTTCCGAAGCGGACAGTTATATACATGAGAGAGATATATTACCTTAATTCGATCATATAAGTGAAAATGCCGGCGAGACTAATTAAGTTATTTTTTAAAAAAACACGTTTATTCTTTATCATACATATAGTACTAGCTTTTACCCTCGACTTGTATGCGTAGAAATTTTGATGTGTATTATGAGAACTGACGGTCTTATTACAATGAAATATGTTATCAAATCAAACCATACGATTATATAGTATACAGACCATTGAAAACAGTTTGAATTTTACTGTAACAAAAACTTAAATTAAGAAATCAAGCAAAAAAAATTATCGTCAACATTTTACGAAAAATTTTCCGACATATAAATTGACTGAAGGAAAATTATTTTTGAATTTTGCAATAAACTAAAATTTTGCCACATTAAGCTACGGTGGTAATAAAACAAAGCAGCAAAGCGATTAATCAAAATCAAGTCCATATCCGTTGAAAAAACAGTTATCAAATCATACGTAAATTTTCATTGCCAATTCCGGTAAAGCAAATGAGTGCATTTTCTATGCCGGTTGGGGTAACGTTATGCAGATTGGAAATTTTTAATTTAATCTATTATGTTCCATTTTCCAAAATTTTTAAATTTTATTTTCTCGACTCTCGAAAGTAATATTGATGGAAGAAATAACTAAACAGATTTTTAGTTAAAATGAAGTATTTATTAACTGAAGAAAGCACAAAAACGATTTAAAAGATAAATAAATAAAAGATAAAAAACACTCAGAGAATTAATGGGTTTAGGTTAAAATACGATAACGGTATGAACATTGTATCGCATTTTATATTAAAGTATGTGCCACATTTCCTTAATATAAATTACGTTTTCCGTAGCCAGCGTCTTGGCACGGAGAGAGCTCGTCCTCCCGCGATCTGCGTGTCCTAGTTAAGGCATGGTTGTTCTTCTGTGTACTATCGGTGAAGTGTGTTAATGTCCCCCCCCCAATATAAAAAGAGCTGTGCAAGCGAATGTGATGAGTGTATTGCTAAGTAGTACTCTTGGCTCTAGTAAGCGCTACTTCAAAAACAAGAGACGCTCATTCAACTTAAAATCGCTGTCGTTGCGCTTGAACAATCGTAAGTATCATTAGTAATAGCAATTTTTTACCTAATTTTGTGGGTGAAGTTACTGAAAAGAAATAGAAAGGAGATATTTTGGTCAAGAGGAGCGTAGATATCCAGGATCAGAATATACAAAGTCAATGCTCACATTCATCATGGATAACAGCTTTATAAGAAAACTACGCATTTTTTAACCCTTCACACTCCGATGGTGACTCTGAGGCACCATTCAAGACGGTGCATCATTTTGACGTTTTATTTATTCATTTTTCAAAATTTAATTCTTAAAAACTCCTGCATAATGGTTCAGAGATGTAGATTAATTTTTTAAAGAAATTCGACTTAAAAGAATTATGTATGTTTCTTTTTTATGCCAATAAACAAATCTTTGTATTAGGTGAATAATTTTGCATCTGATAAATGTTTGGAGTGCGAAGGGTTAATATAAATCTAGATAACGCATCCCTGTCCAATTATCGCCTTCCTTATAATCATTTATATCAGAGTTTCTAAAAATGCATTCCACTGTTGGAGAGATAATAGGTACGCCAGAGAATCAATAGATGGTGAAGATCTGTAACAGTTTTTCACATAACTGAGACATTAAATAATCCCGCTTTACGACACTTGCGTCATCTCTCTGCGTCGGTCATAAAAACGCTCGGCAATTGGCTCTCGTTTCCCGGCGATAACACTTTTACGATATCTAATTCATAATGGGTTAATTTTCAAGGGTAATTATGATGACGTAAGTATGGCGATACGAAGGTTCTTATTTACTTAAAGAGTTTTAATGAAATACCTGAGTTGCGGAATTGATATAAGACCGCGCTATTAAAGAGATTTTTTCTAAGACTTATTTGAATATCCGCATGGCTATTAATGATTTTATTTCTTTCCTTGAGTTAATGAGGAATGAAGTAAAGGTCGCATGTGATATATAACTTAACCCTTTATCTACTGATGGTACTTTAAAGTACCATTTAAAAATGGATTATACTGGCTTTCTGTTTCAGAGGTAGTGCTGTGAGTATCAGTTCGGACACGGTTGTTCTTCTGTGTTCTATCTTTGAAATGTGTGATCCCCCTCCCCTGTAAAAAGGGGCTGTGCAAGCGAATGTGATTAGTGTGTAGCTAAAGTCGTTCTTTTGGCCCTATTTGGCGCTACTTGAAACAAGAGATACATACTTTTGGCGTGAAATCTGCTGATGTATCTGTGGGGCTTGTCCATGGCAAGTGCCAAAAGTAACAACAAAAAGTCTGGATTATATTTTCGTAATATAACTATTTTTTCCGATGGTATTCAAAAAAACACGGAAAACGCAACCCAAATAGAGAGAAGTTAATATAAGCTAAATGTAGGAATGAAAATTACTTCATTGATAATTAAATTAAGATATTTCTACTAATTAAAATTTTCCCTTAGGTTCTCTGGAATTATACTTCAAGGGAACGTAACTAATAATGCAAAAACGAAGTTGGAAAATTGATGGCAACATAATTCAGTAGATAAAGGGTTAATACTGTTGAATTATATAAGATATGCAGCCTTTGAAATTCTGCATATAATATACAAGCCTGTTAGAGATAAACTTATTATTGACCTATCACTTTTACATATGGATTTTTAGCTTTCCTGGCTGTTACATGTTGTTGTTGCTGTTACTTCTGGCATTTATCATTGTCAAGCCCCTGCTGATTATATCATCATATTTTAAGCAGAAAGGAGTGTCTTTTGTTTCAAGTAGCGCCAACTAAGGTCAAGAGTACGACTTAGCTATACATTCATCACAGTCTCTTGCACATCCCCTTTTTACAGAGGGGCACATTCACACATCTCCCAGAACACGAGTAATACGCGCTGTCTCTGTTCGAGAAAGTTGGCGGCTGTTACATAAAAATGGTTATTAAAATAATGGAAAAACCTTAGAATTTATTAAAAATGTGTTATCAGTATGTGAAGAACCGCCTTTGGCATGTATCACAGCTTGGATTCGTCAAGAAATCGATTCACACAAGTGGTGAATAGTGTTTAGAGAAATAGTGTACCTTTCTTCCAGGAGATAATGTAGAAAATCTGGGAGATATGTCGGAGGACGAATGGATTCCGTATTCAACACTTTAAAATAGACCATAGCGGTTTAATTATATTGAGATTGGGTGACTCTGCGGGATAAGATATATTTTTAACTTCAATTCCTTCATCAAACCTTGATTAGACAATTTTGCTGCATTGTTAAGTACTTTATCATCCAGGAAAATTCCATCTCTTGCAGGAAGAAAAGTGTGCAGCTTAGTATGAACCTGGTGAACTAATATTTCTCTATATTTCATCCCAGTGATCACACCTAGGGGTTATGATTGCCCCAGCAGAAAACTACGACATGATTGTTATTACCTATTACTGTGGTTGAAGTCCTATAAGGCATATGACATACTCAGGACAAGTGTTAATGCTCTCCCCGATTCAGCTGATAAACCGCCAAATCTGGCACTCCGATGGCGATGTGTTGGCGATTGTCAGGTTGCTCTCTGCCAGTCAGTTGGTATATAGTTCGCACCGTTCGAAGGTGTTAGTTTGTAGGAGCTATCGTGCTCATATAACTGTAAGCCATGGGGCGTTGTACAATTATTATGTAAATGGTGTTTGTTGATTAAATAGTACAGTCCACTTTGAAGCTTTACTGAGTCCCTAACATTTTGGTCCGTGCGACCGAAGGGTGAAGAATTACCACCTTGGATATAGTTATTAGAACTTTGTTTCGATTCGAACCCTTGCTTTTCGATGCCCTTAACAATGGCGGACCTTAAAGTTTTAAACAGGAAAAGAGGAATGCTAAAGGCAAAGGTAACAAGGCTTTCAAATTTTTTGAATGACGATAGTAAATTGAGTGACTCTATTGTTATTACTTCAAAAATAAATAATTTGGAAGCTGTTAAAAATCAGCTAGAAGAGCTGAGATTAGAATATTGTGAAAGTTCTGAAGATGGAGATTTCGAAGAAATTGATAAGGCCTTGGACAGCATTGAAGAAGAAATCGAAGATTTGGAGGTAAGATACCTTCAAATTAAATCTCAGTTAGAAAATTTGAATGTTGAATCTAATAATATTAAAATAAGATTGCCTGAAATCCCATTGCCCAAATTTTCAGGTAATATTGAAGAATGGCATAATTTTAAGGCTCAATTTAATTCCTTGATTTCTTTAAATGAAGGTTTGGATGAGTCGCATAAATTATATTATTTGAAGTCTTCGTTAATTGGTAACGCAAGGCAAATTCAAACTACAGAAGACACTTTCGATTCGCTTTTTAAGGCACTACAAGAGCGCTACGAACATAAACGATTACTTGTAAACAAACATATTAGCGGACTTTTAAATTTAGAAAAAATTAGCCATGAATCGGCTTTTGAATTGAGATCTCTCCTCGATAAGGTAATAAAAGAAGTTAGAGCATTAAATTCTCTAGATTTACAGTTGGATCAATTAAGCGCGAATATACTTATTAATGTAGTACTCATGAAAATTGATAAGGAATCAAGAAAGTCCTTTGAAATGACATTGAAAACGTCTAATTTACCAAAATGGGAAGACCTTATTGACTTTCTTAAAACGCGTTGTACATTTTTGGAAAACCTAGAAGGACACGCAAACCAAATGAAACCGAAAGTGTTTGCCAAGGCTAAAAGTCTTATTGTTGATTCTAATTCAAATATATCTTGTCCAATTTGTAAATCTCGAATGCATTCCATTTTTAAATGTTCAGAATTTCTTCGATTAAATCCTAAACAGCGATTCAACTTAGTTAAAAAACACTCATTATGCATTAATTGTTTGAATTATTCTCATAAAATTGTTGACTGTAAATCAAAAATTGTTTGTAAAATTTGTACTAAAAGGCATAATTCACTCTTGCATTATTCTTCGAACCCGGAAGTTGAAAACAATGTAAACACGATTAATAAATCATCACTTTTCGAACAAGAAGCACCTTCTAACCTTGAACAGAATATCTCCTCGGAGAATTTAAAGGCGCCAGTCTGTGCTAGTGCCAGCTGTTCTCAAAATGTGTTTGATATTATTCTAGCCACATCGATTGTTTATATTAAAGATATTAGTGGAAATAAATATCCATTAAGATGCATCCTTGATTCTGGCTCTCAAATCAATGCCCTCACTATGGAGAGTGCAAATCTTTTGAGATTGAAAAGAGAAAAAATTAATATTTCCCTTTCTGGTTTAAACGGAACTTATATTCCGGTGAAAGCACGCGTCTCAGCAGAAATTTCGAATAAATCTAATGACTTTGTAAGATCAACGGAATTTCTGATCGTGCCAAAAATTACGCACTTAAGCCCTTCCACGTATTTAAAGGTAGATTTTAAGAATTTGAATAAAAATATTAAATTAGCCGATCCTGCATTCTATAAACCTGCCAAGATTGATGCTTTAATCGGCGTGCAGCTATTTTTTGACATGCTAAGAACGGGAAAATTATATATGGAAGATTTAATACTACAAGAAACTGCATTTGGATATATTGTAAGCGGATCAAGCTTAGCCAAAAATACTACAGGGTACACTTATTGTGGGCTTGTGCATGAAGAATCAAATCTTGAAAAGACTCTTCGTAAATTTTTTGAACTAGAAAATGTTAATGGCTCTGAATCTATTTTAAGTAGTGAAGAATTAGAATGTGAAAAACATTTTGCCGAAACTCATTTTAGAACAAGAGAGGGACGGTACGTAGTGAGTATGCCGTTGAAAACAGACAAGATGTTGGGTGAATCTAGGCTTATGGCAATTAACCAGTTAAATTCTCTCTCAAGACGCTTAGAACGTAACACAAACTTTAAAAAATTGTATCTTGATTTTATTGAGGAATATAAAAATTTGGGACATATGAAGGAAGTCTCTAACGAAATAGAACCTAAATATTGTTACTATTTTCCACACCATGGTATTTTCCGGCCGGAAAAATCGTCAACAAAATTGAGAGTTGTCTTTAATGGGTCTGCCTTAACAACTACTGGGGTCTCCTTAAATCAACTTCAAATGAATGGTAAAATACCTCAACAAGATCTGTTCTCCATAATGCTGCGTTTTAGGAAACACGCTTTTGCTTTTACTGCAGACATTCGTATGATGTATCGTCAGATATTGATCGAACCCGGTCAGAGGGACTTGCAACGAATTGTCTGGAGAGAAAATCCAACAGACCCAGTTAAAACGTATAGACTTTGCACTGTTAGCTATGGAACAAAAAATGCGCCTTTTTTAGCCACAAGGGCTTTAAGGCAATTGTGTGACGACGAAGAAAAATTATTTCCGGAAGCAGCTTCTACTGCCCGTGATGATTTTTATATGGATGATATCCTCACCGGATCACATGATTTGGAATCTGCATGGGAATTAAAACGCCAGTTAGTTCTATTACTACAGAAAGGGGGTTTTACGCTACATAAGTGGAACTCAAATGATGTCAGCCTCATAAATGATGAATCTTATAATCAGAATTACTCCTTTGACGATTCTAATGAAGTAAAATCTGTTAAGGCCTTAGGAGTGCTATGGAAACCCGCCTCAGATTGTTTTTCATATAAGGTGACCGTTCAATCTGAGACTGCTTATACGAAGCGAACAGTTCTGTCAGATATTTCTAGAGTCTTCGATCCACTTGGACTAATAGGTCCTGTGATTACCAAAGCAAAATTATTCATGCAAGAACTCTGGACGATCCGGTTAGACTGGGATACACTATTACCAGATCCCTTCCGAAAAAAATGGTTAGAATTTGTTTCCTTGCTACCAAAAATAGAAAATTTGCAAATTCGTAGATTTTTCGAAAACAATGGCAAAATTACTCTTCATGGCTTTTCGGATGCTTCTTCAGTCGCTTATGGTGCAGCTATTTATGCCCAATGCAAGACATCCAATGATACTATTGCGGTACACCTTTTATGCAGCAAGTCAAGGGTTGCTCCTGTAAAACCAATCACCATGCCTCGTCTGGAACTTTCTGCCGCTCTCCTGTTGTCACATCTCATACAAAGGGTCACAAAGGCTTTAAATTTTAAGGATTGTGACATAGTTTTGTGGTCCGATTCTACCATCGTGCTTGCGTGGTTGAGGAGACCTCCTCACGAATTAAAGACCTTTGTTGGCAATAGGGTTGCAACAATTCAAGAGTTAACAAAAGGCTGTCAGTGGAATCATATTTCGTCTTCACAAAATCCAGCTGATCAGCTTTCTAGAGGTATGATGCCTGATCAGATCCATACGCAAGAATTGTGGTGGCATGGTCCACCATTCCTTAGACAATCTACACCGATGGATGAGACCTTTGAACTTAAAAATGTGACTTCTAGTATTGACTTTACATGTGAACTTAAACAGCCGAAAAATATTAACCTAAGCTGTACAATGAATAATGATATTATTTCCCATGTTATTTTTTCTACTAACAATTACCTTAAATTGATTAGAGTATTTAGTTTCATTTATAGGTTCTTAGAAAATTGCAGAAGGAAGTCACCGCGTCGGGTAGGTCCTTTAACTACAGAGGAACTACAATCTTCAGAATTGGTCATAATCAGGTACATTCAAGAAAGCAATTTTAGTATTGACATAAGGTGCTTGAGGGAAGGAAAACAACTTACAGGTAAAAGTAACCTTAGATCTTTGAATCCTTTTCTCGATGAGAAGGGAGTTCTGAGAGTTGGTGGGCGGCTACAAAACGCAAGGCTTAGTTTTGATTCGAAACATCAAATTATTTTGCCTGGTAATGATAAGGTAACTTATTTAATCTTGGAATATTTCCATAAAAGATACTTGCATATTGGTCAGCAAGCCTTGCTATTTTACACCAGGCAAAAATTTTGGCCGATTGGTGGAAGAAATTTGACGAAGAAAGTAGTGCACAATTGCATAACTTGTGTAAAAAACAAACCAGTGATAGTTGAACAACTAATGGGTCAACCCCCACCGGAAAGAGTTAACATGAGTCCCGTATTTTCAAATTCAGGGGTGGATTTTGCAGGACCCTTTTTTGTACGATATAAAAATCAACGAAAGGGACCTCTGCATAAGATTTACGTAGCAATTTTTGTCTGCATGGTTACCAAGGCCATTCACATCGAAATGGTTTCGGATTTAACTTCCGAATCATTTATAGCGACACTGAAAAGATTTTTTGCCCGTCGTGGCAAGTGTTGCACGCTGTTCTCTGACAATGCAACAAATTTCGTTGGGGCACATTCCGAACTCAAAAAACTCCACAACTTACTTAGGCATCCAGATGAAGTAATAGGAAATTTTTTGTCTGCTGAAAGGATTAACTGGAAATTCATACCTCCTAGAGCTCCGAACTTTGGCGGGCTCTGGGAGGCGGGAGTAAAATCCTTCAAATACCACTTTAGAAGAGTTGTGGGTAACGCTCACTTAAATTATGAGGATTTTTTAACTGTAATTACAGAAATTGAGGGAATTCTCAATTCAAGACCCTTGACTCCAATTTCGTCAGACATCAATGACTTAGAGGCCTTAACGCCAGGTCATTTTTTGATAGGTCGGCCAATAAATACAATTACTGAACCAGATATTACTGATACACCCTTCAATCGTCTATCTAGGTGGAAGCGTGCAGAAAAAATGACTCAAATTATTTGGAAGAAATGGAGCTTAGACTACCTAACACACTTTCAGCAACGTTATAGATGGCAGTTCGAGAAGGATAATATAAGGCCAGGTATGATGGTGATTTTAAGGGAGGATAATCTTCCAAAATGCAAGTGGATTCTGGGGAGAATAGTGGATGTAATTTATGGGAAAGATGGCCGCATAAGAGTAGCCAACGTGCGGACCATGCACGGGACATTGAAGAGACCCATCTCAAAAATTTGTATTTTGCCTGTTAAGACTGATAACTAATTAATGGGTCGCTTATAGTTAAGAAATAAGTTCATTTGTATTTCCCTTCAAAACAAGCTTTCAAGAACTTACTTGCTTTGTATGATTGTATATTTACTAATTGGAATTGTATGTATTTTTTAGCATTGAATCTTCATTATTGTTAAATAGTTTAATACTTAAAGGCTCAGAATTTAATTTATACTATGTTTATATTTGAAATTTTTTTCTCATTGTTGTATATTGTGTAATATTTTACGTTTTGTAAAAATTAATTAATAATTCTGTGTTGAACTTTTAGAAATTCAACGGGGGCCGGGATGTTAATGCTCTCCCCGATTCAGCTGATAAACCGCCAAATCTGGCACTCCGATGGCGATGTGTTGGCGATTGTCAGGTTGCTCTCTGCCAGTCAGTTGGTATATAGTTCGCACCGTTCGAAGGTGTTAGTTTGTAGGAGCTATCGTGCTCATATAACTGTAAGCCATGGGGCGTTGTACAATTATTATGTAAATGGTGTTTGTTGATTAAATAGTACAGTCCACTTTGAAGCTTTACTGAGTCCCTAACAACAAGAGTATCATTTTTGTCTAGTAACTATGTTACTCTGCTACAAACCTGAATGTCACGAGTTCGGTCCTAATCTTTCTACCATCACCCACAATGGTGACATTCTTGTCCAGTGGATGTTATGACGCTAGTCAAATGTAAACTCACAGCTACATGGACATTTCTCAGACTGCTTAGGGTATGAAAAACTTTGCTGCTAAATATTCTTACTTATCTTTTTCATTAAAAATAGCAATTTTCAGACAATTACACAGGATAATTTTCATTTGTATTTAACCTAATGATACGTAATAACTGAAGCAGCAAAATAGTAGATACAAATTAAGAATTCTCTGGAGATATCTGGCTGTCATTTTCTCAGATGAAATAAGATCCAAAAGAATTCAAAATATAGGTGCCAATAGAGAGATCATTAAGTGCCAATATAAATTGCAATTGCAATTACTCCAAATGCGTAATTGAAAATATCTGTCCTATTTCATATAAATCGTTAGATGGACAAGGTGGTCGTCAAAGGCAGCTAGTAATTTGAATCTTTTTAGTGAAATAGGTTATTATGGTGAACAAATAAAATACATATAAACAAATAACTTCAATTATTTTATTTTAATATTTTTCACAAAATAAAGGCTCTAATAAAATTGCTATAAAAGTTGAAGTTTGTAATCAATAAATTTTGTCGCAAATATTCCATTATCTATTAATAACCAATGCCTTAATTTAAAATGTATTTAGAATGATAAATTCGAGGATAAAATTAAAAATATTTTCAAATAGTGTTTTTTTTTCAAATGGAATATTTCTTCAATAAAGGAGATTGAAACTTAAAATAGTAAATAATCAAATATTAAAATGAATGCACACTACTCAGAACAGCATTCAAGAGTTAATAAAACGCGGGACTGAGAAAGTTGTACGTGATTTTTATGAATTACAGTTATTTAAAAGCGTCTCATTAGTAACATCTGTGACGCTGTTACATTTATATAACCCAATTACAAAGATAGTGTCTTTCATTGAAGTATTTTTAGCATCTCGGTCCTTTCATAATGTAGAAAGCATTCATCCTTCAGATAAGAAGGCTATTAGTTTGCAAAGTAAAGCTCATTATTTAAATAGCAAATACGTGTTCATGGTATTTATTTGATATTTCAATTGAAATAGGTTTTTATCCTTTTTATTAAACGAATTCTAAGGGTGGATTGAAAATTACAGCATAAATAAGAAGCTTTAGTTTACAAAAGCGTCAAAGATTCCCGTTTCAGGTAATTTTATTTGTTTAACCGCTTAACTGATCTGCATGTATGCCGTACGTGCATCTATTTATTGAATTTTGATAGCTGTAAGCTAAAATTAAACCTCTCATGATGATTATAATTCAACATGAAAGTTTTTTCGAATACATAAATAAGTCGTGTATTCAATGGATGTCCATTTGAAACCAAATAAGAAAATATTCCTGAAATAGAAAGCGACATCTTATAAGATAGCAAAGAAAATAAACCAGTTAAGTGGTTAAAGATATTTGAAAACCTAAAGTGAATAATTATTTAATGCCATTGTTACGATTAATCTGATCACCTTTTCGATCAAACGATCTCCATTTTTAAATTCATTTGTCAATGTCAAAAATAATATAGGAAATGAATTTTGAAAGGTTTAATAAGAATATTTTTCAATTGGGATATACGACAATGATAAAGAGGAAAATTAATACAATCTGCCTAAAAGTATTTTTGAGGTACTTTTCTGTCTGCAT
This sequence comes from Argiope argentata, assembly GCA_026289955.1. Lineage (NCBI taxonomy): Eukaryota > Metazoa > Arthropoda > Arachnida > Araneae > Araneidae > Argiope > Argiope argentata. The sequence goes on along the minus strand of JAOUZG010026462.1, from coordinate 13,132 downwards.
TCAGCTATTTGTGAATGACTTTCGCTTAATGAGGGAACCTCCAAATTCTTTTGATTTTTGTATCCTCAATCTGAAAAAAAATTAAAACCTTACTTTTCATAAAATCTCATTTTTTTTTTTTGAAAAAAAAATCAATTTTGTTTGATAGTACAGGTAGAAATTTGGCAATACCTTCAAGAATTTTAAGTAATTAGTGTTCAATGTAGGAGATTTTTAGTATTAAAAACGGTCCAGAAACCAAGAAACTTAGAAGTAATAAATTATAAAAATAAATGTAATAAATTTTAGGAATCACAAGAATAAATACGATAATTTATAAAAATAAATTTTATGAATTATAAAAATAAATGTAAATAATTATATCAATAAATATAAAAAATTATAAAAATTAGTTTAATAAACTATAAAAATAAAAGGAATAAATTATAAAAAGAAAGAAAGAATAAATACAAAAGACTTACAAATATTTTCTTGAATGAAAACAATTTGTTAGAAATTCTTTTAAAGATACATGTCTTGAATTATATTCAAAGTTAAAAACTGTCGTAAATTTGAAAATCAACTGTCTTTAATATATATTTCTCCTCTGAATTTAGGATATAATTCAGTTCAAGTACAGAAAAGTACAAGTACAGTTTTTATTATCATCCAAGTATTTTATATTGTATCATGTTTCAGAAAAACGGAACTTTTTTTTAATTCCTACTATTAGTTCTCTCTCTCTGTGTATATTATATATATATATATATATATCATAAAATGCTTTTTATTCATCCATTCCAGTTCAAACATATTTTTAAAAACCTCTAGTGGATGGCACTTGGTTTTAATAAAGGTTTTTTCACATATTAATGCATTAATAAAATTTAATTAATTTTTAATACTTTTAATATAGATTTAGCAGTTTGTAAGGAAAATTGAAATCAACATACATTAGCTCAATAGGTAAGATGCAAGGATTTCATTTTTCATGTGAAGGTGAAGAATGAGTTTAATTCTTGAGAAAATGAATTTTTTTTCATAAGCTATTTATATTAATAGTAATTATTTAATAGAAAGTAACTAACATAAATTTTTTTTGTTTGCTTATATAGTAATTGATTTCAATTTTTTTTATATTACTCGTTAGTTATAAATTTTTTGGTGATATTAAATGCCTTTCTTACTTGGAGGTAACACTGTATATTAATTGCTTGCTTCGTAATTAATCTAATCCCTTCTGATCTTGTAGAATATGATAAAAATAAACAGAGTCATGTATTAAATTTGGGAAGACAGTCCGTCAGCTATTAAAAATAGAGTTTATCTTGAATTTTAAATTAAATGTATGTCCACTCACATAACAGTAAGAATATGATATAATGGCAGATAGATAATCTCGTATATGTTGTGCAGTTTCGGATACTTAGTTGTTAAATTTTTCTATAACTTTACACGTGGTTTCAATATTTCAATCAAATTAAATCCGAGATAAGCGAAAACAAGAGAACTCAACAAAATAAAAACAGTCTGTGTACTGGAATTTATTCAACATGTTATGTTTTGTTGATCCTGCCTTAACGGAATGGAGCTATAATTCCAATTATCAGAAAGATCTTTGAAAATGCAAAACTGCGATTGAATTGAACTCGCAATAGCAAAGCTCGAATGGATTTGGTTCAGTTTAATTTAGTTACATTCAAGTCCAATTGTTAAGTGCCAGTATTTTGGGATGGACCACTTAATTTTGAGCTCTAATTATTTTGGAGTAAATGCCTTAAAATTATTATTGACAATTTGCTTTTAATACAGTAATTTGAAAAGAAATAATAAAATAAAAGATAAAAATGAAATTTGCTAAGCATATTTCAATGTATCATGTCAGAACATCATTTCTTGAACGGCCAAGCACCACGTGCTCGTGCAATTTAAATTATATTTTTATTCATTTTAATCGTTTCGTTGAATGAGTTACTTTAGTATTGCAAACGATCCCAAAAAAACTTTGTCTCGCATTCATTGTTTTAAAAAAATATCACATTTACTATTTATTTCATTTCATATAATCACGCGCTCAAAATGTCATTTTTCTAGGTTTTATTTGCTGTTGTCATTAACTTATTATTTTAAATCAGAGCTTTTGTAAATGCAATGGTAACGCGTTATTAAAAGCTGATTTTTTCAGGTGCTCGTGCAGATGATAAAGTTTTTATTTTGCACCTAAATTTTTCATTATTTTTCACCAATGGAATTTTGCGGGCGCCAAAAACCTCATCCCCAAAACAACATCATTTTTTGACATGATAATATGGAAAAAATAAATGACAAGTATTTTATGAAATTCAATCCATTCATCCACATTTTTGTGAGCATTTGATGAACTTTGATCACCTATCACCTTTTAATTGATTTTCGCCCTCTTGTCATGAAAAAAGGACAAAATGTTTTCTCGCCAATTCCTTCAAATAAATAAAATTAAAGACGAAGTAAATTATTTTGAGAGACAATCAAATCTAATTGCTATGCTTTCAGTAAAAGTCACATTGTATCACATTGTGTTGTATTGTATCGTGTCAATTGAAAGTTTTAACCCCAGAAAGGTAACCTTTAAAAAACTAACACGAACGATAACCATTCGTCTCCTGGATGAAGTGTATTTAAAATCAACTTTCAGAGCTCATTTAAATAAAAAACATACTATCTGCAGATGATCTCATAGCTCTTGATTGTCAAGTAGGATAAAAATACCATTTATTTATTTTCGAAGCAATCTTTACACATATATCCGTGATGTTCTTTTCACTTTGTAATGAAAATAACGAAACAAAAAATTGCTCGTCATTCTGCACAGATTATATGGGCAAAATGCATATTTTTTTCCTTTTTTTTAATTTCAGATTTTTTAGGTCGTTGAATGTTTAAATTCAATTTTAGAAGTTCACTTATAATAGTCCGTGTTGATCGGGGCAAAGTAGATATGTTGAGGCGCTTCTGCATCCATGGAGCAAGAAGAACTTCATTAAAATCTTCATCTTCCGATTCCTTCTCAGAAGTAGAATTATATTCCTCACTTAATACTTTCAATAATTCGCGAATAGCTTCTGGTCTACCCCACATATTTTCCCCGTGAAAACGCTTCTACGTCTCCAAACATACTCAGAAATACCTTCTTAATACTAACTGGATAAATAACGATTCGTCCATAGGACGACTATTGTTTTAGATATACTACAAGTAGAAATATCTCGGGGAAAAGGAATGTCCTCATCTGTAGTTCCCACGGTCAGATATAGGTATGGAGTAAAAAGATCCATTGGCCGTTATAGGAGAAGAACAGTCAAAGTTAATTCGTAAGCGTTCGTCCAGGAGACGAATGGTTAGCATTCTAGGGTTAAGACTGAATGTAATTTAGTGTCCTTGTAGAAAAGCCAAGGCAGCCCTTTGGATTAAATAGAACAAAATCAAAGCATAAGATAGCCATGTTAGATATATCTTTAACTTTTCAGCATAAAAATTCGAAATAATTTCGATCATATTATTTCGTATGCTTTGGTTAGTCGTCACAGTGCGGAAACGAAAACTGGGGGTGAATAATTATAACCGATGGTGACAATAATACAGGTGAAAAGCTAGATAATGACCATTTGGCGACTGGAAGTCAACCACCTTGACATGAAGTTACAGTTAGGAGAGTCAGCCGTATTGGACAGTCTATGCTAAAGATAGCAATTAGCCACAGCAAATTCTGTCAATACTTCTTCGTCCTGTGGTAGCGAATTGTCCGTCTGTGAAAAATAAATAAATGACCATAGAACAACTTTTCTTGCCTTAGAGGAAGAGGTAGCTTAGCATACAGCTTTTCTT
>JAOUZG010026457.1:12288-43444 GCA_026289955.1 Argiope argentata | reverse complement strand
GACGACCTCATTCCGGGATGTGATTTTCAATGTCAGCTGCAGGAACTAAACTCATCTCTAGCGAGCAAACGATTTCGGGGTGGGCGGAGGAGAGGGGAAAAGAATGTCTCGAGATGGCACGCGCCTGAAGGGATGGGGTGTACCCAAACGATTTTTTTCACGCGATGATGTATATTTCGTCTTCATTGACCGAAAAAATGCAGGGAAATTTTCTTATAGCGTGTGCCTCTGTGATCTTATCATTATGCAGATGCAAAGGGAGGCATGGGGTGGAGAAGGATAATCCATGCATATTACTTCCCTTTAGATTTTATTAATGCTTGTTTTCACTAATGTTACGGTTTTAAACAAATGAGAATGTGGATTTTTTTGTTTACGCGTTTGTATGTGTGTGTACGGTGTGTCATGAAACGCGCAATCTATTTCCATTTTTATTCTTTATCTTTGGATTTTCACCAGGAACGGCATTGAATGCATTTTTAAAATAAAATAAAATTTGTCTAATAGGTTTTTGTTTTAAAAAAATCTGGAAAATTTTTATAATTTTCGTAATGTTTCAAGAAATTTCAGTTTAATGAATTAATAAAAACAGTTAAAGTCATATAACGGTGAAAGAAACGTGAACTTTGGATTTAAAGAGAGATAATATATTTTTATTCATTCAATTATATTAATCCATTAAAGGGGGAAAAAAGGAAAGCTTAGAAATACGAAAATTTTAATGGAATTCACACACACACACACACATAAGTAGCACTTTTCTAATTCCCCATGGCTCGAATGGCAGAGCATTGGACTGCAAATCCTTTGGTCCCAGGTTCGATTCCCGGCCAGCGCATTTTTTCGACAGACTGGGATTTTAATTTAAAATTGATCGTATTATTTCTCTCAAATCGAGTGATTCTAGAACATTATTTACCATTCGAGCGAGATGATTCTCGAATGTTCTCCAGTTGTATAAAAGTTCTTCGTTCTGTTCTCCAGCGAGTTTCTTGGTGCAAATAAACGCAATTGTTTCTAGCTATCCGTGTCTTTAATTCAGTCTTCGTGACTATATGTGTTTCTGGCGTTCTTTACTTTCTCGTGTGCGGATATAGAGAAAACATTGTCTGCATCAAAATATTCAATTTCGAGATTTCGTCGGATCTGTTCGTTTAAGTTTAGTTTAATTATACTGAAATCCCGTCTTAAAGAAACACTAGAGCTATTTTGGGATGGACCTCGAAATTTTAAATTCTGGTCAGATGAAGAGGACGACAACTGAGCTGGCACCCTCCCTTCTCCACGCCACACCACGTTTGGCCATAACAAGTTTAAAGAGAAACAGACCCCCTTACACGACGGTTCTTCTGTGGAATCGGGTCTCGAACCCGAGACCCTAAGGCTCACGAGCCAGAGACCTTATTAGCAGGCCACGGTGGCGCTGCCAGTTTCAAACTTTCCTGAGTTCGAAAAAAACGCATATTTGGTAAAATGTTCTACCCTAGACTGAAATAACTAGAAAACTCTTTGATCTAAAAGGACGAAATTTCGTATACTATATGCGCACTAAAGATTTCTATCCAATTTTAAGCAAAATCCGTTTAAAGGCAGTCAATCTGTCCGACTGTTCGAATATAATTTAACAAGATAGCTGCAAAAGGAAGAGAGTCAGATGGATAAAACTCGGCACACGGATGTAGCATTTACAGTGTTGATATCTTTGAAATTTTGGAGTCAAATCTAATGAGAGGTTGACCATCTGTTGGTCTCTTCTTTCAGAAAAGCCATTTTTTTTCCAACATTGGATGGGAAAACTTCTCCAAAAGACAAATTCGAATTTTAGGCATTATTAACCGAATACCAAGGGTTTGTCGGCTCTCTGGCACAGAGGTAGTGCGTCTTCCTCGTGTTCTGGGAGTCCCGGGTTCGGTCATGGTTGCTCTTCTGTGTGATGTGTAGATGTGCCCCTCCCCTCCGTTAAATGGGGCTGTGCAAGCAAATGTGGTGAGTGTTTACCCCTGGCCCTAGTTGGCGCTACTTGACACAAGAGATGCTCCTTTCATCTTAAATCTGCTACTGTTTCAGCAGGGAGCTGGTCGATAGGCAAGTGCCATAAGTAACAACAACAAAAACATACCAAAGGTTTAATCATTAAAATATTCTCAATGGATCACAAGATAGATTCATTAAAAATGTTCTATTCACGTCAAAGGTTAATATTTCGTAATTATAGTGCACTAGTGACCTCCTATGCGTTCTCTGGGATAACAATTTGTAAGAGAGTATGCGAGAAAGTTTTGGCAAGACCACTCTAGCTAATTTTGATTCTTCTGATATTATAATATTCAAAACTCTATGACCAAGAGTTATGAGACCAAGCTACATAAAAAATTAATTGAAAATTTTAACGAACATTAATACTGGTGAACCGATTGGTCATCAAAGGCATCTAGAATGCTTATAAAAGCTTTGGTATACACATTCACATCTAGGTTATCAAAAATGGAAAAAAAATCTAGAATAAAATATTACTAATTTCAAATTGTGATTTTTATTCAATATTGAAAGTATTCTTGTGATATGCTCCTAAAATATTTTTAAAAATTTATTAAAATTTGGAGAAAGGTTGTTCCTCCAATGTTAATTGAGTTATTGTAAAAAAGGGGGTTGGGTAAAATTTGTAATAGTATAAAAGTTCCTTTTGATCTGCAATTTTTCTCCAAGTTATTAAGAGAAAACGCCAAAATCACGATAAATTTTTAATTTAATATTCTTTAAAAATTGATTTTTAAAAGCATATTATACTAAATGTTATAGTTTGAATTGGAGAGCATCAACACACACACATGCATGCCCACATGCACACACACATATGCGCACACACAGATACATACACACATTCATACACACATATACACGCACATATACATACACACACGCACGCACATATACACACACATACATACACACACACACGCACATATACAGGCACATACATATACGCACACATGCACCCTCAGATAACTTATTAATTTTACGTATCCAGTTACATGAATAAAATTTGAAATCTACAAATAGTTTAAATTATTTGCTGTTATTTTCGTACTCTATATTAACAATTTTTCATTAGAGCTATCTGAGGGAACAATTTGTAATTTGTTATGTTTCTGCTCTTAATAAGTTGTTGATTTTGCAAAAATGACAATAAAATTGATTATTCCACCAAATAGATGCTATTAATCAAATAACTATTAGAATAATGAATTTTTAGATGATTTTTAAATGAATTATTTAATTTCAATATCAGAATGAAATAAAAAGGGTTCTGGCATTCTCTCTAGTATCTTGTCATAAATATAAGAATTTTATGAAGAATACTTTTATGACGGCATTAAGAATTTTTCCGTATATACATAAAATACTTCTTATGTGAAATATTTTCATATATTCTTCGTTTGGTAACCAATGGAAGTAGTTTCTCTCTTATATTTGAACTTACGTATCAGAATCAATCGAATGCGAACTTTCATCGGAAAAGCCTTCTGTACAATTATCCTCATCACTCAAATCCCTTTCTGCTTCGTTTAAAAATCTTGGAAACTCTACTTCATGAAGAGAATCTATAGGTTGGATATTTCGAGAACAAAGTTTTAGCGCCATCTGATAAGACTTGTTCAACACTGCAACACTAAAAGGGAGGTGCGGTTGCATAGACATCGCGCGGAAAAATAGCTAAACTATTTTTTAAAAACATCCGCTGAAACCGATTGAAAAAATGCATGTGTATGGAAGATCAGGAAACAAGAAGCTACAGGGACAGTTCATTTGAGTGAGCTAAAAATAAAATAGGGGCGATCGAAAGTCCATCGTTAGTGGTCTGACAGACCGCAACCTCACAGTTAAGGGTTAAATTTTACCCATTTCTCCTCAATATATCCTCACATATCTCTCTAATAGAAGTTATTCCAGAGCTTGTCCTACATGGCATTTGCATGCAATAGTTACAAAATATTTACCTTTGGCGTGAATTTCGCATTTTTACTAAATCTATCATGTGATCCTTGGCGAGTATTTTGGCGATGACACCCTGGCATGCGGCTAATAATATATGAATATAGAATTTGTATTTCAGACGGAGTTTCCCTAATCAGTGGAAAGAAAAAACATACAATTAAACTTATAGTCATAAAATTCCTTAACAAATTTAATATACTTATCAATGCTTTTTTGAGTGATCAAGGATACGTATTTCCGAAAGTACAGACGGACAAACGGTGAACCCCTTGTTGGATTCAGTCCGAAATTTCATGTTAAATCTGCGCCTAGTATTTTATCTGTTAAGGTTTTAATTCATATTCGAATATCCGGACAGAACGAGTGCCTTTGTACGTATTTTGCTGAAAATTTATTAGGTAACAATAATTTTTTTATAAAGGCCATATACTAAATTTCATCCGTCTTAATCAAAGCTAAATTGAGTTATATTTGTCAGGGACAGACAGATATTTACAAAAAAAAAGTGTTTTTCGAATTTAGGTAGATCTGAAATAAGAATTCTCGAATTCGAATTTTCTCCATATTTCGTGTACAAAACAAACAAACAAAAATTACCAAAGCCTTTTTAGGCAAATAATAATAATCTATTACAAAATTTGACAGTGCGGCTGTTTTGAAGTCAGTTAGCAAAGAGAGAGGAAGATGGTTATATTGTTGTCTAAGTGAGTTTGAAAACATAAAATGAGGACACCTAGAGATAAAGTTCTAAAAGTAAAGTAACAGTTTATTTAGTTTTAAATATTTTGTGCCTGTTTTTAAATTAACTGTAAATACGCAAATTTGATTTTCCTGGAGATATTGTAAACATTTTTAGAAGACCCAAGAACACTCGAATTTATGGGGTCCCTAGGCAACCGCCTATAATGTCTGTATATCCTAATACGGTTGTTTAAATAACTTATGAAATAATGTACCATGAAATAATATATTTTGTTACACGAAATAATATATATTCTATTTCATGTTACAACATATTCCGATTCATGAAATAATGTCATTCCTTATAGAAAATATTCGTTTAAAGTATTCATTTAAAACAACAAAAAGCTCAAAACATTCAAAGAAAAAAATATTCATCGCTTAAATGAAAGCTCATCACCTGCAACTGGCATAATCATATACACCCTTATATCAGTGTTGGTAAATATGCTGGAACTTTAATTATTACTACATTTTTAATTTGGATTAATCTGTAATTAAACCGGTTGACTGGGGAATTTATTTTTTAAAATCCTCCAAGCCCTTCTTTCTTCTTCTTCTTCTTTTTTTTTTTTTAAAGCAATGTAATATATACACATTCATGCACAATATGAGCAGACGTATAATAAATTTCACAAAAAGTCAAAATAAGGCGATTAAGATTTCTTTCAATTCCCACTATTTGTTCACGTTCTCCTTACATATATTTATACATCTTGTTCAAATTTTCAATCGTTAATAAAGTACTTTTCATTCATGCACTCAAGTTCCAATGCATTTTTTTTAAAAAAAAAACGTTGTGGATGACACTCGATGTTTATACAGTTTATTCAAATATTAATTCATTCATTAAATATAATTAATTCTTAATGTTTTAAATACAGTTTTAGCAGTTTCTAATGGAATTTGAAATCAACGGACTCTAGCTCAATCGGTAAAATGCGAGGATTTCAGTATTTTTCAAGCAAAGGTGAAGAATGCGAGTTCATTTGTTGCGAAAATCAATAGATTTTTGATAAATTATTTATTTTGATTGTAATTGTTTGGTAAAAAGTAACTAAATGACAATTTTCTTTATTGACCTAAGTAGGAATTGACTTAATTTTTTTTTAATATCACTTGCTTTTATTATATAAAAGATTAACACCCATCATGCCCAAATGAGGATTTGGATTCATGTTTATACATGTCATGCGTACATTGGTCGATCTATTCTATTTGTTAAACTTCTCGTTAATATGATATATCGACAATAATTAAAATTTACCGTGGTATTTAGAAATCAAAATTAACTATTGCAAATTTTTTTACTCTGAATTATTTTGTTTATCTAATATATTCGTAACTTTTATTTATCGTTTCTGATTTACTTTAAGTAACAATGTATTAATCAAAAGAAATTATAAAAATATTTCGTTTTTTTAAAGTTTTCAAAACATCTGAGGTAAATCGCATTAATTTTTATGATAGTGTTTTTATTTATGAACATTTGTCGAATTTAAATTAGTGCATACGATTTTTTTCGTGTAGTTTTGTTCAACAAAATTTAAATAAAATTTTTTTAGTTAATTTAATGTGAATTATTATCAGCTAAAATTTTTAATTATTGAAAATTAAATTTTACTACCATTTTAGGCTTACAAATTGACGATTTTTTTTAATAATTTCTCATTTTTATGAATTCTAATTGTTCTATAAATCGGATTTTCACTATGGTACCATAAACTTAGAATGAAATCAAAATTCGAATATTTGTTCTAATTGTTCGATAAATCGATTTTTCACTATGAACCCATACACTTAGAATGAAATCAAAATTCGAATTATTTATTCTAATTGTTCGATAAATCGATTTTTCACTATGAACCCATACACTTAGAATGAAAACAAAATTCGAATTATTTATTCTAATTGTTCTATAAATCGACTTTTCACTATGGTCCCATACACTTAGAATGAAATCAAAATCTGAATATTTGTTTATTCAAACGATGATGGCGCCATCTATGATCATTCAACTTAAGCTTCAAATCAACCTTAAGAAGACGCTGCTGAAAGGCATCAGTCTCATCGATCCGCATGAGCGCCCACGAAGAAGGCGAGGGGGTGGACAACAATCATTTGAAGGGTGGTCAGGAGCATCGGTAAAAAGCGGGGCGCGAAACAAGGTCAGCGGGCATGTGTGTCAAACGAGATAAAAGGGTTGCTCGACAAAAGGAAAGCGACAACATTCGCTCATTAGAAAAATGTCTTTTCTTTGACCTTCTTTTCCACTTGGAATCCCCTTCTTTCCTGTTGCGTGAAATTGGGAGTGCGTCTATCGGTGAGCACCGAAGTTCGATATCGATCCGGGGACCTTCACACTGATCAATCATTTCCTCTTTGGAGCATCCAGGTTGGCCTTGTTAACGGCGTGTTTGGCTAATTGAGGGTTCAATGTCGATAAAGATTGACGGTTTCAAAAAAGAGTTCGTTAGCTGCCGAGCTAATGACCAATTAGAATCCCCGTATTTTAAGATCTGTCTTACAAAGGACTTTTTTTTAATTGTATGTCTATAATTAGATTGTAGATCATTAGGTCATTTTGACGAATCTTAACACCTCATTGTTAAATTAGGGAAATTTTTGTTTGCAATTACTTTTTAAAAAATTCAATTTACAGAATAAAATTGAACAAACAAAAATAATGCCAGTTTTTGCATGAATTCAAACAAACTGGACCGTAGCAAAAATTCGAATAGGAGAAAAAAAAATCCACTTGAAGATCAATACAGCAAATTTGAAATTTTTAAAAAATAAAATGGGAATTAATGATAATCTATACATAGTATAAAATGAAGTCTCCTGAAAGCGTCTGTGTGTTTGAGCCACAAAAACGCGAGAAATCCTTAACGGATATTGGAGATATTTAAGGGCATTTATTGGGGTAGGTTTTAGCACCTTAAAATCATATCAAAATAAAATGAAGGAGGTTTTTTTTTTCATTGCGATTTTAGCTTTGCACTTATCTGTGCATGCGTGAAGACATTAAACTGCGCATGTGCAAAAAGCAAAAGTTGTAATATGCCTATGCGATACATTTCTTTGCTTATGACTGATTTTAAACAGCGATTCAAAACTCATATTGCCCTCCAAAAATGGAAACGCCACCTTGGCCGGAAAGTGAAAGAAACCTTGTTAGGGAACAACAGATAAATAATATCCACAATTAGGGAAGGAGATTCTTTTGATAAGCGAAATAACCGTCATTCTTGAAATCGCATTACAACTGAATTGCGGAGACCGAATAAATCTCCCGAGGAGCGAATTGATCGCCCGTGTTTTGTCTACGGACATAGCATATTTTTGCCTTTGTAACAGCCTAAATATTTCTGAATGAGTGCTATAAAAAACACTTTTTAGCTATTTTTAATAATTTCTAATCCTATTATATATATATCTTTATATATAAAATTCTTCTGTGCGTGTGTATGTGACTGAACTCCTCCTAAACGATTGGTCCGATTTTAATGAAATTTTTTGTGTGTGTTCAAGCGGATTCGAGAATGGTTTAGATTCACAATTCAGTCCACTACAAATTGTAGAATTTTAATTATTAATTAAAAACTAACTTTCCCGCCAAAATAACTTCCTTCCCCCATCGCGAAATGAGTAAGGTTTTAGGTTTTTTTTTCTAACAGCGATGAGGTTAGGCTTAACATGTTTCCGATCGATTATTTCAAACGATTTTTTTATTTTCATCGCATTTATTGCATTTAAAATTAAGCATCGTTCATTAATCGGCCTTTCAGGTTCATTCTGATGTACTTTTGAATTAAAATTAAACAGAATAAAGGAAATTAAAAATTTCTAATCTGTCCAACTCATGTAAGGAAAAAAAAAAAATGCATTTTCTGTTGAAGAAGTTTAACGCATGCGCATTTTGTTGAGCACTTTATTTAAACGGAGACAAAACTATTGGTTTGCTGTTTTGTTTTACTTCGGATACACGCTGTTAAAAGGTTAGTTACGTTGCTTTTGTAATTAAACAGTATTTCTGTTAGTTATATATTCTTCAGTACATCTTTTTTTAAAGTTATTTAAAGTCGTAGTAATAAGTAATTGCCAAATGAATAAGGCTTCGGGTTTTTTCCCCATGCTAACAATGTTCGGCTTAACATGTTTTCAAGATTCTGTTTATATTCTATTAAAATTTTTGCAACAAATTAAATCCAGAAAAATGTAATTTTCTGCAAAAGATTCTTTGGAATGAAATAAATAAATATATTTTTCTATAAAAATAAACGCAGGTGCGATCGTAGTTTAATAGGAAAACCATAAAGTTGCCATCTTTTGTAAATTATCGCCAACTTGGCGAAGAAGGGGGTTAAACTACTAATAATCCGCATTTTTAGCTTTTCCTCAAAATGAAATTTGTGATGCTCTTCGAAATTTCAAATACTCTATGCATTCTACTTTTAGTTACAACTCTGAAACTTTATGTATTTATATTTTTTTTTATTGAAGACCGCTCCCCTCAAGGCTCAACTCCCGCATACGGCCTCCGCCAAATTGGCGAGAAATTTGGCGATAAAGGGAAAAATCACATTTTGAATAAATTCAAGTATGCAAAATATTATGAAAATTTCAAAACAATATTTGTGTTTACTAATAAAGATTTACAAATTGGTCGTTGGGTCCGGATTTGAATGAATACTCTGCATGAATTAAACAATTCTGCTTTCATGAAGTTGATTTATAAAATTAATAATATAGATACTGTGAAATAGAAAACTATATTTTGCGAAAAATACATTTAAATGTACATTTACATATCAAAAACATAATTGAAATAAATTAAATTTGTTAAATATTCATATTTATTAAAATAATTGTTTATTTTATGAAATATATACAAATATATACATCTATAAATTTAAAATATTTTTGTAAGAGTTCTCAAAGAATATAAAGGAAATACTATTGGTGAAACCAAACCAACTCCATTTTTTCATCAAAAAAAATGTTCAAATAAAAATTAGACTTTCTTAATAGCACTTCATTAGCCACAAAGATTAATTTATATTCATATAACATTTTTAAACTATATATGCAGCCATAAACAAATATAATAAAAAATTTGAAGCAAATCAAAATTCGCCTGTTTCATAAATTATGAGCTCATTTTTTTCTTCTAATTTGACATATACTGATTTTTTTTTGAATTTTTTCATATTCATTGTTATTATATGATAACAATATGATACATGCTTCTAAGATATAATTTATTTTATATATTTTTTTAAGTACATCATTTATTTAAAGTTGTTTTAAGTTGTAGTCATAAGTAATCACCAAATGAATAAGTCTTCAGTTTTTTTCTTCCCGTGCTAACAATGTTCGGCTTAACATGCTTTCGAGATTCTGTTTATATTCTTTTAAAATTTTTGCTGCAAATTAAATCCAGATAAATGTAATTTTCAGCACATGATTCTTTGAAATGAAATAAATAAATATATTTTCTAAAAAAGTAAATGCAAAATAAAGTTTTCTATTTCACAGTATCTATATTATTAATTCTATAAATCAACTTTATGAAAGCAAAATTGTTTAATTCACGCAGAGTATTCATTCAAATCCAGACCCAATGGTCAATTTATAAATCTTAATTAATAGACACAAATATTGTATTGTTTTGAAATTTTCATGATATTTTGTATGCTTGAATTTATTCAAAATGTGATTTTCCCTTTAAAACTTGATATTATTGACTTTTTTTATGAAAAAATTAAAAAAAAATCAATGCAATAATATTACTTGAGGTCTTCAATAAAAAAAATATTAGTTCATAATTCATCTATAAATGCAAATTATATTATTATATAATCATAAAGCATTAGAGAAAAGTTTCAGAGTTGTAACTAAAAGTAGAATGCATAGAGTATTTGAAATTTTGAAGAGCATCACAAAATTTCATTTTGAGGAAAAGCTAAAAATACAAAATGTACATTTACAGACCAAAAACATAATTGAAATAAATTAAATTTGTTAAATATTCATATTTATTAAAATAATTGTTTATTTTATGAAATATATACATCTATAAATTTAAAATATTTTTGTAAGAGTTCTCAAAGAATATAAAGGAAATACTATTGGTGAAACCAAACCAACTCCTTTTTTTCATCAAAAATTTAGACTTTAGACTTTCTTAATAGCATTTCATTAGCCACAAAGATTAATTTATATTCATATGACATTTTTAATCTATATATGCAGCCATAAACAAGTATAATAAAAAATTTGAAGCAAATCAAAATTCACCTGTTTCATAAATTATGAGCTCATGTTTTTCTTCTAAATAGACATGTACTGATTTTTTTTGAATTTTTTTCATATTCATTGTTTTTATATGATAACAATATGATACATGTTTATAAGATACAATTTATTTTATATAATGTACTTTTTTTTCTGAATTATAATGAAACAGCACTCAAATTTTGATATATTTTTTTCGTGGAGACAAGAAGGCCTCTATAACTTTGTTGTTCACTTCAAAGGTTTTTTTTAAATGTAAGTTCCCTTTCACAAGTAAATACAGAACAAAATTCTTTACCATCTTTAGCACATAATAGACACATTTTTGATGGGAAAAAAAAAACCCTTGCTTGAAGGATTTGAAGAAATTTTTCCTGACATTCATGACAAAGAATATTCTTCAAAAAAGAATACTAAAGTGATTGCACAAAACAATGTAACTATTATATACAATTTTTTGATGATGAATTCACTATTTCAAGTTTATTGCAGTTGGTAGAAGCTTCCAAAATGAATTGCTTGGTTATGAATCAAAGGATAGAATTGCTTGGTTATGAATCAAAGGATTGCTTTGTCCATCAGATCTTAACATTTTCAGTCTTTGTCTGCTTTTATTTGGACGTCCTTTAGGCTTTCGGTAATGAAAACTGATAAAAAAAATGTTTAAAACAAAATTTAGAAAGAAAAAGAAAGGTAATTCAAAGTAATTTTCAATTTTAACCCTTAATAGAATGGTTTTTGTATCTAATTTCAAAGGAACTGAAACGAGCCATTCGAATATGAAATGTATGACGAAAGAATGAACGAACCAAAACAAACAACAAAAGAAAGAAAAGGTAGAAGTTTTTAACATCTGCCAAAGCAAAAACAACACCTTAAAATCAGAATTACAAATAATGCTCACTAGCAGTGTTTGGAGGAAAATGAAACTGTTTTTACTGCAGCTGTCCAAATGGAAACAAGTGGGTGTGGCATCCTAATAACAATAAAAAAAAATGCTGATATTGAGCAAACAAATTAATCTATCATAATAATTTTTTCCCAAACGATAGCTTACAGTTTAAATATACATCAAATATCAAAATAAAGATATTGCAAATTTCATCGATTTTTTTATACCTGAAAGGATATGTTTTAAACAATTATTATTTTTTATAGTGTTTGATGCATTTAAAACTAAACATTGTTAATTAATCGATTTTTTTCGGATTCATTTTGAAATACTTTTGAATTAAAATAAAACAAATAAAAGAATTGAAAATTCATAACCAATTTTTGTTACACAAACTGGTGTAGAAAATTCACGCATTTGCTTAAAAATTTAAAACAAACTCCCTCTAACTGTCAAACATTTGACATCAATCAAAGTAAAGAAAGGAGTATTTGGATTATCTTTGCCAAAGCCTTCAAGTTGATTTCTTTCGACCCTGCTATTTCATGATAACATGCATTTATAACGAATACATTATAAATCCAATTAATAAGCTTTAAAACAAACATGTTTTAATTTATATCTTTTCAATGCAGAGCTAATTTGTAAAATTTTACCACATAACTTGAGATTGAAGATTGGCTCACCTATCATTTTGCTTCGTAATTTGAATGCATCAAAACAAGTCATTAAAAAAATCATGAGAAATATTCTTGAGACTACTATTTTGAACGGCAAATTTCAAGATGAAATTGTACTTTTACCACGGATCCCAATGATTCCTTCAGATTCACCTATCCCATTCAAACGTTTGCAATTTCCAATTTGCTTGGCATTTGCTATGACTATTAATGAGTCAAAAAATCAAACGATGGCAATTTGAGGCTTAGATTTAGAAAATCCTTGCTTTTCGCACGGCCAATTATATGTTGCATGTTCGAAGGTTGGAAAACCATCGAATTAGTTTGTTTATACCCCACAAGGATTAACCTAAAATATCGTGCATGAATTAGCATTACGATAAATTTATTTTTTGTACATTAAAAAAATATGCATTTAAGAACATTAGGTCGAATTTCTTCTTTTTTTACCCTTTAATTAAAACAAGTTTAAGTTTCTATTCAACAAAGTAGAATAGAAACAGTAAAGTTTTAGTTTCAGTTCAGTTTAAGTTTCTTTATTCAACTTAGCTCATAGTATACGCATACTCACAAGCAATCGATAGGTTTAATTGTGGGAACTGTACACTTGATGACGTCAGGTATTATAATAACATTTTTATACAATTTTTCATAAAACGAACACCAGATTGCTATAACTTATTCAAGAAATTTTGAAATTTTCGGACAACGTCTGTCGGGTCCGCTAGTATATATATATATATATATATATATATATATATATATATAGGGAAAGTGTGAGTTTTATTGTTCAAATGCTCAATCGTAAGTACTAGTAAAATACTTTTTGTTTATCCGATCAAGTTCAAGTAATTTTCTTAAAACTTGTAGTAGATGACATTTGATGTTAATTTAGTTTTTTCAAATATTTATTCAGTAATTTTTTATTAATTAATTAAAAACTATTTTTCTCACCTTTATAGTAATATTTTGATAGTAGTTGCAATTTCTAGGTCGGGAGAGCCTGATTGGTAGGACGTTCGATTCGCTTTCCTTGGGTTGTCAGTTCGACCCTTGTCTCTAAGTCCTCTCTGTCGAGAGTCATACCGCTAGGAGTACTGTGTCAAAGGAGATCGTCATTCGGATGCTCAGGGGTCCACAGCGGCAGAAGTAACTGTACCACTCATTTCGTTGTAAATCTGAACTCGAAAACCACAACTGTAATTATTTAATAAAAAGTAACTAAAATAAAAATTTTCATAATAGCCAAAGTAGGAATTGACTTAAAAAATGTTTTTTTATATTACTTGTTATGTTTTTTTTGACGTTTTGGTACCATACCCATGTCATATCGGGTGGAGACTTGATTTAAATTTAAAGCTAATTTTTCTTTTCGGATGCTATACCATTGGCAACGCTGTGCGGTTACAGCTAGTTTTAAATACTTCAGAAATACAAAAGTCTTAAGAAATCTGAAAATAATTTTGATAATTAAAAGAAGAATAATTATAATTAAAACTTTAATTATTTTAAAGGTAGTGATTTCAATAAGTATTTTGAATAAAGAAATATATTCAGTAATTTAAAAATTATTGTTCAATAAATAATAATAGTATATATATATTTAGAACATAAATGCAGCTAAAATGTTCAGTCTATTAAAAAAGCGAAGGCGTTTTTATTGCTTTTTTTGCTTAATTGCATAGTTCAACATTAAAGAACACAAACGAATAATATTTATTGATAATCTATATTATTCGTATTATAATTGATAATTTAGAAGAAAAAAAAATTCAATATTTAGTTTAAACTTGGAATTAATCAAAATTGATTTTGTAATATATTTTTATTTTGTATTTTTATTTCTTTTAATTCCTTCATTGAATTAATAAATTTGATATTGCAAAAGATCAAGAAAAATTTTCTCTTGCATTTATTAGTTTAAAAAATATCCCATTTCGTATTTATTTCATTTCATATAATCACGTGATGGAAATTATATTTTCCTGTTTTATTTTTGGTAGTAATTAATTAGTTTTTTTAAATCAGAACTTCTGAAAATGTGATAGCAACATATTATAAAGAGCTGATTTTTTTTAAGATCCTCGTGAAGATAAATTTTTTATTTTTATTTTATGGGAAATACCTTGTTGAAAAATACAATTAAATTAAAGGTTTAAAAATTCATTAAAAATAGAATTTTAATTTATTGATCAAAACATCTGTATCATTGAAAAGCTAATTTTTTGAGCTTTAACTTAATGCAAAAATCAATTCTGTGCTGTAATATTTTTGGGAGTTATAGCGAAAAAACGTCAAAATTTCGATTATTTTTTAATTAATTCAAATTTTAATTTAAAATTCAAAAAAGGGCTCCGAGATACACATTCCCGACCCCCAAGGTATGCACATACCAAATTTGGTAGCTGTAGGTCGAACAGTCTGGCCTGTAGAGCTCCAACACATACACACACATTGAGCTTTATAATAAGTAAAAGATAAAAGATAATTAAAACATTTCCAATTTTTCATTTTGACTTCGAATTTCAGACGATTTTTCAATGTTATGCAATCAGATAAATAATCCAAGAAAGTCATTGAAAAGTATTCATCGAATTTGAAAAGTTCCATTTGGTCAAACTCCATTGCACAATCAAATTTTATTGATTAAAGTATAAATTTAATTATTACTTTACACAGTCTTGAAAAAAAAAACCCGTTAACAATCAACTAATAATTTGTTCAATAAGATGAACTAGTACGAAGAATGCCTTTTAAATTTATAAAAATGGAAAAAGTAATTAATTAGCTTCTGTCAGAAAATATCTGGAAGCTCTTTTTTTTCTCTCTCATTTTTCTTTGTTTAAAATTTTAATTACTTTAATCACTTCGATTTGTTTAAATTTATATTTTGACAATTTTTTATTTATTGTCGATAAGTAAATCGAAATAATCTATATTATTCATTTTATTTGTATGAATAAAGTGCACGCGAGATAAAATATTAAGGCCATGACAACATTTCAATTGAAATAATGAAAAACAAACAAACAATCTGCTTATCCTTTGCTATAAAAAAATTCACTTATTTCATGTTTTTAAATAAGAAATTTTTATATTAAATTTTCACTCTTATAGCTCAGAAAGTTGCACAAATGTGATTACTTTATAATATTCTAATATATCCAAAATTAATTATCAATTAATCGAACAGTTTTAATTATTTTTAATTCAATTTTTTAAAGTTTCATCGGTTGATGAATTAGTAAAAAAAATAATTGAAGTATTGTTCTATAACTATGAAAAACAATTAGAAATTAAGAAAAATAAAAAAAAAAAGCATTGAAAATAGTGAAAAGTTTTTAAATACATTTTTATATTAACAAAAAAATACATCCAATGCCTTTTTTTTAAAAAAAGCAGTTGGTTACTTTTAAGTAGTTACAAAAAAACTTTCATTAAAAAAAAAAAAAATTGAAAGTAAAAAATGAACTTTTTAGTGTTGAAAAAGTCAATATTTAAAAGTAGAAAATAACGTTTTAATAGTTAAAATTTAAAACTAGAAAATTACTTTCTAATATTTAAAATTTAAAAGTAGAAAATAACTCCAAGTAGTTAAAATTTAAAAGTAGAAAATGACTATATAATAATTGAAAATTAAAAGTAGAAAATAGCTTTATAGTAGTTAAAATTTAAAAGTAGAAAATAACTTTTTAGTTGCTAAAAGGTTAATATTTAAAAGTAGAAAACAACTTTTTATTAGTTAAAAATTTAATATTTAAAAGTATAAAATAACTTTTTAATAGTTAAAATTTAAAAATAGAATACAACTTTTTAGTATTTAAAATTTAAAAGTGGATAATAACTTCTAAAAGTTAAAATTTAAAGGTAGAAAATGACTGTTTAATATTTAAAACTTAAAAGTGGAAAAAAACGTTTTAATAGTTAAAAAGTCATTATTTAAAAATAGAAAATAACTTTTGGTGGCTAAAAAGTAAATACATAAAAGTAGAAAATAACTTTAAGTCAAAATTTAAAAGTAGAAAATAAGTTTTTAGTAGTATTAAAGTTAAAATTTAAAAGTAGAAAATAATTTTTAGTAGTATTTAAGTCAATTTAAAAGTAGAAAATAATTTTTTATAATTAAAATTTAAAAGTAGAAAATATTTTTTAATAGTTAACATTTAAAAATAGAAAATAACTGTTTAATATTTAAAATTTAAAAGTAGATAATTACTTCTAATAGTTAAAACTTAAAAGTATAAAATGACTGTTTAATAGTTAAAATTTAAATATGGAAAATAACTTTTTAGTAGTTAAAAAGTCATTATTTAAAAATAGAAAATAGCTTTTGAGTACTATTAAAGTCAAAATTTAAAAGTAGAAAATAATTTTAATAGTTATAATTTAAAAGTAGAAAATAACTTTTTAATAGAATTAAAGTCAAAATTTAAAAGAATGAAACAATTTTTTATTATTTAAAATTTGAAAGTAGAAAATAACTATTTATTAAAATTTCGGATGTCACAGTATAAACGAGAAACTGTGACAGGCTGAAAATGGCATGTTAATCACCAGGAGTATATTCTCGCCTGTCGTAGCATTTGGACTCCGCGAACTGAACGACCTTGCCTCTACGAGCAACAAATTCGAGTTCTGTGGCTTGACAGGATTGTTGCTTCAACAGTAATTTATACGACGACCCCTTAAAAGAAAGAATAAGCCTTCATCTATGAAGGTCCTTTGACCAGGCAAGAAAGTGACAACTAGTTAACTTAAATAGCAATATCTTATACCCATATTTCAAATATTGTGGGAAGGGATAAAGCAATACGAGCAGAGATAGTAATTTCAGATTAACTTTTTTTTCTCTATTCTATAAAATCTATAAAATTTAAATCTTTTGATAGATTTTAACTGAATCTCTATAAAATAGCATTTTATATGATTTTTGACAAAACTGAAATTTTTTTTATTTCAAATCTATTTCCAAAGAGTTGATTTTAGTATCTAGAGTGTAAAAGACAAACTTTTTTTTAAATGTAAAAATTATTTTAAATAAATAGTTTTTTAAAAAAATGTGCCTCATGTTTTAAACATAAACAGAATATTTTAATACAAATTTTGTAAGGATTTCAATGTTATTTGGTTTTTAATATGAATCTGTTCGAATTCACTGTCTTTATAAATAAAAAGAATGTAAACGATTACACTACTCTGAAAATGCTACAAAAGGCAGAGGGAACCCTACCCCAGTGAGAGCATGTTTTGCCCCCCCCCCCTGCCATACATACTCGTATGATCTTTTATGTTATTGCTGTTTCTAATGGCAAGATGTTTTTTGATTTTTTTATTAATGAAAAGATATTGTTAGCTTTGAGATGTTTCAAAATTCATTCATGTGCCCTAATATTTTCAGAAGTTATCCCTGGAAGATGCCAACATTTCATTTAATTATAAATTAATTAAAATTCTATCTAAACTAAATTGCTCAGAAATGCTCATTCCCAATTTTTAAATAATATACCAAGTTTGGTGGATATAGATTAAAAGGCCTGGCTTGTAAGGTGCAAGCACATGGACATACACTTTCACTTTAATTATTAGTATGGGTTATATATGATTACATACGAAAGTCGCGCTTTCATTATAACCAAATCTTTTGAGGTTTTTCATTTGATTCTGTTTAGTTTCCTGTATATGTCATACAGTTTTATTTATATTCTAATTTTTTAATGCTTGAAACTCATGTGATATTGTATCTAGTTGTTGTTCTCGTGTTCCTCATCACAACGGAAGGATGGGTTCAGTAGCTTCTGAGGGTGTACGGACTCTCGATATGGAGGAGTTTGTGACCATGGCAGATGTAACATCTATAACAGACACGAAGAGTCCTCGGCTGGCAGCCACGTACTCGCAGCCCAACGGATGCAAATCCAACGCCCTACCAACCAGGCTATCCAGCCTTTGCATTTAGCAAATTGTTTTAAACTTTCTGTTGTTATCCATAGAAATGTAAAGCCTCCTAAAAATAAAATAAAGCTGGATACAATCTGAATTGTACAATTCAAACAAAATCGTGCATAAATCAAAAAATAAATAAATAAATGAAACTGAAAACTGTCATGAAAAATTTTCTTTTCTAAAAAACGGTTAATCAAAATCATTTTCTGATTCAATTTTTGATCGTTCTCCAAATTCCTGTGATCGATTTTTTGAAATAAAATTTGAATTTTAATATAATGCATGGTCGAAGCTCAAAGACAATTTTCAGTCTATTAAGTAAAAACTTAAATCTAAACGTGCGGGTACTTTTGATCACATTGAGCAAGTATATCCTCAACTATATTTTTAACCAATTGATGTGGTCTTTCCAAAACTTTCTCTCCTACTCTTTAAACTTGTCATAAAAGAGAACGCCTTACATGACATTGGAGACAATAGTTACGAAATATTAATCTTTCGCGAGAATTCAGCATTTTTACTGAATCTATTGTGTTATCCTTGGCGAATATTATGGTAGCTAATCACAAGAATGGCGACAACAGTATCAGAAAATCAAGTTTATACTTTAGGCACATTTTTCTCAACCTGTTGGAATAAAAATTTGACACGAAATTGCACTAGTAGTTACAAATTTCCTTAACAAATGCGTCATATTTAAGTCAGTGACTATTTGCAATATCGCTTTTATTTATTTCGGTTCTTTCCCGTTAGCCGCGCACAAGCGAAAAATCACCAGATAAAGTAGAATTCAGCCAAATAATGTAGAATTTCGTTGGTTGTTTCGTCATTTTCTTCGCTTGGCGACTCGGGTCGTGTTGGGCTCACAATTGGCGACATTTTGCCCGGCTAACGGAAAAGTACTTTTATTTTTGAAAATGCAAATCGATAGACAATGCAACTATAGTTCGATTTGGCTCAAACTTTGTCAGGTATTTATCCTATAAATGTTAAATCAATCATCAAATTTTATCTGTATAATTTTCTTAGTTTTTGTAGTTATTCTGTTAACTTCTATTCGAAATCCAGACAGATGAACTTCATTTGAACAAATTGAACTCAAATTCAACAGAAATCTGAAAATTTGGTATAAAGACCGTATACAAAATTTCATCTTTATGCATTGAAGAGCCAGAAAAATTGGTATAGCAGGTCGTATACAAATAATGGAAGTGTTCAAGCTATCAGCGTAACGCGATGCGGTCGACAGTGCATATATAAGATAACAGGTTGTATTTGTTAAATTTTATACCCAACTCTTCTACTTCCTCAGCGCCAACCAATAGGAATCCTTAAACAGCAGAGCTTAACTTGCTCAGCCAACCACAAGCCCAGCTTCATCAAACAAAATTTTCCTTTTACTTATTCATAATACCATCAGTTCATGCCATAATAATAAAAGTAATCGTAATTCTAAAGTCACAGTTAAGAAGGGGATAATTCTCATCCGAAGACAGGTGCTCTGGAAAGCTTCCATTGAACTTGAACTTGAACATGTCAAATCTTTTTATTTACTAATTATGCTCCAATGATACTGTAACTGTGGAATATTATGCAGGCTTTTCTTTTCTTCTACAATTTTTCTTTTTATCCCTGCTCCCTTTCTCCACTCCTTTTTTTTCTTTGGCTGCTTTAGCTTCTAATACCTAAACATATAAAAAGTTTTTTTGAATAGCTAGTCCTTTGACAGCCATTTAAATTCCATTTTTTAATCCTAATTATGAGCTTTTTACCGGTGTAACGCCACTTTCGGCACACACCTAATCATCAGAATAAGACAACAGATGTTTTAAGAAGCTATTACATCGATTTTTGCTGTTATAATAGTAGGTTATCATTAGGTTTAAGTCATTTTTAACGGGGACAAATCAATGGCGCTCGAGAAAGAGAGCACAGGATTTCCCAAGTAGAGATGAAATTTGGATTTCCGAACTTGACCATTTCTAGGGTGTACCGTGAATAACAATATACCGGTAAAAATTCAAATATCCTGGAGTGGAGAAAACTCCATGGATTTCTCATGCTTACAAGGAAGGTTCAAGCTAGTGGAGGCTCAAGCAGGATAAGGGACTTGTGCCGGTGGTATGAATAGGACATTTGATGAGAGTAAACTCAACCCCTTTTAGACCTTCTACAGGCATTCTTGTCCTGTGTGCACTCTGACGGGCGTGGGAAATTCCAACAGGATAATGAACTCCCTCCCACAGGTCTACAGTAGCTACTGGGGGGCTTGAGGAGCATTCTTCTGAATTTCTTTCCCTCACTTGCCCACCTAATTCTCCTGATATGAACATTATCAACCATATTTGGAATGTTTTGCAATTTGCTGTCCTAAGGAGATTTCCACCACCTCTCACTCCCCTGGCTCTGTAGACTGCTCTGCAAGAATCATGAACTATCTACAGAATATCATTACAAATTAGTTGAATCCATGCCACTCCGTGTTGAGGCCCTTTTGTGTGCTCGTGGGTGTTCTACACGAGACTAGATAGGTGTGCCAGTTATTTCGGCATTTCAGTGTATATCAAAGCGTTTTCGAGTTATCTTTATCATAGACAGACGGACATTTTCCGAATTCAGAGGGATTTAAAACGTGAAGAATCAAAATCTGAATTCAAGTTCGAATTTTCTAACGATTACAATACTTCTTTTATACTACGTATGCAAGAAAGTAAAAATAAAATTAGTTGTTGAAATAGGAAAACATGATTATTGTTTATCATGATTGATGCAAGTGCCCTCTTCTTCTTTAAACAAATATTCTTTTGCATGGGAAGAATCATTGTCTCACTATTTAAAAGAGTTTCCATGGATATTTTCTACGAAATGAATAAGAAAATTGATTTATTTTGCTTCCGAAACAAAATTGGATTTCGTGGAATAACCCATCGATTATGGCTAAGTTTAAGAACATTGATTACAAACTTCTACAATGACTGATAGCTTACCAAAACATATGAGAAAAACTTTCATGCTAGAAGAAATATATAAGTACATTGTTCATTTTTATCTTATACTTATTTACAAGTTTATCAATATAGATGAAAAGAGAGAGAGAGAGAGAAAAGAAAAAGAGTCGAATATGTAAAGGTTCTGATTCCTAGAAGTAATTCCACCTAAAATTGTCTCTTTACCGGAATCAAATTTATTCTTTTTTTTTTCCTTTCCAACAAAATATTATCAACAAGAAACGTTCTTGCAACAAATTGGCGTTTTAGTTTCTATAATACAAAGATACTGAAAGGGAATATTGTTTTAGCTAAGAATTTTGTCTTAAATATTTTGATGAATCATTCTGAAAACATTAGTATTTTTTTTATTGATATTAGTGATCAAGAAAATAAGATACGGAATAAGAAAAAAAAAGCCATGAAGTCTTTACAAAAGAAATAGCAAGTTTTTATCTCTTAATCTGAATGAATTTTATTATTGTTGCTGTTTTCATTTGCAATGAAAACAATGCCCAACAAGAAGCATCCTTCAAAAAAATTGGTACTTTAGTTTCATGTATACACACAATTCTTAAAGTAAGCAATGTTTTCGTTTAGAAATTATCTTCAAACTTTTGATGAATCTATGATTTAGATCTCCATTTGTTCAAAAACAGAAATGTTTACAAAATTATGCCTCTGAACACGAAAATTAAAAAACGGAATGAGCAAAACAAATAACTTTATCGTGCAATATTTACAATACAATAAGTTCTATTTGTTTTGCTTATTCCGTTTCTTTCCAGACCTTTACATATTCCTCTGAATAAATTTTAATCCTGTTATTATATTCATTTGCTACAACAACAACGATCAACAAGAAACGTTCTTATTACAAAATGACAATTTAGTTTCAAATATACAAAGACTGCTGAATGAAAGCAATGTTTTCACTAAAAAATTTGTCTTCCAAATTTATAAGTGTATACATGCTTCAGAAACTTCATAAATTCAAAAATAGAAACATATTTACTGAGTTATAGCTATAGACACGAAAAATAAGAAAGGTAATAAGCAAAATAAATAAAATTTGTCAGGTAGTCTTTACAACAGAATTGCAGAATCTTTCCAATTGAATAAATTTTATCTGTTGTTATTTTCATTTGCAATAAGAAAAATGATCAAGAAACGTGCTTGTAGCAAATTGGCATTTTAGTTTCATATATACAAACAATGCTTAACGAAGTATTGTTTTCGTTAAGAATTTTGTAATCTAAATTCTGATAAATTTACATGCATTAAGTTTCTATAAGTTCGAAAATAAAAATATCTTCTGAATTATATCTATAAACACGAAAAATAAGAAACAGAATAAGCGAAACAAATAAAATTTGTCATGTAGTCTTTACAACAGAATTATATATTTTTATCTCTTCAGCTGAATAAATTTTATCACTGTTGTTATTTTCATTTACAATAAATAAAAAAATGATCAACAATAAATGTTCTTGCAACAAATTGACATTTTAGTTTCAATTATATATACAATGCTTAATGAAGTATTGTTTTCGTTAAGAATTTTGTAGTCTAAATTTTGATGAATATTAAACTTTTATAAGTTCGAAAATGAAAATATTTTCAGAATTAGTCTTGTGAACACGAAAAATAAGAAACGGAAAAAGCAAAACAAATAAAATTTGTCATGTAGTCTTTCAAATAGAATAACAGATTTTTGTTTTTTCATCTGAATAAATTTAATCACTGTTGTTATTTTCATTTGCAATAAAAAAAATATCAAAAAGAAACTTTTTTGCAACAAATTGGTATTTTACTTTCAATGCTTAACGAAAGCATTGTTGTTATTCTCATTTGTTACTATAAAAAAATTATCAACAAGAAATGTTTTCGCAACAAACTAACATTTTAATATCAATTAAACAAAGAATGCTGAAACAAATTATTGTTTTCGTTAAGAATTATGTAATATAAATTGGATTAGACTTATTAGACTTCTATGTGAGAAAATAAAAACATTTTCGGAATTATGCTTGTGAACACGAAAAATAAGAATTGGAATGAGCACAACTAATAAAATTTGTTATATAGCTTTTACAGCAGAATAACAAGCATTTTACCAAAATATGAATGACATCTATCAGTGGAAAGTTTGTCAATTGATCTGTGTGACATACAAATATTATATGCGAAAAAGCAAAATTCTGATGAATGAAATTTCGCCTATATGCTTTATCATTATCAAAAATCATAAATATATAGAACCAGATTTACGTATAAGCTAAGAAAATTACAGCTCAGTACTCTCATTTTTTTTTCTGTTCACAATTTGCATTATTAAGTTTGTAATGATTAAAAATGATTTTTGATAAGGGTTTATTGTTAAAATATATTCATTAATTATATTTCAATTTAACTTTCTGAGTATCTAGTAATCATAATTGCCACTGACATTGAATCTAGAATTATAAATGACCCATATCTCAAATAGTTTAAGACCACATCGAGTCTAAATCCACCATTGCAAATATACTTCAAATTTTGAATAAGATCTGTTAACCAATGAATTAGATTAACTAAATAGAAAATGTTTATGGTCTTCACATCATAGCCGAATATTTATTTAAATTTTTCGCCAGTTAATTAGAGAGAAGAAATCTAAAAAAATCAACTTGATTCTAGATTTTTAAAATTGTCTTCTCAATTTATTCTAGCTAGAGGTCATATATGGTGTGTTGTGCTCAAATGTGGATTATTATGATACGTACAAAAAGCAACAGAACGCATGTTTTCGAGAAAATATGTTTTAATTACCACGTTCACACACTAAACAAAAACAAGACAAGACATTCACGCTCGTAGCCTAATAGTCATCTCATTCTGCTTACAACCCCAATGTACCACGGGATGCATACTTAAACAGACATCGCCATCGAGTATCCAAATAAGAAGATAAGAGTAATGTAACTGCTATAGTGTATAATTGTTGTTAACTCTGTACGCTCCAACAATTCAAAATGACGCTTTTCAAATAGCTTAAAATTAATAAAATTGAGTGTTGTCACCAGAAATATATGGCATTATACAAGTATTTTTACATATGTTTAAACTACAAATAAAATTCCATGAAAATTAACAACTTTTGTTTCAAATATAGCGATATTAAACAGATTATGATTATTAATTTTATGTCATCATGTAACTTTGCCTTCTTGCCATAGTACCCTCAAGTGGATAGTTATTTCAAACCATCAATTTAAATAAAAATTTTAAAAAGTAAAATATTTAAATCCTGTAATTCATTCTGTAAAATCATGAGATATAAGCCTTCAATATTTTTTTTGTAGAATTTCGTATTTGGTTTTTAGTTTTTAGTCACATTATCTAGTTACATAATAGAAATTGAAATTATTATTCAAAAGAAATGTCCTTATATAATAATCTCCATTTAGTGACAAAAGCTGTACAAAATAGTCGATTATTTTAGCATGAGCCTATCTATAAGTCGGGCACTATTTGTAAATTATGAGATTTTTTATAACAAATTTGTTGCACCAATAATTCAAAACGCTTTTAAAGGCAGACCTTTTGATAAAATTGGCATGTATTTTCTTCTTGGACATTAAATGTTAATTAAAAGAAAGGGGAAAAGATAATACATCATTAATCGAAGCCAACTTTTAATTTTCGGGAGATTTCAACTGAGCTTATTCAGAAATTTATTTCCCAATTTTGCAAGTTCGGCTAACCAAATAAAATTCTTTACTTTTATGGTGCAACTCTGGAACAATATTTGCACTTCAGTCAGTATTGCATATCATGAATATTGTAAAACCTCCACCTGTGACAGAGATCATTTGATGGGAGCAATACTTTTATTTACGAATCTGAAAACTTTTGTCATGATACGAGTCACGTTGGCAATGCAACTAATTAATATGCTCATGTGTTGCTCGGATTAAAAATAGTTTTGTGTTTAAAATTTTCAATGTAAATATAATTTTTCATAAATATTATGCTATGAAATGTCTTTATCGTCTGAGAAGTTTTTAATTAAAATCAGAATATCAACTAAAGCAGACGATTTTTAAAAAACCACATGTAGCTGTTTCCATTATTTATTGAAATTTGTCCAACGAAATATGAAATTAAAACAAATCAATAGTTGCTTCTAATATAAATATCTAATCATCTGTTTTTAAACTTTTGTTTTATTATTCTTCCAGAATTCTAATGTATTCTTGTAAAAGTTCTCCGTATGCGTTCTTGTTCTATGAAAGTAAAAAATAAATATTAGTATGAAACTCATTGCTAGAATTTTTAAAAAATTAAGGATAGAAAATTTATGAAATTTTTAAACTTTTAAATGTTTTGATTGGATACTGTAAAGAAAAAGACAAAAACTCTTGAGCAAAATAAGGGCACATTCTATTATTTTAAATACATACCGCAATAATATGTTTCATGCTAATAAATATGTTCACAGATTCAATATCATCACTCTTTCTATATGTATGTATAATTTACTTCCACGAGTAAAAATCTAAAACATACATCCTTTTTTCATTGTATAAGATTCTTTTAGAGGTTCATGATTTCATGACTTTAAAAAAATTCTGAAGGTGAATTTTATTTTTCTTGATATTCGATACGATTCAACATTATTTTGTTCTGCAATTATTTCGAGTTTTAACTCTTTACTTCATCATGTTTTTGTCCAACATTGTTTTATGTTTGCTCTTTTTTACTTGTCTTTAAATAAATACTTTTTCTTTTTCTTCTTGAAGAATACTAGTTATAAGCCAAGCTCGTGTTTGATGTAATGAGTAATAAGCCAACACACACACACACATGCTGAATTTGCTTTTTAATCAAGGCTTATAAAAACTTATTATTTTTTTTTTATCTTTTTGGTTTAAATTGCAGATTTAAATCCATAATACAAACAATTCCATGGTTTGAGATTAAGAATTATGAGAGGTTCTTATTCTATGAAGCTTAATTTAATCCGTTCCATATGGTATAACAATACAAGAAAGTCGAGGGGATAACTCTCTTTCTGATTAAAAATTAGGTCGACTTCCGTTGTTGCTTTCTTTGTTATTCTTGGATTTTCTCTCCTATAAATATTTGATTAGCACCGAATCTCTTGGAAAAGAAGCTCCAGATAAGTTCCGATTTCAAAATGAAACACATCAAAGTTGGGATTTTAGAATTTTGCAAATATTTTCCAACAAACTAAAAGATATCCAAAAATTTACATAAATATACATCTATATTAGGAAGTACTTATTCCTAGAGCTGATGTATCAGTTTAATAAGCTGAAATACTGATTAAAGAGACAAAAGGACATTGGTGCCAAATTTCTTGGCGGTCCTCTGAAACATTGAATATAATTATTTTTATCCTCCATGTAGTTGGGAATGAACACGCCTCGCAAATTTTAATTTGCGAATCTATACAATCTAACTAGTCACTTTAGATGACTATTATCATGTCAGAACATGACATTGTTTTAGGAATGAAGTTTTGTGGCGTCAACAAAATCCCGTAGACGAAAAAAAAAATCAGTACGTGAAAAATAAAAAAAAATTTATCTGCACGAACATCTCAAAAAATCACCTTTAAATAATGTGATGTCATCCCATTTACAAAAGCTCTGATTTTAAAAAAATAAATTAATGATTATCACCAATAAAAGTGAGAAAAATGTCATTTTGAGGGCGTGATTATATGAAATGAAATAAATAGGAAGTGCGATATTTTTTAAATAATAAATGCGGGACAAAGTGTTTTGGATCGCTTGCAATACCAAAATTACTAATTCAATGAGACAAATAAAATGAGTAAAAATATAATTTAACTTGCACGAACACGTGGTGCTTGGCTGTTCAAGAAATGATGTTCTGACATGATACATTGAAATATGCAATATTAATAAAGTAAATTTCGTTAACTTTATTAATAATATTGCTTTATTAATGTTAGCAGTGGCTTCCGATTAGGTAACTGGTCTTTGATTTCTGTATTATAAAAATTTTTAGTGCAGAAATGTCTTTAAAAAATATTTTTATTTTTATTAAACTCAAAAATAGAAATATCAGTGTTAAGGAAATTCAGAGCAGACGAGGCTATAAAAAGGATTTTTAATCCTAAATTGATAAATTCATAAAATTGACTAGGAATAGATTAGGACAAAAGCTAAGTGATATGCAAAAGATAAAAAATTCTATTGGATGGTGCAATAAAGAGTATTCCTTTATGAGGATCCAAGTTCCGCCTTTTCGACTCCATTCCTTGATCTTGAAAATCAAATTTATTCGCAAAGAATTCTGGTAACGAATTCATTCTTACACATGATCTAAATTATGTAATGAATCCACTGACGAATGACAAAACTCAATTCGTACGTAACTGCGAACAACAGTCACGGAAAGAATAAAGATTTTGAATAATTTTTTTTTAAATTCATCATTTAAATAAAAAAAGAAATATTCAATCCGTCTTTCGTCGATGTAAAAAAGAGTTAGAATAACGAAAGAAAGGAAAGGATTTGTTGATACCAATCGAAGCATAACGAAGTATTTACTTCACGAATGGCGGGCATTTAACCGAGTTGCAGACGATTTTGAAGATATTCAGCGGTCGAATGAGCATCGCGGCCAAGTTTACAATAAATCGTTGAACGAATCCGGGTCGGCGGAACCAGAGGTTTCTTTTGTAAACATTAAGGCAGGAGAGGGGGAGAAAAACTGTCCAAAATAAACAAGAGCAGTGAAAATAGTTGCATCGATGTATTTTCTGAATAAAATAAAGAAATTAATTCGGAAAAAAAAGCAAACCTACTTGTTATGTCAGGCATTTATTTCATTCACGCATGAGACTCAA
This sequence comes from Argiope argentata, assembly GCA_026289955.1. Taxonomy (NCBI): domain Eukaryota; kingdom Metazoa; phylum Arthropoda; class Arachnida; order Araneae; family Araneidae; genus Argiope; species Argiope argentata. The sequence goes on along the minus strand of JAOUZG010026457.1, from coordinate 15,019 downwards.
TCGCCAAATCTCGGATCGATTGGTCCGACTCGAGATAGGTACTTCTAATTATCGCGTTAGTTTACAAATTCGATCTAGATCAGTGAAATAACATTTATTTTGAAGAAATGTGGGACAGTAGCCCAAAAAGAGTTAAATTTATTATCACGAAAAATAATTAAATATGAGAAGGAAAAAAAAAAGCCCCACTCCTAAGAATAATTCAAACAGACCAGAATAATTTTTATAATTTGCCAAATAATTATAATACAAACAAATCCGAATTACAAATAAATAAATAAATAAAAACATATGTTTTAGGGAAATAATGTCTCAAATAATATTTAATTTTGGTGATAAAATTTTTCATTTTATTGAATATTAATTTTTATAGGACGAAATTTTTTAAAATTAATGCCTATGAACCTTTTACTCAAATTTTCACTACGCTTCGGCAATAGTGAGAAATTATTGCAGTATTTTTTAAATAACAAATACTTACAAAATAAATTGCATTTATTACATATTAAATCGAATCTTGATATCTATAGAGTGCAAATGTCATAATGTGAGAAAATATATATAATAGCATTCAATGGAATGTTAGAAAGTAATTTTTCACGTATACAATTTATTTTTTAACCCAAAAATGTTTTTATTTAGTATATTATAAGGCATGATACCTTCTTAAAACTTTATTTTTAAATAAAATGATTATAACAGGTCTTGTAACTAATTATGAAATCGCGTAGCAAATGAAAATAATTACAAACTTTACCAAACGATATTTTAAAACTGTTAAAGCTATTTTTTTCCAGCAAGTTTTCAATTATTTATTAAAAAATTAAAAATTGCGAAAGACAACTCGAAGGCAAATAAATAAAATAATTTAAAAATACAGAATATTTTCATTTAATACAATTAACAATTATACAAAATATTTTCTCTCTACAACAACGTGGTTTTTAATTTAAAAAAACTCATCGGTAGTTTTGGCATGAATTTAGCATTTTTACTGAATCTATTATGTCATCCTTGGCGATTTTTTTGCCAACTAATCTCTGAAAGCAACTAACATGTAACATTAACTGTATTTGAAAATCAAATTTGTGTTTTAGATACATTTTTCTCTACCGAATCAAACAAAGATTTGATGCAAAGCCTCACTTTTATTCACAAAATATTATGACAAATTTGATATATTTAAATCAATGCGTTTTTAAATTATTTCATTTGCATGCGTCTGAAAGTACAGACCGACAGACAATCAACCTGTTGTTGGATTTGAATCAAAATCTTTTAGGTGTCTACGCTATAGGTGTTAAATTTGCGTATCGGATCTTATCTACTCTTTTCTCGATTTGTAATTATAGTGTTAATTTATATTCTAACAAAAAGACAGATAGACTTTCTCAGAACAGGTTTTATTTAAAATTTTATAAAAATCTGCAAATTCGATGCGAAGATTGAGTACCAAATTTCAATCATCAAGCTCAAAGCGTATCGAATCATCATTATCTGAGAAATACAGATTTTTTCCAAAAGTATGTTTTTCGAACTCAGGGAAGTCTGAAATGCGGATTATGCATTTTAGAATATTTTTAGTTAGAATGAAATGTAAAATTCTTGGATGAATTCATAGATGGAACATCTATCTCAAATGGGTACGGAAATGGTGGGATTTGGAAATTTTCATTTCTCTATATCTTCCTAAATATTAAATAACAGAAAAATAAATCGGGTTAACTAAATTAGTGTCTCATTAAGATGAACATGTGTATCGTACATTGTATGTGTATTGTATTGTATATTGTATGCAAATTTTTGTAATAACTGCAATACTTTAGGAGTTAAAAGCTAAAAAGTAATTTCCAAACCCAAATTTTGACTGTTTATAGCATCTACAATTTACATTGCCTATTACAAAATTAAATTAAAATTTAGCATTTCTTTTATTTCTATAGTTTGAAATTATATAAATGCAATCGAGTAAAGATTGAAAGCACCGATAGAACTAATTAATTAAATAAAAATAAAGAAGAGAAAGATTTAATGGCAACAATATGTAGAGAATATCAGATTTTAAATTTCCAGAAGCTGTTTGTTATGGATATATATGTGTGTCTGTGATTGTGTATGCGAGTGTGTGTGAGTTGGTGGTGGTGAACTTTGGTTGATGTTTCAAATGCGCCTGACAACTATTGCAGCCGGTAGAGGGCACTACAACAAAGTAGAAAGATTGCTTATTCAATATTGCGGGTCACCATCGTGGTTGAATGGTAGAACCGAACTCGAAACATTCGATTTTGTAGCCGAGAAACATAGCCACTAGACTAAAGCAATTACTCGCGCCCAGAGGATGTTATCTGGCTTATAAAGTTTCCATCACAACTTATATTCGAATAGCCGAATAGACAGATTTCCACTGATCGGATTATGCTTAAAGTTTTCTGGCAATATATAAATTTGTTGAAAATGTATGCCAAATTTCATCAATCTAACTCGACGATTTTTTCAACTATCTTTGTCACATTTAGACAGATTGTAATTTTCTAAAAATGTGTTTCTTCTACTCAGGAAGGTCTGCGATTCGTCAGGAAGGGTGGAGATTCGTCAAAATCTTGAAATCGAATTTTTCAACGATTGTAATACTTTCTGCATACTATGTATAATATATCTTGGATTTCCTACGTCATAATGGAAACATGAATTTTCAGATTGTATAATAATTTATCTTAATTTGTCAAGCACT
>JAOUZG010026456.1:1889-24273 GCA_026289955.1 Argiope argentata | reverse complement strand
CGTTGGGAAAAAACAAACTGAATTCGTTATTTATTTGGAGATGGGGAAACGAAGATTTTTAGCGAGAAGGTTTTTGATTAATTAACCAAATTAATGAATTAGTATTTGAAAAAAACTGTATTAAAATTAAATGTCATCCACTTCAATTTAAAAAAAATTACTTAAACATGATTGGTTGAATAAAAAGTATGTTTATATAAACACTTGGTGAGAAAAAATCACACCAAGCTTTCAGCTAACCACTTGCAGCACATTCGAGCTTAAAATAAAGCAACTAGCAAAATATAATGCACTTTAAATGAACCTTAATAACAAGTTAAATAAATTAAATTTCAATAATTAAACTAAACTATGAAATATTAATCTGTTATAACAATAAAATCCCTGAATGATCGAGTTTACGAAATTTTAAAATGACTTAAAATGGATATAAACAGAATATGTTTTATTGTATATATCTGTGAAATGACAGAGAACTGTCGTTAGAAGCTTTTTCTTTGCACCCAATTGAATAGCAATAGTTAACTATGGCTTAAATAAGTTTTAAAATTCAACTGTTAAAAGCGAGAAAAGATCTCCCATTGAAATATGAAGGGGAAGGGATAATGCAGTTACAGTGACCAAAAATTCTATTTACAAACACCCGTTCTTATCTTTTCCTACACTCGAACAGAGTTGCACTACCAGCTCTATGGTTATGTCTCGATTTCAAGGCACAAGGGTATCCGTTTCGAAATAAAATATTCCTTATAAGACCCTGTGTACATGGATCTGAAGCATTATTAATAACATCTGAAATAACGTTCCGCTGGCGCAAAATTAGATTAAAGAGGGAAATGATAGCTCAGGAATCATCACCGTCGCCTTACCGGGTTTCAAAATTACTATGTCCGTTCCAAAACTCTCTTGTGGTGTATCCAAATGCTGCTTTAACGTGACTAAACTAACCTCAAACTGTTTTGTTGGGTCCCTTTGATGGTTCAATGTTTTCTTTTGCAAGATCCTAGCGGATTTCGTTATAATTTTTTTCTTAATCCCATAATTGAATAAAACGCATTAATGAGAACTACTAAGAGAATCGCATAATCTACTTAACTAGTGTAAATCTAAAAAAATTACATTTTTCAAAAAATATATTGACTAAAATTTGGAGAATCCATTTTTATAAATGCCCCTTTCTTTGCCTACAATATTATTTGGCAACTCTTTTGGCATATCTGTAACCAAGAAAGGACCAATATTTAGAACAAGATCTTAATTGCTAACACCTTGATTGTTATGGGAGTCACCGTTGACCACGGTCCATATAAATTATAGTAAAACAAATCCTATGCAAAGTCAATATGTATTGCAAAGATTTGGTCTAAAAACATGATTTAATAAATACCATCTGCAGATAACACTTATTAGCTGTGATTTCTAGGTGTTAGGGAATGGTGCGTTTGTTGTTATGATTTTTTTAAAAATATATTTCGAAAATAATTTAAAAAAATAATTGATTCCTAAATCCATTTATATAAACATTAATGTTACTTTTATTAACGGTTTAAATTGCAAATTCTTGAAAAATAATTAAAAGATTCTTAACCCATTGATTTCACTTAGAATTTTCCTCCTATATAAACATTCGGAACTTTTTCATTTATTCATTTTGTTGTCTAAGTCGGATGAACTAAATGTATTTTTTTACCTTGCACGTCATATATTCATAATTTCACACATTGAAAAAAATTAGATTAGTAGAAAAAGTAGATTTTTTTTTCACAGAGATTGCTGAAAGAGATAATAAAGTACTGAATTTCAGTTCCACTATGATTCATCATTTATTTTATAATGATTTCGTTTGATGAAATGGGCAAAAGAGTGCAATAAATGTTCCAGCCTCATAATTTCATCATTAATTTTATTTGCTTAATTCATCATGTTTAAAAATAGCTGCTTGCATCAATTTAAGGCATATACGTGGATAATTTTCTTAATTGATAACTTATCAAAAATGATAAATATTCAGATAAATATTGTGAACAAATTTAATCAGAGTTTTTTTATAAAAATGTTATATTATGCAAAAATAAAAAAAGAGCTTTATAAATTTTAAAAAATTTACGAAGCAAAATAATTAAAAATGAGAAAAAAATATTTTAATTTCAGATAATATATTTTTGTAGCTAAAAAATGTACAAAGCAAAAATGCTGGCATTCAGAAGTTTATGATGATTTTTTAGCAAAATTTTACAGATATTTTAAGAAAACTGGTGCATACTTCTGGAATCAATAATCTGTGTTTCAATCATGTTTTTAAATAGTTCAATTAATACATAGTATATAATTTTAAATTTTTTTCCCATCAGGAAACAAAGAAAAACATGAAGTTTTTTTATATAAATAGATTGCTTATTATTTTATTTGGGTATTACAGAGCATATTGAAAAGTTATTGCAGCCAATTCAAATTAATAGCGTATATTACATTAAAATTTATGAAGTTTCCTAAGAAAATTTTATCAAAATTTAGAATTTGTTAAAACAATAATATAAAAACAATTTTTTGAAATCAATTCCTACTAAGTTACACAAAGAAAATTTTAATTTTATTTACTTTTTATTAAATAATTACAATTTTTGTTATGTTCCGCTTTGCAACGGAAGGAGTAATGCTTCTGAGGGTATGTGCCCTTGAGCATCCGAGGGCAGAAGTCAAACTTCTAGCTCACACATGCCTCAAACCCTTTTTACGATTTTTTTAATGTTATAACAGGATGATTAAGATAAAAGAATAAAAATTATGGAGATTATAAGTAAATTTATTTTTTAAATTGCTAAAAGCATTCATATAAAATTGCATCATTTTAAGACTGAGCATAAATTTAAAAAAATATATTTTTTTAACGATTAAGTAAATTCCTACATCGGTCAAAGAAGAAAAATTTTATTTTAGTAACTTTTTATTAAATAATTGCAATTAATATAAATAATTTATCAAAAAAATATTAAATTTCGCAAGAATTGAACTCACATTCTTCACCTTCACGGAAAAAATGTCGAAATCCTCGCATTTTACCGATTGAGCTACTGCCAGTTGATTTCAATTTTCATTACAAACTGCTGAAACTCTATTTAAAGAATTAAAAATTAATTAAACCTAATTAATAAATATTTGAAAAACTATTAACATCAATCGTCATTCACTATAAGTTTAACCACTTGACATACGAATTCATTTAACTTTCTAATTAGATAACTCATCCTATTTTGGTAATTTATTGTTAATTTGATTTTTTTAAAAATAATATATGGAGCATTTGGGATACCAAATCGTTTCATAACGATTTTTTTCGTATTTAAACACTTAATTCTGTAACTTAATTGTAGGCTTGAAAATAAAAATTCAGTAATTCGATGCGCGTGTCAGACACGTCATTGTATGCGAAGTGGTTAAAAAATTGTACTTGAATGGATGAATAAAAATCATTTTATTAACGATTGAAAATTTGAACAAATTATTTATAAGGAAGAAGTGAACTAACAGTAGGAATTGAAATAAATAAATTTGAAGATTAAAAAATATAATACAAATTAAATGCATGAAATTTGGTAAGAAATTTTGAGACTAAAGTTGTAGAAACATGTCTAATTTTTATTGCCTTACATTCAGAATAAAGTCATACAAAGCAAACATTTGGTTTTCTAGATGGTGTTTAGAGCCCGTATATTAATATTCTGTCATTGATTCATTGCCTAATTGATTCTTCCGTACCTATTGTTTGCCTATTGCATGCATTAAAATACACTTAGGAGATTTTACGAAACATTTTTGGGGGTGAAGTCACCCACTGTTCTCTAATTCTTTTGAGCAATTTCTGTAGAAAAACTGACATATTCGGTACATAAGTCAGGGATGCTAATTCCGTGATCTTAACTTTTTCAGTTACGTTCAGTGATACAAAGATGGGAATATATTTTAAAGTGAAAATAAAAACATATTTCTCATTTCCCTGCAAAGATTCCAAGCATAAACATGATTATAATAATTAAAAAACCATTGTCCATTTAAATCCGGGAATATAATTATTAAGATCAAAATGCGAAGTTATTAGATGCTAACAAACGAATGAAATTTGAAAAATTTGCTTTAGACTCCCCCCGCCCTCTGACAATTTTCAATTCTACAATATAAAATTGCTAGCAATCTGTCAATTTTTTATAAATAAATCAATATCACATAATTAACTAAAAAGTTATTTATCTATCCCTTAAATTTCAATTATTAACTCTAGCCAAATGCTTTATTCTGCAACAATGAAAGTTACAACAGTTTTCAAAATAGAGTATTTCGGTATTGTTAATAGAGAGTTATAATATTGTTGAAATAGAGTATTATGAAGCAATAATAATATCACTTTGTTTTCTTAGCTTTATAGAAATAATGTAATTTTAAACAGTGCAAGTCTTTTAAGCAGTTCTTTGTTAAACTTATTTTTATTCTTGAAACTGCTCGATGAGTTGAGTTTGATTTTGAGCTCTTTTAAGAACGTATTTTTATTGGAGAATAATAATTCCCTATAATGCGAAATGGGTGTATTAGAAAATGCTTATGTGGGCACATTCATGTAGATTTATTATCGAGTTTTTGTAACGAATGACTGGATTTCTTGCGTTTTCTTTATTCCGCATATTCTGATATTGAAAATTTTTGTGATGGATGAATTGAACAAAAGACATACCGGTTGTCAAACAACAGCGGATCCCAAGCCAGTTAAGGTTAAAATGGATGCTATAATGTTTGTTGATGAATCTATTCTGAAACCTAACGAGGAATCATTTGATACCCTATTCCAACATAGATGAAGCACCAACTTTTCCTCTACCAACTGCCACTAAAATCAACATAAACCCTTTCACCAATCCTTTTTTTTTGATTATGTGACTTTTGATAACCCTCTGGTACATCTTGAAGCAACTGAACAAGATGAAATGTCCGTCTGTGCTGAGTGGATTCTGAAGCACGAAGCCGTTTTCAACAAATAAATACAGCACTAAAGACTTCGTTGAACTATCTACAATAGCAATTTTTGATATACACTTAGTCACAAAAGTAAGTATGCAGAGTGTATGTGATGATGTCCTATGAAAAAAAAACAGACCTACAATATTAAAGTTTTCAAATTAACGATTTATTTCGATTACAGCAAAATAGAGCTTAATTACAAAATGAAAAATATTCAAAAAAATACAAATTTTTAATTATCAAGATAAGCTTAACTTAAAATAGAATGTAATTTACATCATAAAAGTAAGTATGCACACAAAAGCAAAGACATTAATATTGCAAATTTTACAATTTTTCAAAAAAATTATTGCATAGCAATTGGCTTTAAAAACAGCTCTCAATCTAGATGGTACTGATTTTACTAAATTTTGAGTGACAGACGATAGTATTTTCTGTCACTCCTCCAAAAGGGCTTTTTTAATATCATTATTAGTTATGATATTTTGCTTTCTAATTTGGAGATCGAGTGTTCAATGGGATTAAGATCAGGTAACTGTGGTGAGGTTTTTGGCTGTTTTCGCACGTTATTCGCAGCCATTCCCGAACACCCCGAGCAGTAATGTTTGGGATCATTATCTTGTTGGAAAGGGAAGGATTCCACGAGTTACAATTTAGAAGCACTTTGGCATAGATTCTGTAAAATATTCAAATAGTTATATTGATTAATTATTCCGTCTATTATAATTAAATTTCCTACTCCAGTTGCTACCATGCAACCCCAAACCATAAACGAACCACCACCATGTTTTACAGCTCCTCCCATGTTCTTTGGTTCTAGAGCTGCATTTGCTTTCCTCCAAACGTTTTGCTGTCGTTCTGACCCGAGGATATTGAATTTACTTTCATCCGAAAAAATCACAGAATTCCAAAAATTTCTGTCCTACTTTTCATTTTCTTTTGCAAAATCCATTCTCTCTTTGCAATTCACTTTGCTAACAAATGGTTTTCTTCGCATGTTTCGACCATGATATTCTGCCTTCCGTAACACACAGCGAAATGTTTCAGGATTGCACGACTTCACAAAATTGTTTTTCACATCAGTGGGCTAATTTTCAAATTTTTTCCCCATTTCCAACAATAATTCGAATTTCTCGATCTGTGAAAATGGCCGGTCGTCCTGTTCTTGGCTTGTTTAGAGTATTTCCCTAAGCCTGGAGCTTTTCAATCATTTTTTGAACAGTTACAGAACTTATGCCGATGATTTTAGCGATTTGTCTTTGGGACTTGCTTTCCTTATATTATTATTACATCCTTTAGATCTTTTGATAATTCTTTTCCACGTGGAGACATTGGTGAATTGTTGATGCATTTAAAGCTCAAACATACAAGCTTTGTATCAAAACTTCTGAACTTATCTCTGAAATATGAAAACTCCCTCGAGAAGTTTCATTCAACCTATTAAAAAGTCAAAATTTCAAAGTGCATATATACTTTTCTGATTTAAATCTCTACTTTTAGTTAAGAAAATTACTCTTAAAATGTTTTATAATATAATGATTTGGTTTATTTTTTATTACTTTATGACTTGAATCAGAAGCTAAAAACAACACTCTCCAAAATAATATATTTCTTATATTTATTTGAGAACTAGAGCTTTTTCACTTAATCTATGAAAGGCATACATACTTTTGTGAGCAAGTGTATATATGATCACCACTTCAAGATCCCTCTCTATCCAAATACAAAAGATATCCTTCAATCTTTACTAAATATAACAAGAAAATATCATTAAACTTCTTAAGTTATGAACAATAGAAATCTCTCGATCATCATAAGAAATCTCTTGCTTATTTAAAAGGATTTTTTTTTTTGTACTCAATATTCCAATATGGCTGATTGAAAAAGGAAGCAACACTTCTTCAAAATCTAAAAGAAATCCAGTCCTGAACATCCCATTTGTACATATTGTATATAGTTGTTTTGTGTATATTTTATGTTATTTGTATATATTTATGTATCTTTACCTTATTGTATCTTATTATGTATCTTTTATTGCTTTGTAAACATTTGAGTTTATTATTTCGGACAATGGACTTATATGTTCCTAAACTTGACTATATGATCGCAAACGGTTACCTCACTTGTGGTGTTTCTGTAATGACGGAAATTCAACGAATTTCATAGAGACTTTGGTGAAGATTGACATCGCTTGCCTGCTACCATAAGATCAAACATATTGAACAAAACATCGTTGCTTGAAGACATGTCAATTTGGACTCTTTTCAATAGGCGCATTCAATAGCATTTAATTTAATTCTTATTTAAACCCATCAACCCTCAAATAAAATAGTTTCAACACAAAATTGTCTGTTATTGTGTTTATTTTCTTTTCATATTTTATTTTTAAGGAAATAATGACTTGGCAACATATTTAATCTTGTTTTGCAAATTATATTCCACATGTTATTTACACTTGTATTTAAAATAAATATATTTATTTTAACTTTTAAAGCATTACCAGTGGAGAAATTAGTTTTCAATATTAAATACGCCCGCAGTAGAGATATAAATGTTTCAAATTTGCTCTTTCAGAATATTATCCGAAGTAAATATTTTCAAATTAATTTTTTCATGGACGTTATGTAACGAAATAAACGGGAAAAAATATTTGCGGCAAAAGTACTGTTTTTAAAATAGTGGGTTTAACTTCGTTCTCAAGACCAACCATTAACATGCACACATTTAATTTTCTTAGAGATTTCGAGAATATTTTGAATAAAATTTTCTATCAGGAGCAGCATATATATAAAACATTACGTACTTAACTTTGTGAAAGTGCATTGTAATGAAGGCTTCGGTTCACTCCATGCATTAAAAATAAGATAAATATTTTGTTCCAATGGAAAGCTACTGTCTCTTACAAAAACTGACGAGCTTTGAACCTCAAATGATCGGACGGATTTTTAAAACCAGCTTTTTCTGTTTCGTGGCGTAGTAGGGATGGCTAAACAATCATCGCTAAAGGCATATAATAATAATAAATTTCTCTCTAATTCAGATGGAATTTACATTATCTTACAACAGCAAAATGTTCACAAATATGTTATTACATTAATATAAATAAAAGTAAACAAAATTGGCATTCTAAATTAAATTTGCATAGTAATAGTCATGATACTTACGTATTATTAATCGTCAATACTTTTTGGTTAGCTATTCTTCGAAGTAGCTAAAATATCAAATTCACGATGAAAATGTAAGAAATTGCTCCAGTCCTTGAGGCTTAGGATTCCACCAAATATCTGTTTTGTAGTGTCTTCTAATATGGGTAGAAATGAAAATCGTAGACTCATATAAAAGAAAAGTTTTATTTTAGTTACTTATTTTAAAAAAATAATTATAATAAATATAAATAATTAATCAAAGAAATTGATTTTTCGCAAGAATTGAATCCACATTTTTTACCGTCACCTGAAAAAATACTAAAATCTTCAAATTTCACCGAATCAGCTACCACCTGTCGATTTCAAATTTTTATTAAATTATTGAAAGTATTATAAATTAAATCTATTAATGATTTAATATTTGAAAAAACTGTATATAAACATCAAGCATCACCTACTACAAATTTTTAAAAATGTATTTAAAGATGTTTACGCACATATACTTTAAGATTGTACGTAAAGATTACTTTACGGGTGCTTGTTAATAAAATACTTTATTCGATTGAAAATTTAAACTATATATATATAGATAGATAGATAGATAGATAGATAGATAGATAGATAGATAGATAAAGTGTGAAATAATAGTAGGAATTTAATGAATAATTAGTGAATTAACATTTGAAAAAACTGTATTAACATCAAGCGTCATCCCCCACAAATTTAAAAAATTATTTGAACTTGAGTAGATGAATAAAAAGCATTTTATTAACGATTGAAAATTTGAGCCCGATATAGAAATATAGAGATAATGTGAACTAATCGTAGGAATTGAAAAATGAGCCGGTCGATTTATGTCCTAGTTTGTGGATGGTTTCTTGCTCTGACTATAGCATCTTCACCATATTACATTTGAGAGTTTAACTCAATTTCCTTAAGAATTGCTTTTGCGGATAGTAATGAATATTATAAGAAACGCAGACTGAAGAACTGAAAATTAAACATATACTAAAACCAAAATCATATCAGAGCTGAAATTGATGTATCAGCACATCGAAATTAGCAAATTACTTAGGAAAAATTTGGATGCGGAATACATGAGCATGAGGAGTGGGAAACATAAGACTAAAAGTCAAACAAAACACTGATTACATAAAAATTAAAATGCCTTATAATTGCGATTATGATTTCATTCTCTTTCGAATTTTTAAAACTGTCTCATGTTTTTATTATCAGGTTAGAACATGTTTTTGGTATGAGGTTTTTGACGCCATACCAAAAACGTGTTCAGTTGGCGAAAAATAAAAAGTTTAAACTGCAGGCGAAAACTAAATTTACTATCTTCCCGAGCATCTCAAAAAAAATCAGCTTTTAGTAACGCGTTGCCATTGCATTTACAACAGCTCTGATTTAAAAAAAATATGACTACAATAAATAAAACCTAGAAAAATGCTATTTTGACCACGTGATTATATGAAATGAAATTAATAGGAAATGGGATTTTTTTTTAAACAATGAATGCGAGACAAAGTTTTTTGGATCGTTTGCAATACTAAAGGGATTCATTCAGTTAAATAATTAAATAAGAATAAAAAATAAAATTTAACTTGCAAGAGCACGAGGTGCTTGGCCGTTCAAGAAATGATTTCCTGACCTGATGCATTGAAATTTGCATAGCAGATTTCATTTTAATAGTTCGATCCACCTTTTTATTTTTTAATTTGATATTTCGCTTTTCAATAGAAAAATTCTTTCAACCTCTTAAAAGCGTCTCTTAAATTATTTGAGTTCCCTTCATTTATTCTATTTCAAAATTAAAAATTGAAAATTTTACTTACTCAGAAACAATGAACAAGCGTAACCATTGAAATTTCGCTTTCGGAATTTGGAGAGGCTTATCTTGAGCAAAGGATTGTTTTTGCATCGCTCAGAATATGAAAAACGTAGCTGTAAAGAACAATACTTACCTATCTTAATTTAAAAATAAAACTAGCTAGAGGGATGTTATTTGGTATGGCAGTATCATTTTTTATATTGGGAATTCTAGCATTGAATTGCGAGTTACTATTTTAATAAGAAAAATACTTAAATGCAACTTAGTTTGAAAATACTTGTTAATTTACCACTGTTTCCAATTCTACAAGGCAGACACCTCGAAAGTGAGGATGAGATATTTCTGGTATTGTGGTTGGATCTCGCCACCCTTGAGAGGTACACTAATAAGTGGGAGTTGGACTCCTCCCATCCATGACGGGGAGGGTTGTACCTTGACTGGGGATGGCCATTAGGACTCAACCACAGTTCACGCCAGTGCTGCTGCTGCTGCGGTGGTCCAGTCATTCAGTTGAATAGTTAACCCATATGCCTCCGTGGCGGATCGGAGAGTCTGTCTATCACTTACCACTTATTCCAATACAAAAATTCTCCCCATAGTTCTATTCGAGAAAAAAATTAGTTTAATAATATAAAGTATACTTTAACTATTTCTCTTAAAACATCATTCTAATTATATCCTAGTTTATTACTCCCTTTTACTCTATCCCAATTTATTCATTACTCTTAGAGGCTGTTTTTCTAAATTCCAACCTTAAAATTAAACATATTCTTTCAATTTTTATTAAACAAGTCAATACATAAAACAAAAAAGTAACGGGAAAAAAAGCTAACGGAATGAATACATTGTTCTGAAACTACGAATGATAAAACTTCAAGCACTTAACATTCTTTAAAATAAGAACTGAAAAAAATTTCACCTAAGATATCAATACATTTCAAATTGTCCTTTTTCTTTAAATTTTAGAATGCAAAAACCGCCAAAGGCACTTCATTAGGCAATTGGATCACAAGTTACAAAATTCGAGTCGCAATTTCTTTTTGGGAATAAGAGTTTAACCAAGAAAAGTTTCCGAAAATTTGATTCCCTATATTAAAATTTTATTAGTAAAGAAAGTCGACATTGTTTCAAAGCATACATTGACATACAATTCTATATAAATAAACCGGAAATGTATGTAAGATATTCCTACTTCGAGGGATTTTTCTGTAAAATATTTTGGAACGCCCGAGGGGTTCAAGAAGCAAGTTACAATTTTAAAATTTAGGTCGTAAATGATGTATTGACAAGTACGCTGCAATGCAATATGGCACATACTAACACTATTTCTCTTCATGATCTCCCGGAAGCCGAGTCCCTTTATAGGAACGTAGCACTAATCATTCGATGAACTGACTAAAGAAAATCGTTTCTTGAACCAGGAGACAGCTTAGAACAGCTGTTTGAACTTGGACATAGTTGGGAAATTTACTTCCACCGATATCCTGCGAAATGTGTGTGTGAATTTCACTCTGCGATTGCAGGGAATAACGTCTTCCATCCGCTGCAGCACGTCTGATGTTCTTACCGTTGTTGGCCTTTCCACATCGATTAAGTATGCGCAACCGTCTTCGAACTGTTGGTACCATTTCACAATGGCTGGACGTGACATTGCATGTGGCCCATACACTGCCAAAATATCTTGATAAATATCCATACCCGGTGAATGTTTCGCCCTCAAAAGAACGCAATTCAGCATACTTGAACGCTGGTGTAAATTTCCCTTTGACGAGCCGTTTTTCTCGTACAGCGCAGCAGCGGTTTTCACTATGCGACAGTTGTAAGCCGTGGAACTGAAACGCGTTTCACCATGATCCCATCTGTGGGGAAACAAGTGTAACTGATTGAACGTCCTTTTTTCATAAAATTTGTTTGGCTGCATTATAAACTCTTCAAAATTTGATCACGTAGAGAAATATTTAAATCGAGGCAAGGAAAGAATTTTCACCCAAGCATTTGCATTGTAATTCTCAGCTTAAAGGACGACTATACTCTTTAACACTAAGAACATTTATTTACAGACTACACAAACGTACACACACAACAGAAAACATTTAAGATGAATTTAGAAACAAAAGGGGAACATGGCTAACAAAATTTAGAAAATTAAGAAGTATAAAATTTAGAAGTCAGCTCTGTTACAAAAAACAGCGCTTCAAGACATGTTAAGCACCTTTCAGTTACAACAACAATATGACGACGGCTCTTTAGTCGAGCGTGGATAGCACCATCTATCCAAATGAGGAGGTCAGTACAGTATGAATATCGGAAATATCAAAGTTCCTTACTTCAATCATTTTCAAGATAAAGGTACACAGCAGAAAACTGGGCGTAATTTTAACTAGGTTGAGGATTGGACACAGTCGTTTCACCCACAGGCATTTGTTGACAGGGGACACAGAACCCTTCTGCTCAATTTACAACAACCCATGTCTGTCTTGCACATTCTTAAAGAGTGCCCACGATTTTCTAGCCAGCGTCTTACGTTTTCAGGGGTCTCACCCTGAATTGGGCGAGGTGTTGTCCAAACCCCCGCATGTTGGTCTTGTTAGTTTTTTTTAAAAAAATATATAGGTTTTTATAATCATATATAAACATTGATACTGAGCTAAAAAGTGTGGTCATACTTTACATCATGGTTACGCTTTTTCATAACTCATAGATTTAAACTTTTAGTCATTTGGATTTTTTTTATCATTTTATATCTTGATTTTATTATAAATCGATACAAATATTTTCAACTCCAGAATGTGGCGCAGCTTAGCCAAAAAACAACAAATTCAACTCAACTCTAGATAAAGCAAATATTTATCGGCGCAAATTAGTTCAATCTGCGATACCTTCAAAACATTATAAAGCGTAGCACAACTAATCCATCATTGTTAAAGATGACATTTATAGAGGCTGACAGTAGAAGGCAAGGGTATGCGTTTTCAGTTACAAAATTTACAACTTGTAAAATATGGTTGCTCATCTCGCGAAAGATGGTTCTGTGGATTCGACATCCCCATGGCTGGGGAAGTAAATATTGATAACAAATCGTTGAAAAGAATTCCATGCCATATTAAAAACAGCAAACTGAACTGAAACTTGTGGGAAAATTAATTTACATCTTAAGGCCTACACTATCTAAAAGAGAACATATGAAAAACATTCGAAAAAATAATTACATTTATAAGTTTTTGAACTGGAGGTAAGAACTGAAAATCTAGTTCAAGCAGATTCTAGCCATGGCACCGACCATTCTTGATCCGAATTTAGATTTCTTCAATTTAAGATGTCGGGGAATCTGAAGAAGCCTTGTAAGTGCAAAGAAATTTATATTTGTTTCTATAGAAAGGAAAACCACAGAAAATTTAAAGATTTTAAAGCCTAGACCGTAGTGAATTAGCATACATTTGCGTTATATACGTTTGCATATATGCGTTATCAACCAAGAAGGCTTACAATTAAGGTTAGAAAATTTTATTGCCAGGAATTTCATAGGAATCGCTTTCTTTTTTTTTTTGCCTAAGTGCTAGGAAATTGCAAATTATACACCACCATTTAAACATGTTCATACGTCGAAATAAGTTTGCTTCCCAGAGTATCCCCACACGAAGTGACTCGAGATATTTTTCGAGCAGTTAAATTACCCTTTATAGACGAGTTCAATAACCAATGATCAGAATCTATATTATACTTAGATTAGTGGTCAGTTTATCTGAAATCCTATTGACTGCCAAGGGCAAAGTGTTCATTTATTGAGGAGTGGATAGACCAATTTTCACTTCGTGCAAGATACAAGGTTTAAAAATTGTTACTCAACGTGCAGGACGATCGTTATCTACGAGCGCAGAGATAGAGTTCTAACAAATGTAAAAGTATCCTATGGTTTACGAAGACTTGGATCATTTATTTTATTGCCATTCAGGAACACCCACTTCTCGCCTACCTACCGATATTTTATTTCGCAAGTTCACCAATTTTTAATTATGGTAGTGCTAAAAATTGACCTTCAGAAGCATTCGAATCTATAGTGCTGCTGTAATTTTTCCCATACGACAGTTGGAAAGAGGCTCTAAATTTCCAATACATGAAGGAAAAACTAATCGATATTAATGCTCTTGAATGCATATTGGAATCGACACACAATTATAAGCACAGAACTTGCGAGAAATAGAGTACAAATAGGAAAATGATTTCGTTGTGTTGCTGTCTGTTTATAATACTCCGGTTGCAGATTCTCCGATTTTAAAGTATCGCAATTCGATACACTCGAAAGAATGCCCAATAAATAACTACCCACATTTCCTTATGTCAGGGAATGTAAAGTTGATCCATTTGGATATGAAGAAAATACCATCTACACTCTATACAATTCAGCCATAGAATTGAAGAAAGCTTAAATATACAAATTAAGCCGTTTCTCGAAAAAAATTGCCAAGAAAGCGATTCTCATTCCAGAGAATGACAGGAGATATTTCCCAGATAAAGGGAAATTGTAAAATCCTATGAAATTTGACAACCTAATCCAAGAAACAGGCGCATTAAATGCGATTGCAAATCCAAAACCACTTCTTACCGTTTAATGAGAATTTGGAAATAAAGAAAAGGTACTCGTTTTGTCAGAATTTAACTTGATGAATCCGAGTTCAAAATTGTTACAATACAATTTTGACTTTATAAAATTAAAGACGGAATCACATTTTGGGTAAAATTTCATGAAGAATTTATTCAAACACTGAGGCAACATTTAGTCCAACAAACAATATGAAATGCTCGCTATTGGTGTCTTGCGAATCGGGCAAATGAACTATTTGGTTCTCATACTATTGCGAAACTGAAAATTCGAAATGCTTAAGAAAATTTAAAAATCACACCTACATATTTATGGACTACTAAAAAGGAATTCAAATCATTTGATGGTGGCATTTAATTGCCTAAAAGAAGCAAAATATTTCGATAAATTTAGGAACCGACCTGGCATCATTCTAATTTAAATCCGAGAAATGCATTGATGAAGTAGGTGAAAGCTAGTGCATGAAGATTGATTATGAACCGAATTTGAATGCGCATCAAGAACAAGGTAGTGATACTTCGAAATGCCACCCACGTTAACGATTAGTTAATTTCCGATTCTTTATATTTTAAGTTTAATGAAGTTAAAAGTTAGGTCTCGTTAAATGCAAAGGAATTTAATTTTGAATTTCCCATTAGAGCTATGAGAATACCCGTTTCAGTTTCTATTTGTACAGGCAAAAAGCTGAATCAAAATTAGATATTTCGACAAATAACCACAACAAATTAAGAAGAACCAAATTTTATTAGATGAAAAGGGTTAAAGTACATCAAGGTTCAAGGTAATTTACAATATGAAATCGTAATTTTAAAATACACAACAGTAAATAAAGCATTTGCATTACATTCGACAAAAGTTTCAAAATAAAACTAAGTTTATAATATTAACAATTCGGCTCTTTAAACACGTAACAGAAAGTTCAAACAAAACATCATAGAATACTAGAACTTGAAAGTTAAAAACCAAACTAAGTAAAGGTGGCAATTAGATAATGACCCATGAGTAAGAGACTATTTTCATGGGTTTTTTGCATGGCATTTAGATTCATATTAACGAATTTTAAGTACATAAATATGGTAAAGCCATTAAATTTTACTTTCATCTTGAAGACTCTTTAGATATTTCATCAAGATTTACAATGCTTCAATTTTCGGTAGTTTCTTGTGCAATTCAAGAAAATTTAATATGCTATTTAAATAAGACCCAAGTTAAAAGGACATTCACACAAGACAACAATTTAAACTATGGAATACATACACCATATTAGAATTTTTAACAATCATTGGTTAACATTTTATACTTAAAATTTAAATATACATCCCAAGGCGAGTATTTGTCTCTCAATCGCCTTATTTTAGCCACCCATTCGGACATGTAGAACAATTGGATACACCTTGAAAAATTACCATCTGAATTCACATTAACTCAAGACAGACAAGCTGGGCAGTTTAAAAAAACAATGTTACACAAGATCTCCCGAAATTGTAAAAAATATTCTTGTTGAATCCAAGATCCGTCTTTACTGCATAGCACTTTAAATTTGATAGTTTTTTTTTCAATACTTGATCACATCAGAAACTTAATTACAATCCTTACATTTTTAACAATCAAGTTCCAATCAACATATCATTAATGAGGCATTTATTTAATGAACAAAGGGAAACGTAGAACTACATTTAACTGAAACACTTTGCAAGAAGCTTTTATTACGATAAGAATTCACAAACCAAGCACGTAACATTTTCGCTTTGAATTACTACAAACTTATTCCCATCTCGTAAAATTATTATACAATTAAAACTAAAGTTATTTAAGACGTTTGTACATTTATACTTTCAACGATTAAAATGTATACGACAAAAAGGTACGTTTATTAATTGATTATGTTTAAGAGATCCTAAGTTCATTCTATAAAGATGTTAATCAAGGCTGGATGATGCCTTTTGTAAACAAAAAATTTTTCACTGGCCTCACTCCTATCATAGTTAAGATTTTCTATGGCAAAAAAATCATGAACAGGTACATCGCGTCAATATAAGCCGCTGCCTATTCACAAGTTAAACGGAAGTTATATTTTAAGTTTTTAGCTTGCTACCTTAATTGATTTGACAAATTCCGAGCACAATTTAGCATCCTGTAGCAATTTACTTATTGAAGAGAAATCCATGACTTTGATCTAGCGAAACATTGGAGATTCGGTTCAGTAATCAGGCGGAAGATTTTTAAACCAAAGTTTTAGTCTGGACATCTAGTCGATTATGGATATCTACTTTCAAAATAACGTAACATCAACGATTGGGGTGGGTGGTAAAGGAATACGACTAAAATATAGGCGCTATAGGATATGAAAGAACATAAAGTTTCTGAATTGGCACAATCTATACAAAACGGAAGTCATTTAATTACCTAGCCCGAGTATTAGTAACACTAATTACAAGCTTTTATATTTTACAATAACGAAAAAAGAAACATTAAATTTGCCTAAAAAGCCGTAAAGAGTAACTGGTTAAAATTAATTTTGTATACTTCGATAGTTCGCAGAAAGACGCCATTATTCAATTGTCTAAGAAGGGGGTATGAAAATATTTGTATCAACTTCTACGAAAATGCTTCCTATTTTGCAAAAAAATTCGAAATTAAAAATATACAAGCAAAACAATGGAATTTTGAACACATTCGTCTTAACAGCCAGAGAAACTATAGGCATGATTTGGGAACGTTAAATAGATGCCTTAAATCGGAAAAATTATGGAGACACTAGATGCTTTTAGAAAGTATTCGTCCTATCAACATCGCGTTTCAGTCCCATTCTACACTGTTTACCATAGGTTTTTGTATTACGAGTACTTTGACTTCGATGGTGATCAGACATCAAAGTCAAAAATACCAGGAATTTAGGTAATTGTCCAATGACTGGCTAGCACAGCCATTGACAATTTTCCCCACAAGTTAAAGTTCAGTAGCCGACAAGCATTAAAAGTTGAATTGAATTTTATAAGTTCTGGAAAATTTAGTCATTTAAATAAAGTCTAAAATTTAGAGTCATCCTCAACATACACTAATACTTCGGGAGGGTTCGGATTTATTCCGTACCATTCGATACCAAGGGGGAAAAGTCGTAAAAATTAGCATCTCCGCCGATAAGTTATTAAGCTTAAGTTTTAAATTCTAATGGACAACACAATTCCATGATTTCGCTTGGTACGACACTCTACTTTTTAGCGCTTATTTTAGAACCCATTGACATGGAGACCCAATTTGAATTTCATATAATTTAGGGAATTCAGTTTGAAAACTTAAATTCATGGCAGTATTTTAAATAGTTTAATTTCACTAAAATGGAATATGCAATGCCCGACTGAAAGATCTAGGGATTTAAACAACGAATTTTGGGACGATTTAAGTATCGTTAAATTTTTAAAAACTTCCGATTCAGAAATAGACATTAACTAGAGCACGCAATTTTACCTTTTCCAATAAATGCTTACAAGTTAAAAATAAAATTACCTTGAAACATTTTAAACAGAAAAATAATTTACTCTCCCTGCATTTTTCTAAGAAATGCTTGACGAATTAACACGAAAGGATTTGAAGTATCTCAACACGATATAAAGCTGCGCACAAGATTTGAATTAAATTTTCCCATTCTTCCATTATAACTACTAACCAGACAAGTTCCGTCTTTGCAAATGCATCTTCACTAGGAGAAACTGGGGCGCTACTTTCGTCTCGCATAAAGTTACGATGCAGAGAAACCGGTAAATATTTAATCCATTTTAGATTTAAGAAATCAAGATGGTTATTTCGACATTAAGTTTATTGCCCCTACACTAGTTTAAGCTTCAAAATTAAGCATTTAGTTATTTCTCGCTTCTACGCACGTCTGTTGAAGTCACCGATTCTAACAATTCGTTTTAGTTGAAGCGTTTTTGATCAGATGTTGGCCAGGCATCGTGATCAAAATACTTCGATAGAAGAAATGGAAGGCAGTCGAATAGCTTGCCGGCTGAACTATTATCCACCTTCAGTTAGAAAAGGAAAGCATTAAATTAACAGAATTTTTACTCGTTTACACGCTCTACTACCCAAGAACAGTCATTGGACTAACAAGCTTAGATAGCTAAAGAAAATTCATTATCTACGCAAAACACAGATTCATCCGAGAAGGATAACGAACTTGCCTGGTTCGGACCTTTCCCCGTGAAAATTAGATTTAAACCAATCTTGCATTGCGGGGGCGTTAATTGCTTCGAAATAGGTACAGTTCAATATTCTAGAAACGACTATTTGAATAAGGGTTGGCAGAGAATATAAAAAGTGCATCATAAAGTTATTAAAATGCAAAAATAGGCAACAGAATCTGCAGCAGTTTTAATTTACGTTAAGTTTATATAATCCGATATACGAGGGAATAAATTATCTTTTAAAGATAAGTTTGTTTAAGTAATTGCATCTAGGCGATATCCATTTTACTTATTGAAGTACAAAACGTTTGAAGTCATTAAATCCATTAGCGAGTTAAACTATCTCGAATTAGGTGAAGGAGTAAGTTACTGGCCTGCATCGTCATTAGAAGAGGTTAATCAAACATTTTTAATTACAAAAGTATGAACCCCTCCCCCAAATTACACCGAATGATTTTAGACTAACCCTGAATTGGCAATTTCGGTTCGTCTCGATTTACGTACTCATTTTTTAAACGTTAATAATTCCAGAAATGAATGCCTCTTTGAAAGATTACGTATATCAAGTTCTATGCTTCTTTGCCATGAAAATCGAATTCAATTTAATAAATTACTTTGGCCTTTTTTTTGGCTAACAAATTTATATTAAAAAGCTAAATTTATAAAGTTGCGATTTAATCAAAAACTTCTAAACCTTTGAATTAGAGCATTTAAGAATATTAAAGCTATTTCGGAATTTAAATACATATCAAGTTGTAGCTATACGGATCTAGCTTTAGTTTTAGCTAGATGTTAATCACATTTAAATTGAATTTAACTTTTAATATATTGAGTCATACACGTATTTGAATCTATTACCTATACACCATCCAGCCTAGAAGTAAATGTAGATAATTTTAATGTGCAATTAAATTTAATACAGATGTCTACAATAACAAAGCAGAGTTTCCCACGAATAGAATGTTCACGAATAGATATATGCTATAACAATGCTTTCAGTCAAGAATACAATATATTTTAGACAATGTATTTACATTTACCAACAGTTTCAAACTGTAGGAAACAAGTCAAATCTATTGTAAATTCAAGATTAACTTGCATTCTTTAACATGACAAGGGAACTTCAAATTCCGAAGTATCCAATATTCAGAGGATGAGATTAGTGATTTTAAACTAAAAAGTATAAAATTACAAATCGTGGCTATATTTTATAGAAAATGAAATTTACAGAAACCGAGTAGAAATTTGCTAGTCAGAATCAAAAATTTAAGCTTAAGTTTTAATTTAAGTTTTCAGCTAGACATTACTAAAATGCACCTATCAAACCGCCGTTTAATCGAAATTTTAAATTCAAATGAAACGGATGATTGCAGTTTACACAACGGCAATTAAAAATAACTAATTACATCCGATTGTCGCATGAATAAGGAATTTAGAATCCTTTTAAAATCCATGTCCATAAATAAAATCTGAAAGTTTTAGACTCCATTATATTCATTACAATTTTGCTTTCAATTAAGTTAACCGGCATATTTAAAGTTAAATTAAGCGTTCTTTAAAACCTTCAGAGACAAGACGTCAGAAAACTGCAGAAGAATGCTAGTTTATCAAGTGGTTTTCATTGAACATTCTATTCCAGCTTAACATTTTAACTTAAAGGAACTCTGAAGTATCCGACATTAACTCGAACAAAGATTAAGTTCTAAAGCATTAGCAAGTTTTCTAACAAGCAATTTTGTAACGCCTTATTCGAGATTCAAGTCCAACTTAAAAAGTGCTCGATTTAGAAGAGTAGTTTAAATGCTACAGAGGAGAAGCATTATTGAAAGAAATAGAATCCGAGAGCTCTAATTTTCTTGTTATTCTTCCATGTTAATCCAAGAAAGTTGAAGAATTAGCTTTCTAAAGATTGCATTGTTGTAAATAATTGGAAACGATGCAATTGCATACAAGGTGTTTATTAATCCGATTTATTTTGAATGGTTGTATGTCGATTAATAATTCATTAGATATCTGACCCAAGTTTAAAAGCGATATTTAATTATATGGAATGTTATTCTCCTGAAAGTTGAAATACTAGATATTTTGTATTTATATCCTTTAAGCAAGTTTTTAAGGTCTCACAACAGTACACGCGAATATTCGAAGCTCAAGGAATCTAAAATTTTATTAAAAAATCCTACAGGCATTTGCGAATGTTATGGAATCGCATATAATAGTTTAAATATATCCTCAATTAGACAGCTTGCCAAGATTAGAAGTAAACAAATTGCACTTGGCTAGCTCAAACTCTTCACGCATAGCATATCAACTTTCACTCCATCCTTCGCTACAATTACAATCTCATTTAATGCCCCATAATTTAGCGACCACTCCCTGCATTCTCTGAACCCATTTTGTTAACACGTCGAATACTAGTTCCCTGGGGACCGATACTTTCCGCTTAGACCGCCGGTCCCAAACAGCCTAGACGGAAAGTAAACAGGGACCAGCATATAATACGACGTGTTAACCCCTAAACTAACTTGACCCAATCTCCAAACTTCATTCACTCATAACCATCCAAAATGAACCAGGTAAGTGCAATTTGTACTTTTAATGCCGGCACCTGAAACTATCGATAACTAACCGAATTTTGGATTGGTTGTTCTGCTTAAAGCCCTACTCTATACTTTGGTATAACTTGAAACTTAAAGCTCTTGATCGATACCCTTCATATTCTATTAAATTTCTAAACGCAAGTTCCAGAAATGTACATGATACAATTTTATTATATCAACCTTTCATTTTAAAATAATACTAGTTATTTTAGAACGAACCTCGTAATTTTAAGCCGCGGTGAAATGACAAGAACACCTGATCCTACTCAATCAAATTTCAATTTTGTGGTTTAACTAATGTTTAAGGATTTGTGCCGTAAAAGATGCTGGCTTTTAAACGTGTAACGTTACCGATCTTGGAAATTCCTTTATATAGAAAACCTAATTTGGTTAGGCATTTTATTATTGAATAGATCAGTTTTATAGAGGTTAGGGTTCGAAAAACTACTGCATGATTTTTAAAGAGTTAATATTAAGAGAAGTAAATTTATCTAATAAAACTTTGCTATAATTAGAGTTTAATTTTATTTCAACATAACAAGCGAGTGCAGTAGTGAAAAGGGGATATGAAACTAATGTTAGGATTCTGCCAATACAAGAGTTTTAGCATTACATTATTAAACAATTAAGATTTGAGAAAATGCCAATACACATTTCGTAAGAGTTAAGCCTTAATTTCCTGCTTTCACTCACAAAATTGATCTAAAATCACACACGCAACTCGTTAGTATGCCTTCACTAATCTCCAACTGGTGCAACAAATTTAATATGCAATTTTCATCCGTTCCATTCGAAATAATTTCAAATAGTATCGAGTTTAAGTTTTAATGTTTATATTTAAGAATTCGAAAACGCTACAGCTAAATTGAAGTTCCCCTTTCGTATTAGTATTCGAAAATTCATTACAGGCTGATAAATTTGAAATTTAACTCTAAGTGTGTATGCAGATAATAAGTAATTGTACAGATAAGATTCAGATCCTAATGGTGAGAAAACATTGAGTTCAACTATTC
>JAOUZG010026444.1:189-10585 GCA_026289955.1 Argiope argentata | reverse complement strand
ATGACTGTTAATATCGTGTCGGTCCTCCTTTTGCCCGGCGAAGTGCAACAACTCGACGTGTCATGGAGTCCACAAGTCGTTGGAAGTCCTCTGCAGGAATATTGAGCCATGCTGTCTGTATAGACGTCCATAATTGTGAAAGTGTGGATGGTGCAGGAGTTTGGGCACGAACGGACCTTTCGATGATGTCCCATAAAGGCTCGATGGGCGATCTAGGTGCCCAGATCATGCGCTGGAATTGTCCGGAAGGTTCTTCAAACCAATCGCGAACAGTTCTGGCCCGGTGACATGGCGCATTGTCATCCATAAAAATCCCATCGTTGTGTGGGTACGTGAAGTCCATGAATGGCTGCAAGTGATCTGCAAGCAGTTGAACATAACCATTTCCAGTCAATGATCGGTTCAGTTGCACCCGAAGACCGAGTCCATGCCATGTAAAAACAGCCCACACCATTATGCAGCCACCACCAGCTTGAACAGTGCCTTGCTGACAGTTTGGGTCCATGGCTTCGTGGGGTTTGCGAAACACTCAAACTCTACCATCAGCTCGTGACAACTGAAATCGTGATTCATCTGACCAGTCCACGGTTTTCCACTGGTCTAGGGACCAGTCGATATGCTCACGAGCCCAGGAGAGTCGCTGCAGGCGATGTCGTGCTGTCAGTAAAGGCACTCGAGTCGGTCTTCTGCTATCATAGACCAAGGAAGACAAATTTCGCCGCACAGTCCTATCGGAGACGTCCCTCGTTCATCCCACATTGATTCCTGCAGTTATTTGACGAAGTGTTGCGTGTCTATTAACATTGACCATTCTACACAGACGTCGGCTGTCTCGGTCGTTAAGTGCAGGTGATCGCCCACTGCGCTGTCCATGATGGGATGGGATGCCGGAAATTTCATACTCTTGGCACACTCTTGATACTGTGGATCTCGGAATGTTGAATTCACTAACGATATCCGCAATGGAATGACCCATGCGTCTAGCTCCAACCAACATTCCACGTTCAAAGTCTGTTAATTCTCGTCGTGCCGCCATAAATCACGAAAAACCTGTTAACATGAATAACTTGAACACAAATGAAAGCTCTGGAAAACGAACAGCGCATTTATACTTTTTTTATACGATACTACTACCATCTGTACATTTTCATATTGCTATCCCATGACTTTTGTCACTTAAGTGTATATATATATATATATATATATATATAGGGAGAGTGGGAGCTAATAGTAGGAATCGAATAACTAGTAATTTGATCTAAAATATATAAAGAACACATTCAATTTTCTATTTTCACTTTTTAGTTCAAGAAACTAAGCATGCAAATTGTATAAATATTTTTGAAAGAGACTATTTAAACATTGTTTAATTGATATAAGAAAATTGAAATATTTCAATACAAATAAATTAAAAATTATTTTTGCCTTTTAGGAAACGAAGAACATTCATATGCACTTTGCCCGACAACGAATGCGTGTTTTTAAACTCTGATGAATTCTGCAAAATTTATCCTCAGTATTGCCCCCACATGGATCCTAAAAAGGCCTTCACTGGAGTAAGTAGAATTTAATTTAACAGTGAAACAAAGGGAAATGCAACGATCGTTAGTTTAGTCCATTTGAAACTGCTAGGAATGCAATAAACGATTTTCTCAAAAATATTATTTAAGAAAACTAGGCTTAAACTGAATAGGGAAAAGATAATTCCAATTTTTAAATTTAAAATTGGGCTAGAAATTTATTTTTCATAGTTTTAATGAAAAGTATATAAATAACCAATAAATAATTAGCTATTTTCATAAATGTGATAATAATGTGATATTTCAAAAAATATTATAACTTATTTTTTAAAAATGCAACAAATAAAAACTAATTTTAGCAACATATAGTATTTTGTATACAACAAATGTAAAATAATTTTTATAAACATAGAATGCGAGTTGCTTCCAACGAGTTCATGGTTCTTTTTTTACTATAAAGAGGAGAATTTTTGATTGCCTTTTTGATTGCACGCATTGCAAAACAGGCAATTCTTCCTCCGAATTAGAACTTTATAAGTTATTCGCTGATAATCTCAGACATTATAAAATTTTTACAAAAATCATAGCACCAAATCCTTTCTCATTCGTTGGCATGTAAGAGTAATTTTCATTGAGAAAATTTTTATTTTATCTTTGGTAGTTCATTCAATTCCTACAATTATTCCCACTCTCACTATATATACTTATACAGGATGTTCATTAATTATTGTCGGGATTACCATACCTCATGACTTTCGAATAAAAAATATTACTCAGAAACTGATTACGTATTCGTAAATTACAACTCAATGAATTTTACGTGGCAACTATGCGATCTTAGCGCATTTTCAGTCTGGGTAATTATGACGTCATAAATAAAAATGGCAACCGTGCAAGAAAAAGCAATGTGTGTATGGTGGTTTTCCGAAACTAAATCGGTCATAACTACTCAGCATCGCTTCAGGACCACGTACAAGACAGATCCACCTTCGGATAATTCTATCAGACGCCGGTGAACACAATTTCAAGAAAACTGGTAGAGTTACACCGAAGGGGAGCGGGAAGACCGAGCACTTCCAGGAAAATGTTGATCGCATCCAAGAAACGTCTACTCGCAATCCAAGAAAATCAACGAGACAATCAGCTGTGCAGTTACATATGCAGCATACGACGATATGGAACGTTCTCCATAATGCTTACAAAGTGTAAATTGAGCAAGTTTTAATATTAGCTTTTTGTGCACTTTTATTAATGGTATTAAAGTCTTTGAGTTGTAATTTACGAATACGTAATCCGTTTTTACGGAATATTTTTCATTTGAAAGTTATGAGGTACGGAAACCCCGACAATAATTAGTGAACACCCTATATATGTTCAAATTTTCAATCGTTAATGAAATACTTTTTATTCATCCACTCAAGTTCAAGTACATTTTTTAAAACTTGTTGTTGATGTTAATATAGTTTTTTCAAATTTTAATTCATTATTAACTTTAATTAATTTTTAATAATTTAAATGTAGTTTTTGCAGTTTGTAATGAAAATTGAAATCAACGGGCAGTAGCTCAACCGGTAAAATGCGAGGATTTCAGTATTTTTCACGTGAAGCTGAAGAATGTGAGTTCAACTCTTACAAAAATAAATAATTTTTTTTCGATAAATTATTTACGTTAATCGTAATTATTTAATAAAAAGTAATTCAAATAATTTTTTGTTGACTTTTAGTTTGTAATATTTAAAAACTGATTTAGAAATTTTTTAAATATTACTTGGTTATTTAAAAAAATGCATATAGTATTATATGCAATAAAAGGGAAAACTTTCCTATTAAACAGTTATTACCAAATATGAAATTAAGTTTTTCATAATGAAAATATAAAATTATTGAAAACTTAATTTCATCTTTGGTACTTCATTAATTTAAAAGAAATGCGTATTGTGTTATTTGCAATGAAAATGAATATTTTTTTTGTTAAATGATTATTTCCTGTTAATTATGTATTTTCATTGCGAAAAACTTAATTTCATCTTTGATACTTCATTAATTTACGAGAAATGCATAATTTATTATTTGTAATGAAAAGGAAAACTTCTGGCTGTATAAATAAATTTAACAGCACAATTAACTGACAAATATTTTTCTTTATCTAATTATGTATCAAAAGTCACAATATATTATATATATTATATAAAATAAATTACATCAATTGTTCTTGAATCCGTTCTTTGTGAATTTTTTTATAAAGGACAATCTCCCTCTCTCACAGAAAAAAGTGTTTGATGACCTTTTCAATTCTTTTAATAGAAATGCCGTAAACAACTTAATAATATTTGGGACGGTGAAGATTAAAAAAATTACTTAGCAGCTTTTCATTGAAAACTACGAGTGACAAGATGTTAGAGGACTGAATTATTTTTTTATATGTCTTAGAAAAATAAATAATAAAAACACAAAAATAGATACAAATAAAAAAAGATAAATTATATGGAAAATGAAACCTTAGACAGTAAATTTCAAGTTATCGGATGAGAACATTATTATTTTTGTCATTATTTATCTTAATTAATTTAACTCATTAATCAATTTAAACCAGTTTGAAACAATCATGAGATTTCTCTATCGGCCTCTATCTCCTTCCCTCCCTCTCTTTCTATATATAATGATAATTCTTTTAACTTTCATTTTCATTTTTTCTAGCTGGTAAACAAAGTTTTGGAGTTGGACTGATTTTGAGATGAAATAACAGCTATGATATCATAGTTTTTCGTCAGTCTTTTAGAAACGCATATGCTATCAAAGAAACATACGTAATAATAAAGCAATACTGGTAAAAGTAGGTAAACCTTTTAAAAACACAGCTGCTGCCAAAGAAGCATACGTAATAATAAAGTAATACTGGTTAAAGTGGGTGAACCTTTTAAAAACACATCTGCTGTCAAAGAAGCATACGTAATAATAAAGCAATACTGATAAAAACTTCCTAACTAAAACAACATCCTTTTCTCTCTTAATAATAAATTTCATTTTAAAAATCCACTCTAAAAATATAAAATATTGAAAGATTGTGGCATACAACTAAATCAAAATATTCTTACATACTGCAGAAATTGCATTCAAAAATATTTATTAGGACATGATGATTCATAAAATAATTTTATCGTCACTGTAAATTCAACTGTCACAGATTATTAAGAAATTCGCAATGGTCTTTATTATATAGTTTTGCATACTAAAGGGTATCCCAAAATTAACACAAGATATGGATTTTCAACCATTTGGGCAGAAAGTTATTGGTAACCCTACCAAAAAATTATTTGACTAGTGATAGTTTAAGGTTACTTCTTCTTCTATACAGCCGATCACCCCACCACCACTGAACGTAGCAGTATCGACAGGATTTGCTGTGGCCGACTGTGGGCTGTAGCAATATCCCCCTTATATTGACCGAATCTGTCAAACTAATATTCTTTTCAAGATAATTGACCCCAAATTGGTCATAAACTGACCATTTCCTCCTCTACAAGTTTTCAAATAGTTGGAAAAAAACTGGCAATTTTAGACATCATGTCCTTCAGAGTCCTAAGATTACTTGGACCCATCAGTACTGAACTCAAGCCATTATTTTCAACTTGCAGATGTTTTCTATGTTCGGAGATTTCTGTGCATTCCTTTAAATAGTGGCAAATAGTACCGATTCCTCCACTAATTCATTTATTTTCCTGCGTTCTTTCAAATCTTTGGAAATATGCAGGGAATCTCCCGTGTCCTGATATAATTTGGATTACCAGTGGATGGTATCTTATTTTTATTTCTGGATCAGGAATAAAATCGTAAGTTAATCTTCCTTTTTTTGGATATATACCACCTGCCAAACCATTGTAGCTTAATTTCTTCTCTCAGTTCCCATTTTAAGACACCATTTGATTTGGGGGCAATTATATCCACACTCTTTTTCTGTGCCGCCATCTTTGCATATTGATCCGCCTTTTCGATACCGTGTATCCCAATATGGGCATTAACCCAGCTCAACTCTATCCATTTGCTTAGTTTTACTCTTTTTATAGTTTGAGGTTACTAAAAGTGGAGCGATGCACGAATAGAACAAAGAGTTTATACATGATTTGAATTAAATAAAAACACAATTTTTTAACTTTAAACTGTTATATATTTATTTCAATTGTAAAGTACATTGGATAGGGTAGCGTATGAAATAAAATTTAGGGCAAATGATCTCCATGGCCCTTGATGGCACATAGACATTCTTTTGTTGAAATTTTTCATGGCTGAATTTCGTTGATACAGCCCTAAACTTCCTCCTTAAATCCTTGTTGGCTTGTTGCCATATATTTTTTGTCTTAAAATAAGCAGATAAAAATTCAATGGTGCTAAATCACATAATTTAGGAAGGCAATTCTCAAATTTTCGAACTATGGCCGCCAGAATTTCATTATTTTTTAGATATTTTTCAACAATGAAAAAGCGTTGTTCGAATGTGTACTTCTCCCTTTTCACTAACCCTGAATTCTTAGTTGTTTTTTAATAGGGTTGCCAATACTTTACTGCAAAAATGGCGCGCAAAATCAAATCTTGCATTAATTTTGCGACACCCATTATATGCCACTTTCAACAGAAACAGTTGCTGTCCTTCAATACACTTCCATTTCTACTTCCAGATGGCGTATCTGAATGATCTTATGGACTGGGAATACAAATGGGAATATACGTACGAGGAATGCCACAACGAAACTATGATAGGTCATTGTGAAATAAAACAGGGAAGGCAGAATACCACATGCAAGTATGTTGTTAATGTCTTCAAAGTATATCTTTTATTAATATGACATATGTTTTACAGACAAAAACAAACAAATAACAGAACAACCCTTTCGAGCAATTTAATCATTGTTTGAAACACAGAATTAAAAATCTAGTAAAACAGTCACATTTGTAGAGGGGTGGAGGTTTAAGGGGGGATAAGGCAAAATTCACATCACATTCACTATTCACAACAGTGACTGGCCATTGATTCCTAATTTTTTTTATTTTTCAACCGAATGAAGTGTTTCTAGCTGAAAATTCAATACTGTCTGTTAAATCAAGCAATCATAGAAGCGAAAATACTGTTTGTTTAGTTGTCAAAAATTAAATTGGAGTATTATAATAGAACACCTGCAGCAATTGAAGGTCGCGGTACGAACCTGCGATGCTTGGGCCTGTAGCCAAGTAACAGAGCCCCTATACCAAAAGTCGATTTCGTTATCGTAGATGTTATCTGGCTTCTGAAGCTAGAGCCATAGTACTCCCCTACCAGTGAGTCGGTGGAGGGACGAACGATTTTTATTGTGTCAAGCGTTGTGGCGAGTTGCTGATTGCTTCAGGTGAGTCTGACGACTTTGCTTTTGCTTGCTTGCGTCAAGTGTGCCTGAAGACTTTGCTTTTACTTTCGGGAAGTGAGGTTGGTTTTTTTTTTGCTTTCTTACTTTGTGTCGAATTTGGCAACTTTTGCTGCGGGTAGATGACGCCACGACTGTTGTTGGAGGTTACGTTGTCAAGGTTACCAATGTACCAATTGAAGGTCGCGAGACGAACCCGCGACGCTAGGGCCAGTAGCCGAATAACATAACCACAATACCAAAATTGGTAAACTCGATTGGTAATGTCGACTTCAGTATCGTAGATGTTATCTGGCTTATGAAGCTAGCGCCACACACCTATTGCTGTATTCAAGAATCATTATTACTAATGGATATAAAAACGATTAAGTTTTCATGCACATAAAGTCACGTAATCTCAGTTTAAAACAGTTAAAGACAGTGGATTACAGAGATACACAGAAAAAATATAATAATTTAACCATCGAAGAAATATATATGTTCCTAGAAGACATCAAAGACTAACCATCGGGAATTAATAATTTTCAACTAACACACTGCAGGGAAATGAGACCTATACTAAGTATATGCGAAGTTTGTTTATCGAAACACGTTCTTGGCTTCTGTGTCGAATTCAATTAGAGTTGCTTTGAATTATATATCATAGAGATATCAAAGAATTAAATATTAGCAATCAACAACTTTAACAATTTACTGGGGAACGAAATTTTTCTTTAGATGTGTATACTTGATTTGAAATACTCATTCTTGCCATCTGTGCTAAATTCAACTCCTGTACGACCTCCAATAATACAAATCATCACTAAAAATCCTAGAGGATGAGAGGTCACACTTGTACTTGCAAAGATGAATTAGTTAAAATTCTAAAAATTCAGTCACCTCTAAGAGGTTAATTTATGTTCTATAAAATGTAATTTCTAATAGGTTGCATTTGATACCTTGAAAACACTTCAATCAGCCACAGATAAGGATCCTTGAGCATTTGGCAAAAGGCTGCAAATCAAGAATGCCGTCGTCAATATTGAAAATATACCAGGGAATAGTGTCGATATTGTTTACAGGCACTCTGCTTCTACTAACATGTTAACAGCCAATCCTATTTTGGCATCGTTTAGCTGGTATCGGTTCTTTAGTTTGTGCCGAGACTGTTAGTTGACATGGATCCGAAGATAATACTGTGGCAATTGAAGGTCTCTTAGCTGGTATCGGTTCGTTAGTTTGTGCCGAGACTGTTAGTTGATATGGATCCGAAGATAATACTGTGGCAATTGAAGGTCACGGTACTCAGATACGACCCTAGGGCCAATAACCAAGTAACATAACCATAATACTAAAAGTACACTTCAGTATAACTGATTTTATCTGGCTTATGAAGCTAGCGCCCCAGTACTCTTCCACCAGTGAGTCGGCGGAGAGATGAACGATTTTAAAGCGCCAAAAGTTATGGTAAGCATGTCAGTGCGTTGAATCATCAAGTGAGTTTGATAGCTTTATTTTGCTTGCTACGTCAAGTGAGTCTAACGGCTCTGTTTGCTTGCTAAGGCCAAGTGAGTCTAACGGCTTTGTTTACTTGCTGCATCAAGTGAGTGACGGCTTTGTTTACTCGTAGATGACGTCACGACAGATAAATTTACTTTGTCAAGGTCAATGGGATGATGAAGGTCACGTTACGAACCTACGACGCTAGAGCCAGTGGCCGAGTAACATAACCACAATAATAAAAGTATACTTCAATATCGTAGATGTTATCTGGCTTATAAAGCTATCGCTGCAATACTTACATGGGATTTATCTTCTTTGGAAGAGGTATTTATGATGAGATATCAGTCTTGTTTTTGATATTAATTGAAAGATAAGTAAAAAGAGGAAAGAAAGTGTTTGGTTAATATAAAGGCAGATATTCTTATAATAAGGAAAAGGCAGAGATTGCTGAGTGATGCTAGTAATCGTTGCATGGTGTGAAGGAAAGTAATAGCTGCGCATGAAATAAATATAGACAAAAGAAGAGAGAAAAAAAATCACACATGCTAATACTGTTGCTAAGGATTGTTGCTGTGAATTAGTCACGGTAAATTAGACTATTGTGATTTACTAATTTGTATCAGATTATTATAGCATCACATGATTGAAAACGAATGAAATCGGAAATATTATTTAATTGGTATAAATCAAGTCCAAAAATTGATGCCAAGTATTAGAAATCTCTTAGTCTCTATCAACTCTGATTATCTGATACAAAACATTTTGATACAGTATGATCCAACCTTATTGTATGATAAATGGGATCAGCTATGTATTTTCTCTCCTTCGCTTCTTCTGATTTGTAATTGTTTTTGTAAAACATTAAAAAATTCTTTAAATATTGCATCTTTTAAAGATACTATTGATTATGTTGATTTTCAATTATTTTAATGAATAAACTTTTTGTTTTTCGAACTAGATTTTAATTAATCTTTTTTACATTACAAACTGCGACTTGGGGGCCTTTTAAAATGCCGAATGAAAAACACTAAATGCTACTAGTTCTTAATTGCTTGATTTTCCTTATTTTTGGTGAGTAATGCTAAACATTTTACCTAAATTTGCAATGGATACAGAAATGAATATTTTTGCAGTTATAGTAACATTTTGAATAATACTGCCATTATTAAACATCTTAATTAAAAACTTACTTTGCTAAATTAAATTTCAGATGGTATTTCTAAGTTTATATGTTCTTTTATCATGTTTAGATGAAATTTCCTCGTATAGGAAATATGCAGATAGGATTTTTCGTGCTTATATATCATTATAATGCACGAAAGTATGTACATTACAATGATACATAAGCATCATTATAATGTACATACATAAGTATATTTACTTGATATATAACTTGATAAGTTGTCCTTGATACATAAGTATACTTATTATCATAACTTATGTGTCAAGATCATCATACTTATGTATCTTGATAGATAAGTTATTCGTATTGGGAGCAGGAGTTTTAATGTTTCCAAAATTTGATACTGATGGGTGAATATCGGTAATCATGATATGGTACGATTATTAAGTAAAGAAACGAAAATAGTATGATATTTGTTGCTCTGATGGCAAATTCCAGAATCAAAGACAATATTAAAACACTGATTCGGTCATTTAATTTTAGAAAACCCTATAATAGAATTCCTGTTGTGGACAGCAAAGGCGACCCTAATTGTTGTTACACCATCGAATCGTTAGTGGGACAACCAGAAGCTGAAGATTCTATGCACCCTAATACTTTCAGTAAGTAGGAAAAAAAATCATTTTTTGTTGTTGTGTAAAATTTTGATTTTTTTAACCCTTAAACTGACTAACTCAGTTTTACACATACTCCTTAGAAAAATGTATACATAGATTGCCTTAAAATACTACAAGAGAGCTCCTTTTTTCTGAATGAGAGGGAGGGATGTAAGCTTGTGCTGGGCGAATTCTTGGCTTGTGCTGGGTTAACAAAGATTA
>JAOUZG010026434.1:73933-116569 GCA_026289955.1 Argiope argentata | reverse complement strand
GAGCTTTCTCTTTTCTATTACGTCTATAAAGAGTTGAACAAACTATAATATAAAAAGAATACTTATTTTTTAAGATATTAGGGAAACATTTCCCATTAGTTCAAAATTGAATCTGTTACAGAATTATGAGCCAGAAAAAAATCGATTCCGGAAAGAAAGTGAAACAAATTTTAATTCCAAGTGTTACTAAATTAAAAAAAATCAATTAAAAATATCAACGCTTAGGAAGAGAAGCGAGTTGGTAAGTTTCAAAAAATATAACCTGAAGATGGCGGAATTCAAGATATATGACAGTACGAAAAAAACTAATAGAATCATTAATACAGATATAATGTCTTGAAATTGTTATTCTCTTAATTATTCTTTGCTATTATTTATCATAGAAGAATGAAAAAAAATTTAAATATTAAACAAAGTAATCTTAAAATATATTTTTAATTTCTTATTCTATCTTCAGTTCTAAGTGAAGAAAACTTTATAAACATAACACAATTTTTTTACAAACCTATTGCGAACACAATTAAAGGAATAATGCGGATATGAATGTAAAATCGCATTAAAAACTATTAAATTCCACATGGTGCACTAAACAACTGTATTATATTTGCTAAAATACTAGACAAAATGTTTCGAGAAAAGAAAAACTTCAGTAAGCTAAAAGAAAACGATTTAAAGTAATTTCCTGATTACAAATGCCTCTTCCACGGAGTAAAAGCGAAGATAGAAATATCTGAAGATAATGATATTTTTAAAATCGGCGAAAAGAACGAATCTCAACCAGACACAAGTGTGATGCTTAGACAAAGATCAATTTCAAAATTCGGTTGGAATTATCATGCATAAATCCACTAAAAATTGCAAAATAAGTGTGCAAAAATGTGATTGGGAACACTAAAAAGGTATTTTTATAATTTCAGTTTGTATAAATATAACATTCGTGAGTTGTGGGCTCTGAAATTTTGGTAAGTATCCCAAATTTAAAAAACACACCATTATAACTATTACTGAGACGCATAAACGTAAGAGAACCGATCATTCTTCGAGCTATTATGAAATGGAGTAGCTTTCATACGAATCTTTCAGTAAGAAGGAAATTGCGATCAGTTTCAAACATTGAAAAGAGGGAATCAGTTTATCGCTGTATGTAAAAGATAATTCTTATATACACAAAAGAATGTGTATAAAAAATCTCCCAACGCGTCTAACGTTGTATTTTGATTAATTACAAAGTATAAAATATTGCGAAATAAATCCAAGTTATTTTAAATATCTAATGTGAAAAAAAGTATGGAAATAAAATCGGCTTGAATGAAAAACTGAAATTTTCGAAACTTAAAATTTTAGAATCATTAGTGACCAGCCTGCCTAATTTCTCCAATTATAGAAATTTGCAAGATGTATTCAGTTTACCACTATTTTCTGACATTCAATTACATTCAGTATATATTGATAAAAAACGTCAGGATTTTCAAGCTTTTATTAAAAATAAAAAATTTAAGACCTTATCCTAGTGAACACATCCTTTCTAACATATGATTTGTAATCTTTGCCTTTCTGAGAAGGGCGTTATTTCAGTCCGTCAAAATATTTTAAATGACCTCAGCAGGCCACATCATAAATATCTTAAGACATTGAAGGCATGACGTGGACAAAAGACTGGCTACGTCACGATGTTGCTGAATATCGTTGTCGATAGCATCACCTTATTATTCGCCGGCTTGCTGGCACAGAGGTAGCGCGTCTGCCTCGTGTTCTGGAGGTCCCGGGTTCGAGTCCTGGTTCGGGCATGGTTGTTATTCTGTGTGCTATCTGTGAGATGCATGAATGTGCCCCCCTGTAAAAAGGGGTTGTGCAAGCGAATGTGGTGAGTGTGTAGCAAAAGTCGTACTCTTGGCCCTAGTTCGCGCTACTTTAAAAAAAATCAAGAGACGCTTCATTCGGCTTAATCTGCTGCTGGGTCCAGCAGCGGGCTTGTCCATAGGCAAGTGCCATTAGTAACAACAACAACAACCTTATTATTCAAATCAAGCAAAGGATATTTATGAATCAGGATAGCTGGTGTTCAGGCAAAGAGAAGGATGTATAATTGGCTTTTTAGCCTTAACATCCACCTTGTAGTAATTTTATCAAATTTTGAATTTAAACGCAACCTTTTGGGTTCAGAAATCTCAGAATTTGTGCACAGATTTTCTAATGCATAAATTTTATCAACATGCCCTTGAATCTTTACAATTCATGCAATGTGCTCTCCAATCTGCGTATTCTTATGAAGTGCGGATTACAATGGGGAATTTTGGATTGCTGTCAGATGCCATCTTTATTTTTAGTAAACATTATCATATGCGTTACTGGCATTCAAAAGAGATCATATGTTTTAGAACTTAAAAACTGATTTCTTGTAGCATCAATTTCAGCTGAATGCGTCTTAAAGTTTATTTTCTCAGCAGTTTGTTTAAGATTCGTTAAATACTCAAAATAACGCGATTCCTATGATTAGTGCTGAATTTGGAGGAGTAACAAATTCTGAACTTTTCGATATCTTTGCGATCGGCAATACAATTTAAAAGGGGTTTTTTTTGCGGATAACAAAAGTTTCGATTGAGAGTTTTAAGGTAGGTGATTATATTTAAAACATTTTTTTTACAAGTAATTTTTTTCAATATTCTTCATTTTCTTATCATTTTGTAAAAGCAAAATTCAATCGGACGTAACACTGATTCTTATATTTGCATTTGCAAAACAGCATTAAAACGCATCTATTTTTAAAAGCCATTTTCTCACAATTTTATCTTTGGTAGAATTTTCTTATAAAATGTCTCATTGAAATACAATCCTTATCTGTTCAAATTTGGTATAATGTTCTGCAGCTCCTGATGTAGAAAAAATTCTATTTAGAAAATTTCCATACTTGTGTTAATGACTCACACATTGAAAACGATTCCCCTTTTCTTAGTTTAGGAACTACATTTTTCCAATTATAAATGAAGTTTCAAGCAATTCATTCGTTAAACCTCTAAACTAAAGGATTTTTGCTTTATACTTCTTTTTAAACAACAAAGATTTTTTTCGTAATTTTTAAAACACTCGTTAGTTTCGAAGACGATATTTAAAGTGTGTGTTACCATGTGTTAGCACCTTTCTTAATAAAGCTAATTTTTTCTTCCTTCCCAAAAAGGAAATTAAAAATCTACACTCACCTCCCTTTCTGCCATGAGACTAATTTCTAGCTCATCCACCCTCCTCATCAACTCGGCGCGCACTTCTGCTGCCTCCTCGAGCGCCTTTCTCACCTCCTTTAGATCGCATTTGAGGATCGCGTTCTCCTCCCTCAGATTCATGAAAACCTGAAAGAAATTTTTGAAACCATTAGAGACATGGAAAGTGAAGACAAAGTTATAAAATTGCACACATATGCCTGATTTTTGAACCCTATTTTTGTTTTATTTAAATTCTCAAATACAGTAGTCTTGTTTGATTTAAATATGGACCCAAAGAAATAAATGGATTCATTAAAAAAATCGGGTAAATGTGTTTCAGACATATAAAAGGGGGCAAATATAAATACAATATGTTTTATATGCAGATAGGTGTATCAACAGATGAAATATAAATAAACGAATTGAAATGATAAAATGGTTTACGTTTAAAATAATTTTTAAAATTTAATTCAGAAAATTTTATAGTAAAAAAAGGATAGCTCCTTTCAACTATAATGCTAAATTATTTCAGCCTTTATTTTGGAAGAATTGCACCAACTGATTTTGTGTTTAGCTGAAGCGGCATGGTAGTTATTTTATTCTCATCTCAAACTTGAATCATCGACTGTTAGTATCATCTAAAAATCTTAAATTTGATCTTTTTTTATGAAAAAATTAAGTTGATTGGTCAAAATTTTCAGCAAGAGGGCACTACATGATAACTAAAAGTTTATTAATAACTATTGTGTAATTTAAATTGAAAATAAAAGAGAAAAGAAAAAGAAAACGCAGTAATAAAACAACTGAGTACATTATATGAGAGGTATTAAAAGTTGAATGTTAGGCATTCAGAATTTAAACATTCAGAGAGCTGGAAACTTGTTTTTTTTCAGATTCAAGTTTTGATGGACATCGTTTGAAACATCGAAGAGTTTCCTCTAAAATAATAGTTTCGAGTTACAATCAGCATCTCCTCGCCTCTGTAAAAGACTGACTGTAGAAATATTAATTATGAGCATATGGATGTCTATACAAAAGAAAAGATACTCAGATCTTTACCTGATTAAAATGACATCACATAAAAATAATGATTCTTTTAAATTGTGAAGCTTATTGATATTGCCATTTTCACTATCAAAGTACTCGGTCCATAATCCAGCAATCGATTTAGGAAAAAAATTGATTTTTCACTACCAGTCTTTCAAGACTCACTGCACAGAAAGCAATTCTTTATAAAGAAAAAAAATCAGTAAATGCAGCTACTGATCCAAGAGAATAGCTCATTTTATATGACATCTGAACTTCATGTAGCAATAAATTACTGAAATAATCGATTGATAACAGAACGATGTCAAAGATTATTTTCGAGAGGAATTTAAGAGCTCTACAAAAAGCATAGAAAAGATATTGTAACTATCGCATTTTAGAGAGCAAAAAAATAGAGATACGTACCGATGCAGGGACCGGTGGTGGGCCAGCTGTAAAAGAAAAAAACGCTATAAATACAAAAAATTTAAAACCGCAGATTTCAATATAAACAAGTAATAAAAGAAACAATTTTTATTTAAAAAATCAATTACTACTTTGAATATAGGAAAAATTTAGGAAGTTAGGATTTTTTTTATTTTAGTTGCTTTTTATTAAATAAAAATTTTGTTCTCGTATTCCATTTTACAATGGAAGGAAGGGTGCAATAGTCTGAGCACCCTTATAATTAACTCAGTACCCCTAATGGTATAACTCCCGACATGGAGAACTTTGCGACCAGGTCCGAATTCACAGCAGAAGGGCTGAGAATCCTACGCCCTACCGACCAGACTAATCCGATCTAACATTGACAACTACTATAAAGAACGATTATAAAAGCGAGAAAGTAAGTTTTTAATTAATTAATAAAAATATTTGAATTAATATTTGAAAAAAAACCTGTATTAACGTCAAATGCCATCCACTACAGGTTAAAAAATTTACTTGAACTTGATTGGATGAATCGAATTTTTTTTATTATTGATTGAAAATTTGAACAAGATATATATACATATGTAGGTAGAATGTAAGCTAATAGCAAGAATTGACAAAAAATGCAATTTCAAATACGTACCAATATCTCTGGCACCGGATGTTCCACCCTAAATTAAAAAAATATATATCGAATTATACTTTTTGAATAGATATTTATTATTGATATACATACTGCCAAAAATTTTAGAAAAAAAAATAAAATGAATGTTAGATTTTACTTTTCTTCACGAGTTTCAAATGATAATTTATAATTCATTCTTGCGAGAAATATACTTTGAAATAAAAAAAGTATGTCCGCTATATTTGAGGAAATTGCAATATTTTACAAAGAAGAAATTCAACACATTTAATGAGCTAGTTCTGTTTCGGACCAAATGCCATTAACCGCAACTGATTGTCTCCAAGTGATGCTCGTGCCAAAGGGCATTTGATAACCCGCTTTTTATGTTGCGATATCTACATAGGGCTAAACTTGCATACGCTAGCGTACAG
The DNA here is from genome assembly GCA_026289955.1 of Argiope argentata. Classification (NCBI taxonomy): domain Eukaryota; kingdom Metazoa; phylum Arthropoda; class Arachnida; order Araneae; family Araneidae; genus Argiope; species Argiope argentata. The sequence goes on along the minus strand of JAOUZG010026434.1, from coordinate 110,858 downwards.
ATGTCAACAAATTGGTTGCTGTGTGCAACAAGCAAGGTTACTTTTTAAACAGCATTAAAATGCTTTTGAATGAAGAAGTGGCTTATAATATCAACATGTATATTCTTTGGAATACCAGCAATATCTACTACATGAGATTGATCACATTAAGTCTTAAAATAAAGCACCTATCACTATAATTTTGTCGATGGATAAACTCCTATGGAAACTTCCACTCTATGTTTTATGCAGTTCATTTAAATTATATCACGAAAAACCATTTTAAAAATGGTACATGAAGAAATCACTAATCTTGCTCATTCTCTCCCCCGATTATTAATTTTATTGGATTATGATAATTATTTCTTATAGAAACAGCATAAAAAGATGAAACAAGAACAATTATATTTCAAATAAACAGTTGCACTAAGACAATACAAAGAAATAATTTAAAAAATCTAACATCTATTGATTCGACTTTTCGATTCTGCCGAATTGAGACCGTCGAGGACGGTGATTCCATTCGATATTGATTGTTGGTTAAGTGCAAGAAAGGTTTCGAAAATATTTCACGTTCGGGTCTGCCTTTTCAACTTCCTCAACTAACAATTTTCCATAACAATTTTGAGAATCTGGTAAATAGATACTTTATGAAATACGGCATGTACCGTAGAGAATTTAACAAATTTAGCTTTTTAGTTTGACAAACACCAAAAATGTTTCGATATTTGTCAGCTCATTTGGGAAAATCAAGCTAAATATCAAGCGAGATTAACACGCACTCAGCCCAGCACGTTTCGGCGCCGAAGTCAATTTCCTTCCAAATCTGTACTAATACGAACCGATGCGGATTGCAGAACGTGCCGAGCCGAAGGGGAACAAATCTTGAGAACAAATTGAATTTTAAAAATTAATAGAAAAAGAAATTAAGAGCGAAATTATAGAGTATATATTCTATAAAGTCACATTTTCAGAAGGGTCTACTAAATTGCATTATAAATAACGAATTCTGAGACCACTTTAGATTTTTCAAAGATTTCTATTTTAATAAATCGATATTTCTAACAATTATTATTACTTAAAAACATTCAGTCAAAAGGATGTTTTGAGCATTCAGTGCAATTTTGCATCAGCATTTATAAGTTTGTATAACACACGGAGCAAAAGTCAGTATCTGAAGAAGAATAAGTATCTGAAGAAGAAAAGTCAGTAAGAATACTTGAACTCACCTGAAACTGGGGGATTTCCGCCTCTCTTGCTTCCTGAAAAATAAAATTATACCCTTAGTATATTATATCGGTTATAAAAAAATTACCTACAATTTTAAGGTGCCCGTGCGTCACATGAGCACGAGAAATAATTTGGCTTTCCAGAATAATAAACTGAATTTCTGACTAATAAACCGAAATTTAACAAAAGTAAGACACAATAATTTAATGCAAAAATTGTACATAATCTAAAAATAACTCGGGTATTCATTAGATTTGAAAGAATCACCATAAAAATAACATTCTTAGGCATCCTAGTGATTTCCTTCCCGTGCCATTTTAAATGTACTATTTTACTAAAACTAAAGGAGTTTTTAACGAGAATCTTTAATAACCTCAGAGCATATAATACATTTTTTTTTAACTTTACGTAATTTAGTACACTATATCAACAGACATTAATCAGCTTAAGTTCTTAAGTTTCTTGATTTTTAAATGCTCAACATGAATTCCAAAATCATAAGAAATCGATGAAACAAATTTGTAAAAGATATACGTATTTTTTTTTTTCTTAAATCACTTTATTGGAAGTTTATTCTTCGTGCATCTAATTCCTTTTCTGGAGTAGAATCTTAGTACTCGCTTTGTTAAAAATTTAAAAGAAAAATTCAAATTAAGAGCTATTTAATATTATTAATAAATACAAAGTGCGTTAAATAATGAATTCTTGTTAATGAAGACTTGTTTTGATTAAACTTTGTCTCGAAAAATTGGAATGATGTTCGAATATAATAGTTTTGTAAAACTTCAAAGTGCAATCACGATGTAACCAAAAAAATTAAGAAATTGGGAGCTATGTATCGCTATTTTAACTGCATACGCAGAGGATTCAGTTGTAATTCAAAAGATTTAAAAATATTATTCACTTTTTCTCATTAAATAAATAAGATGTTTCATTTAATTACTTATTTCAAACAAATTACTGAAGTATTTAATAAAAATTAGTTCAAAAATTTCAGCTTTAATTTTAAAATTACTCAAATTAGGACTAATTTTTTTTACATAAAATCAAGAGTATTGAGAAAACATTTGAATATTTAAGGATTTCAAATTTAAAATAATTGAATTATAAAACAATATGCGTGATATTTCTAAGTGATTGATTTTCGAATATCAAAAAATTAGTTATAAATGGTATATATCAATAATCCTCTGACAGCACCGAATCAAATGGCATACTAAATTTGATGTATTTAAGTCACTGTTGTTTTTTTAATTATTGAATTTTACAGGATTTTAAAAGAGGCCTACAGATGTCCAATCTCAAATCAGTTCATTGTTTCATATGCATTTGCACAATAGATATTAAGTTACTGTACCAAATCTTATCAATTTAGTTCACTTAATTTTATATCTATCGTGTTAACTTATGTTTGAGAAGTCAGACAGATGGCATTCTCTGAAAGCTAAAAAAAAAATGAGAGTTCTTTCAATTTGGTCTAAAAATAGTGCTCCAGATTTCAGGACACTATGTCCAGTTCTTTGATATATTTTTTTAATAGTCAGAAATAACACGAAAAATGTATTTTTCGAGCTTGGGGTGGTGCGAAAGAATAGTCATCAAAATGTCTAGTTCTATTTTTTTGTACCTTATAAAACTTCCAATGTACTTCGTGTACGAAAGTGAAAAACGAAATCATTGTAATCCAAACATTAAAAAATGCATAAAAATTATTATTCAGACTTTCTGCCTGCAAAGATGTAATATTATATAAGTATAACATATTTTTTTTGAAGTTACAGATTGATTAATGGCGACTCGTGGACGTGGTATGTTTTAAATTTTCACAACGCAATTCCAGCGGAAATGTTTGTTAACATTGATTTTATTGAAGAGAAATTTACCTGGACTCCGACAGAAAATAAATGGATGGGAATGACGAAAGAAATTTTTAAAAGATACATTCGTAATTCTTTTAACTAATTTTTAGACTAATTCATTTAGACTTTTCCCAAATCAAAAACTACCTTTTCCTAATGTAATTATTTGTCAAACCATAGCGAAACACAATTTACATTAAAATTATATAAATGGAAAAACATTTTTTAAAGAGCAAACTAAATTCACCAATAAAAAGCATAACATCTCAATCGTGGTATTTTCAATATACAACAATATCCATAAATTTAAGAAAAAAACAATAAACTTAACTTTTTGCAACCTGATTTTTTTGTAGATCGCAGTCCGTTCAAAGGTAAAACAGTTTTAAATAGCGCCAGATACAAGTTATCAGCCCCCCTCCAATATAGTTGGGCATTTTAGTATTTAACATTAGCAATTTAATTAGCGCCAGGAAACAGTTTTTCTATCCTTTTAATTTTTTTCTATAAAAAAACTGGTAAAAAATGTTTACTAGTGTTAATTCTTTATGGAGATCTACAAAACTTGCTTGTCGACTAGCTGTCACAACTATGCGTGGGAAGGGTATTAATCAAATAATTCAAGCATAAAGCACATCAGTTAAGACATTTTTAAAAAGTTATCGGAAAAAGATTTCAAAAAAATTTTAATTGCAATTATATTTCTAATATGTATATAACTATTACAAATTTGATCTAAGCACGTTACCACTTTACAGCAAATTAAAGAATTGTACATTGAGAAGCAGCCTCATAAAGCAGTAGTTATACTCGTTGGAAATTCGATACCACCGTGTCACATTTTCAACAAATTTCGAAGATTAATAAGATGCAATGTCTATAGAGGGTTTTCATGCAAAAAAATACTTATGAATAATACACTTATGCCCATAAATTAAGGATAATTCAGAGTTATGCGGAAATAGAAATCGCAAATACATATATCGTCCCAGAATTGACTACACATATCTTCAATATTAATATTCAAATTACAGTATGCCGACAGATGAGAAAAATTATGTCAGAATGTTGCATAAGAAATACAAGTAAAGAAGTAAAATTGTTCTCAAGCGTTTTATAATACTTTCAGTGCAACAACTGCATAAGTATGACACAAATGAGTGCATTTGGAGGAGTTTTTACGTGGTAGAATTATCGGCCGTCTGGAATTCGTGCGTACCCAACTGGGTGGAGTTCAGTTGAACTTGCTGCGTTATGGAACAAAAGCAATTTTTGGCCAAGCTACGCCACATTTTCGAGTTTTAAATATATGTATCAATATTCAATAAAATCAAAATACGGAATGGTTGAAAAATCCAAATGTCTAAAAGCTTAAATCTATGAGTTATGAAAATACACTTAACAATGATGTAAGGTATGGTACAATGCCAGAAAGTGCAGTTAATGTTCATATATGATTATATAAACCAATTTTTTTAAAAAAAACAAGATCTACCTGAGGGTTTTGAACAGCAACTTGCCCAATTCAGGGTGAGAATTCCGAAACCCAGCAAAACACTAGAGAAAAGCGTGGAAACTGCACAAGAATGTGTAAAAAAACCCAGCTGTTACGCATTGAGCACAATGGTGCTGGTTCCCCATCAACAAATGTCGGTGGGTGAATCGAGTGTGCACAACACTCAATTTAGTTAAAATTATGTCCAGTTTTCTGTTGAATAAAGTTGGCCAGAAATCTATTTTGGGCTTAATTGTATGAAGCTTATTATGGATTTGTATGATCCATTCAGTTTGCCATTTAGAATGCAAAACGTGACACACATTTCTTATAATCAGTAAGATGGAATCTGTGTTCACAAGAAAGTAGTAGCCAGTTTCGCAGCCATATCAGTCTTTTAATTTCCTGGAATTCCCACAAGTTCAGGGACCCAGTATAAGATAATTTGAAAGCCTTTCCAGATAAGTTTGTCATACAGGCTTAAAATTTTGAAACTCAGGATGGCAACGATCACTTAAAGATGACAGGAATTCCAAGACACCCAGTAAATTAGTGTATATTATATAGCTATTTGCAGAACAAGCGGAAATAACTAATAAAGCCGTTAAAATAGCTGTTAACTCTGCTGTAAAAGCGGAAAATCAATTAATTCTGTAAGCTGTTGTGGTATTGAAAATGAAACCAGTGATAGGAGTACGATCACAACCTCTATAGCCATCTCTGAAAATGGGTTTAAATTGACGATATTTTTTGCGATGGCCAGCAAAGATTTGCTGATAAATGAAATCTGAAGTATTTTGATTATCATAATTTTGAAAAGGATTCGATTTTTTATGCCCTGAGATATCCAGGGGGGCAAAAGAAATGGTTCTTCAGAAACTATTTGTTCCTTCTTTAGAAGCAGTTCTTAAACTAAACGAGTCGTTCTCTCGAAGAATGAGTGTATTGATGATAGGCCTGATAGTAGCCTGATGACGCTGTAAAAATTGTCTGATTAAAATTATAATAGGGATAACCAGTGTCTGATAAAAGTTGGAAAAAATAATGAAGAGTCAATATCTGCCTCCTTATGTACAGTGATGGTTCATTACATTTCATATACTAACTTTGTGCAGGTGATGTTCTAAATGCTCCAGAACACAATCTAAGAGCAGCATGATGGACAGTATCCAATTTCAGGAGAATACTGTGTCTTGCGGAACCATAGATAATGCAAACTTAGTCAAGTTTTGATAAAATTATTACTCTGTAAATGCGAAGCAAAGGCAAACGGTTAGCACTTCCTGAAGTGTTAGAAAGAACCTTTAAATTATTCAGATATCTATCATTTTTTTCTTGGGTAATTTACATAAGACAAAAACGCAAACTTTTTGTCAAAGAACAGTCATAAAAATTTAATCTCGTAACGTACTTTAATAGGATTACCTTTAAGGTAAATTACAAGTTAAGGAAGGAGGTTGAGCGTTCTACAAAAATGTACAGCATTTAATTTTTCATCATTATTAGATTTAAAAAAAAATAAACAAACCGTTTCTTACAGGGCAATGCAAGCTGGTTGATGAGAATTATATCTTTGAGATCAGAATTTTTCTGATCCATAGTTCGGTGCCAGAGAATGAAAAAAAAGTGTAAACAAAAAAAATTAACTGCTTTTTAGTGAGAGTGGTGGAGTAGCTCTCTCAGACATTGAATAATCCCCAGATAAGTTATCATCGAGTGAATCATCACATTTACGTTTTCAATAAAATCTTGCAGAGATAATGTTTTTTTTCAATTGTTCGAATGGATCTTTCCCTTTGGGGCATATAACCGAGCCTTCTTGCTTTCAGTTTTTATCTCTTTCGTCTTTTTTTGCTTATTTAAGCTTTTAGAAGAGATACCTGAAAGTTTTTAAATTTTGGTACAGATAAAGGGCCTGAATTTGGACCAGGTAGAGAAATCTGTCTAAAGTTTACACTGGAAGATGGTGGGATCTGAGACATTATAAAAACCTCAGTAGGTTGGGATATAAGGCTTTAATTAGGGATACAATTCACCTTTTCCGGATGGGTTATTTTGCCAGTTCGGCAATTTGTACAAGCTAAGGCAGAAATAACGTTATTGTTTAACCAAGTAACAGACATTTTAGCAAGAGATCTTTCTGCTGCGTATCTGTAGATGTAAGGGATGTATTTAGAGAAGATGCGAAAGAATTACTCGTTGGGGTTCAACTCGTAATTATTTTTGAGCGTTGATGAAAGGTATACTTTGTGTAACTATTATATTTTGAATTTCCTTCTCACTAATCCAACTTGGACAGGGTTTAGATTCTCTAGATTATTTACGCTGCAAATAACGTACCTTGGAGAGGATGCGGAGAATATTTTTTTGTCATTGAGCCCGTGACAGCTTCCCCCGGCAATTATGAACAGTGTGACCACATTTTTGACATTTGTAGCAAGTTATGACTTTGGAATAAAGGGACGAGCTAGAGAATTGTAAAATACAATTTTTATAGACTTGGGCAAGACAGGCTGATTAAATGCTAACTTAAGATGCATTGTCAGGAAAAGTTTTCCCATCCCGTTTAATTTTGACACTGCGCCGACAGATATTTTAAAACTTCTAAATTAGAAGATTCTGAATCATTTAGAAAATCTCTTTGAGAAAGAACTTCCCGAAAAGTGTTGAATATATGGACAGCCTGATACTTCCTGATTTCCGATGTATTTTTAATTGTATAATTTTATTAGCCAGCTTAGCAGATGAAACCTCAGCAAGGTCACCGGAAAAACGTTTAACATTTTTTGGTTCACCAATTATGCTAACAATTGTTTTGTTAATCAAGATTGGATTCAATTCTCATGGTATCGGAAAGATATTTGACAAAAAAAAACGAGAAGAATCAAGACAATGCGATAAAGGACTCATTTAAAGGCAACAAAAATTCAGGTCCCGAAGGCGCCGTCCACCATCGAGCCCAACAGTAGAAGGCAGTGGTTGACTCTGGACATGTCAGCCTCTGTACTTGATGATGGCAAAGACCTATACACTCAAGATCACTTCGGGGAACGTTGGCTACACTTAACGCCAAGCCCCAGAAGTTGACCACTTTTGCTCGATCCCCTTGAGCATACTAGCCATACGACTAGAATTACAGACGATTGAAACATCAGGTACATAAATGCACCTCCCTTCTTATGATCGTAATGCATGGCGAACATGTGGGGACTTTCGCTGCGCATGAGAACAAGATGCAAACAAAGCGGCAACACCTTATTAATGGAGAGCTCCCGTGCTTGCCGTTGTGGGATGGAAGAATTAAGCTGACAGCAGAAGGCGTAGAGTAGAGTAGAGTAAACAGAAAGTGACTAAAGATCCCTGGGAGCCTTGGGATTGGAACACCCGTACGCATGTGTAGTAGGTGAGCCCCTGAAAGTGCGTACCCAGATGAAGGTATTCTAGGAATTTTGAATGTTCTAGATGGCCATTGCCAAAGTTGTCAATATTGGAAAATGATGGTAATGTGAGTAGACGTTACAGGTTACAACGCCGAATGAGAAATGGTATTGGGCAGTTACTTCCAAAAGATAAAGACGGAGTACAGCACCATACCTGTCTCGTCAGCTCTCTTCAGCCACTGGTTCGATAGTTTCAAGGCAGATCATGTATAGACGCTTAGAGTAGATTGGTCTATATGCTCGTAGACCTTTCATATGTGTTCCATTTACAAAAAGTCATTCTCATCTGCGGTTAGTCTTAATAAGATAGCATGCCTTGTGAACACCTAAAAAGTGAGGGTGTCATATTTTCTGACAAGTGCAGATTTAGATATTGGTGTGATTCTAGTCTAGACTTTCATATGGAGTCGCCTAGCACCCGTTACCACTAAGAGAGCTTCATTGAACAGCCCTTATTACGTTGGTGCAGAATTAGGGTGCAATTATTCTGGGGTCCAGAACATACCTCATGTTTAAATTGGAGCCATGGAAGGTCTAACCTACCGGGACGTCAATCTGGAACAATAAGTGTATGTTTGAGGGGAGACTACCATACAAGCAGAATTTGTGTTAATAGATGAAAATGTCCGCCTTTACCATGAAAACACCGTAAACGAATACCTTCAATTGGTGGATATCCCACGTATCCACCAACGTATGACCTGCGTCCACATATGACCTGCATTCTCACCGAAATTGAATCAAGTCGAGCATGTGTGAGGCATGCTTGGCCGACGAGTTGCAGCCCATCGACCACCTCCTACATGTCTACCGGAGCTTTGGGGAGTATTGCTTGATGAGTGGGGTAATATTCTCCAACATCAGATCGATAATTTGATACTCAGCATGCTTAGGCGTTGTACGGACCGTATTCGGAAACATACCATATATTCACCTTCATACCAACTTTATAATACTCTTTTATAAATAACGCTATATTGTAATTTGATACAAGGAGCAAAAAAAATCAATTTTTATAATTGATATCAAACATAGCATCGTTTTTGATATTTACTTTTTCTTAATAGGCTTTAAAAATAAGTCGCATTTGTTTTGCTTCTGACTATTTCCTTGCAGAGCTTGAATTATACTTTATTTATGGACACAAGTGTAAATGACTAATATAAATTTGAGTCTTTTTCGAAATGGAAATGCATTATTTTATTTTATATTGATTTTATTAGATAAATGGTATCACTGAACACGAGTTTTGTTTTACGAGAAAGATTAATTCGGGAGCGAATTTTGCTCTTGAATCGTTTTTCCATTCTATTTAGGCACTCTTTCGACCACTAAAGAATAGATAAACATTCCGCAATTTTTCGTTTTCAGCAAGTACACAACGACCTTTGTAAAATGTAACATTTTTAAATGGTATACAATTTACGGCTAAATTTTTAATACCCAAGAATATACGATGATTTTTATTTCATAATTACACTTTACATACATTTTTTAAAGTAAATGCGAAAATTAAATTGCTACCATTAACGATTCATTTTCCCAAAGGTTTTTATATATGCTGTATTTTATACGGCATCAATGTTTCTTGGTGTTAAAATAAAAACATTGGTATTAATTATATTTACAAGAAGAATATTACAACTAAAGTTTTCCAATGTTGTAAATATTGAATAAGTTCAGGAACTGATTTCAACTTGGTTAAGTTTACGAAATGAATAAAATTTGATGGATGAATGAACTATAATTTTAACTTAAGATAAACGATAAGTGTTTATAAATAACATTATAAATATAAAAAAACATCAGTGTGCGACATCAAAGGATTTTTTCTCTTAAATATCATGTATATATAGTTTTATGCATATATGTTTTTTAATCTGAAGAGATAATTTTAAAATGTTATTAAAGGACAATATCAAATAATGGGAAGATAATTGGAGAATAATGCTTCATGACACGTTCTAATAAAAGCCGATAAGGATTCATACTCAGAAGAAAAATCAAAAATTACAGCAAACTTTTCAAACAGCGTACTTACAATCTCTGCAAGCATTCTTTCATATTCTCGCGCCCTACCCCTGACGCTTGTGGCGGGTGCCTCCTCTCGGCTCCTTTTCCTGGAAGGGCCTGAAATAAAGAAAAAGATATTGTTCAAAGGAGCAAAAAACCTTAGAATTATATATATTAAATGTTGCATAAAATTACAAGTAAGAAAGCTCTTATCTTTTCATATATATAATCAAAAATGACTATGTAAAGAACCAGGCTAAGTCTCTTTACTAAAATATTTAAAAAAAATATTCAGTTTACTTTCCCCAATTGTGCTAATCTCAACCGATTGGAAATCTTTTCCATTCTTTTCAATCCCCCCCCCCATTTAAGCATACAGTGACAGTCAAGTCTGAAATATCTATAATAAATTACGAAAAGAAATATTCATGTTAATGTGAGTTTCTTTATGTCGGTTTTCAAGTTAATCACGAACTGTTCGGCCAGTAACTTTTTGGCTTTTAAAATGTTCAATGAAAATTTTTGTGGCAAGATTTCTTAATGGCTTCCCCAGCATATTATTTTTAAGCTTCAAATTTAGCTGTCATAATTCACTCTAATATTCTAAAGGCTTTAGAGTAGTTCTGTTTTGTTAACTCCCATAAACTTTCTTTTAAAGTGAACATGATTAAACTGCAAATAAAGTACTGAAGTTAGTCATTTTTTAAAAATATGAGTAAGGTAAACATACTTTCAGCATTGAATTCTTATTTGCCATGCAGAATAATTTCCACAATTTATCTAATATTTCAAAAACTTATAATAAAAATTTTTAATTCATCATAAATTCGATTTCTTGTTTTACTTAAAAAAGGTTTAAATGATATAGCAATATTTTATTTTACTTCAATCTATAATTAGACCAAAAAATGAGGAAATCGTAATTTTATACAACCATTTGGTCCTAAGGAATCATTCTGTGAAATATTTTTGACACTTCGACTTCTAAGTAAACATTTCTATCCTCTGCGATCAAATCCATCTGTTTAATAAGTTTTGAATATTACAACTTCAGATCTACCGAAATTTGTATGATCTTAGGTGACTCAGTCTTGAGACACCTTGGCCCATCGATCCTGAAGATTTTCTAATGAATCATGATATTAGCGAATTTTCTTTCAGAAGATCAATGAAGTTGTCTAAAATTGACTACCTTTTTATGGAATAGTGATACTCAAATTTTCATAATGCAGCTAATTCTATTAATTTATTAAGTTGATTGGAATGCATCTCTTTGTTTAAAATATTAGTACCTCAAGAATATTTTGTTAAATTGACTCAAGATTAAGATCGATGAAAAATTTCGTAAGTCAGTAGTGAATTTATATTTTATGCAACTTGAATCAATAAGCTACATCCTTTACACCATTTTATTAGCTGTTATAGGTCTATTACTAAACATTTATAAATTAATAAATTATCAGTTGGATTCTGATTAGAATATATATACTATAAGCAATGATATATTGTCAAAGATTACAGAAATTTAGTTTTTAGGATATATTTCCTTTCATATGGACACGTGCTAAAAATGACACTACATATTACAGAAAATTAAACGTCAACTTATTTCTTATTATAAATATGATGGCACGTGAATAAAAAAATTCTACAGAAATGTGAATTACTAATTCCAGTGGGATTTTCTTGTAAATTAAAAAAAAAAAAAATTTTAAAAATTCATTTCAATTTAATTTATAACTTAAAACATTGGTATTATTAAAAAGATAAATTTTTAATGTCAACTTGTGAATCATGTTTGGGCAAAATATTTTCAAAAAATATAGCAAAATTATGCAGAAATTTAGAATTTTAATTAAAAATTAATTAAAATCCACACTCCCGACCCTCAAAGTGTACATGACACTAATTTGTACCGTAAATCAAACGATCAAGCTTGTACAGTGCCAACCTACACATACCTATTTTATAAGTGCAAATGATAAGAAGTAATTGAAAAAATAGTACAAAAAAGTAAACGACATTGCATTGGGATTTCGGTTTGTAGATGCATTATTTATATTGGAAGTGAATATCGAGTAATACAAATGATCAAATAATCAATAAGGGGAAGCAGAGTATATCCGAGTTGAATTAGTTCTTAAAATTTTTAATAATCATTATCTATTCACGGATTTAAATGCAGCTTCTCATATTTTTATTTTGCAGAAGTGATCATACTTTTCAAAAACTTACATTTTACAATTTATTATGATGAACGTTTCGGGTGTAGTATATTTACAGCTGAAGATTGTTGATGTTGGGTTGGATAGATCCGAATGAAATCGAATGCCATGTCACGTTTAAAAATCATTTTTCAAAAATACAAATAGTATACCTCATATAATAGATTTACTGATTACTAAGAAGATTACAGAAGATTAAAATTGTCAGTTCAAAATATATAATATTTTAGTTTCATTTTCTATTTTTATTTTTAAAAAATTCTTTGTTAATTTTCTTATAGAAATTACAATAATTATGTCGTAACGATGTTTTGTATAATCGCAGCAGTTAAACCAGATATTGTTTTTAAGAATCTAAGTTGCAAAAAATTAGGTTTTTATTAAATTGTTAAGCTAGGCGTTTCTCTGAATTTAATGTCACCTTGCATAATACATCGAATTCGGTAACTCGCACCTAAATTAAAACAAACACAATGTGTGCATTACATCACAACGCCGCTTACTTCACTACGCTTGAGTCTTGGTCCCGTGTAAATACTTGAAAACGAGAGGCATGCGCGTTTTCCTTCATTTCTTTTGGACATCGTTAAATAACTACATTAAGTCCGTAAAAAATTCCAAAATATCAACATATTTCTACATAAGAATAGGTCAAAGTTTTATTATTAACGCATTTAAAACTCTTCTTCATTAAATGTTAAAAGAATCAACGAAAATTCACGAAAAAATGCCACAAAAGATATTTTGGAACGATTAAAAAATTCTAATAAAACAATCTGCTCCGAAATTAGTGTGAAAATTATTTCTGATCAATCGGTTATTTTCTAATTAAATGATTGCTATTTGAATTTTTAGCAGTCCACGGTAATCTTTATCTTGTCCCAAAGAATAAGAACCTACTCTGAAACTGAGCCCTTTGTTTAGATTTGTAGAATTCATACGAAATATGCATATATAAAGATCGACTTATACATCTCCAAAGAACATTTTTAGTTTTAGTAATACGGAATGGTTGGCGAAATATCTGGCAAATTTATTCGGTGATTATAAAATTTTGAATATTCTTTAACTAGAATTTCAAAACATTTTCCTTAACGTGCACATGCCATCCAAGAAGGAATTAAATGCCATATTTGGTTTGCAAATTTAGCATTTTGAACAATTTCTTATTCAGCATGCTACAACATTACGCAACTGAAAAGTAGTTCTCAAGTTATAAACAGTTTGAAATGTAATAGTTACTCAAACAAAGTTATGAATTTTCTTTAGCAGTTCATACAAGAAGCTTTGCAAAGTTTTAGTTTCCCTAATGCATCGAAATTTCAGGGCATAAAAGGATGATATCTTTTAAATTCTTGCCAATGAGATCAAAGAGTAAAATAGAATGAATAGAACTTATTTCAATTCGTTTCCTTAAGGAAGATCATGGATGAATTTGACAGCAAGATTAACCTCTTTTATATACGGTTAATTGTGTAAAGAAAATTGCCAATCACGACGGTTGGGACGAGATAAATGGATTTAAACAGATTGTCGGTTCGAAAAGGTATATTTGGGGGGAAAGAAAGACAAGATTTAAGAATAAAATCAAGATACTGAAAGGTGCAAACTTCAGAGAAATTCAAGGCTATAGAATTATACGTCTTGAAAAAAAGCAACTAAAATTATAAAGATGATATTTACCTGCAACTCCCTTCTCTGAACTCCCACGTTTGCTCATCTGAAAAGTACAAAAAACAATTCTAATGTAATAACTGCATTTCCGTCAGAAATTTTGTAAAATTAATTTTTAGACGTTAATACATGTAATTATAGATCTTTTAATTACCCAATAAATAAGTATTAGAATGACAAAAAATGTACCCTCTAGTCCTCAGCTCTCATATTTCATACTCGTTCTTATAGTAACGAAGGTTGATATATAGAATAATTAACGGATGACTGAATTTTCAATGTATTAGAATATTGTATCCATTGCAGTAGTATTAAGTACCATACTCGGATCTAAGTAGCCCAACAGTACGAAAAAAATATCTAAACTACCAAATTTTAGTTCCCAATTGTACGTGAATTATCAGTAACAAACCATACCCCGATTTTAATGTTTCTTCGACACGCCATTTTTCTCACCATCACCATAAGCGAGATCCGTTATCACCCAGATTTAAACGGAAAATTATGTGAAGATAGAATGACTGAATTTAATTTGCTGCTAATCCAGGTCCTTGGTTCGAAACTCAATATAAAAAGCCTAGAAGTACTTCTAAGGTACAAAGATTGCTTCCTTGAATGAAAAATGTATAACTTCCCAGTTTTTTCACTACCTATACATACACCTCGAATCAGTTTTGAAATTTGTCTCTGTGAGCAAACAAATCTAGGATAAATCATCTATATAGTATTTGAGTTTGGAAACTTACTATTGCACTTCTGAAAAGGAATGCTGAATCAATTTAAAAATTGCTATTTACAATTATGCCGCAAAATTAAATATTTTTAAACTTTTATTTTTAATAGTATTTATAACATTAAAAATGTGTTAAAAAGACATTTTCTGAGATTTCAAGAAATAAGACTTGCAGATATATCAGTTTAGATATACTTAGATATATCAGCTTCTGAAATCATTCGATCTTTCTAGACTTAAATAAAATATTCAACTTCATTTAAGACAAGTTAGTAAACGCAGAACCTGAAACTATTCTTATCGTCAAAATGAACAATGTATCTCGATATATTTGTTTTGAATGAAAATTGATTGGATCAACTTTTTCCTGAGATTAACTGGTTCAAACTTCGAGAATTCGAAAATTTTAATGTAATTTTTTATAATGTAATCGAGTTTAGAAATTTGCATGATATAGTAGAAAGGCCATGACAATGAAAGTTTAATAAACCAGGCATTTTATAATAACTGGAGAAAATGAAGGCGCTCATAATCTACATATGGTTATGACCCAAATTTGTCACCGTTACACAATATTTTCCATTTGAACTTGTTTAGTTTCTCCCTTTTCCTCCGATATACAAAATTTATATACCTGAATATTATGAAAGTATTTATACTAATAGATTATCAGATGGTTGAACTCGCGAATTTATCCAAGATTTTATTTAACCAATGGAAATTAAGGTCATATGTCTGCATATTAATTTCATCCATTTAGGAATTTAAAATTTTATTGAAATACAAATATCTGGAAGAACCGAATCTTTAAAAAAGTTATCCCAAAATTTGGCAGTTTGACAAAATCAAAATGTACATTGACAAATTTACTTGTGTTTTGTCCCCAAAGAGCTATTTCGAACCTCCTTTTGAAGCATCTATTTCCACTTTGGCCCGACCACTTAATTTCTGCTCTTAAAGACCGTCAGACAAAATTCCGTTCGAGTTAATGGCGCATTTCAAATAATTAAATGTGATTGAAATACCACCGATTAAATTTTACGCTAATTACTCATTAATATTACAGACTCAGAATTATAAAAATAAATACTTTGGATTCGGAGAAATAAAACGCATTCTTCCAAATCTTCAGATTTTTTTCTTACTTCATACGAAAAAATAATTTGTAAACAAAACTTTGAAAGTCTGTTTATATAAAATGCAAGACAAAAAATTGACTAATTAATAAATCCAGAATCAATTGGTAGAAGAGATTCCATATTAAAACATGGCTCTGAATGGGTCTGGTACCAAACAAGATTTTAGTTGTACTCAATATTTGATGGAACCATCCGCTAAATTTGTTGCAGCACAGTTTATAAAATGTCGATCATATTGGTTTCCAATCAGAAGTTAATTTTCAAAGAAAATATTTTTTGCAGTATCAAATGTCCTAACAAGTAATTTCACTTCCAATTTTTCATCGCAGAGGGTATATTTTAATTTTAAAGCCAATCATTCTCCAAACGCATTACGAAAGTGCAAAAAAAGTCATTTTTGAATTTTAGAAATGGAATTATATTCTAAACAGAATCTCAACCACTTTTAGATTTTGCCTGAAACCAAGATATGACATATCGTTATATAAAACAAAAATATATTTGGATGGCTGAATTGAAATAAGGGTTTTACGATTTTGATCCAGCTATTTTTTATAATTATTATTTTTTCAATATTTTTCAGACATTACCTGACCAGTCAACCCAATAGTACATGGAAATAATAATAATGATGATGATTTAAGACTAAATTGACTAATTGTTTAAAAATATAGATAATTCTAGAACAAAACAATAGTAGTACAGTTTTTCCAATAACATCAGACGACAAACGAATAAAACACACTTTATGAATTAGAAATATGGCTGTGAATAAATTAACAGTCCCTATCAAACTTTATAAATCGGAATATCCTTTATTTACAGCAATGTCATACTGCTAACAATAAATCAAAACAGGCTGTATATATAAATTTTAGAAATTTGAATACTTCTTTTACTTGTGCAAAAAAAATGTCGATTAAATTACAAAGACATATTAAACCATAATGAAAACACAATAATAAAGTGCAATACAAAACTGAACCTCATTTCTTCGAATGATTCGCTTCATCAGATAGCGAAACGGTTTTAATTGCGAAAACTGGTTCACGTTTCTGAGTATATTTAGATGTTGTTTCCTTAACAGTTAACCAATTTCGATTAGCACAGAAAATCCTATTCTTTACAAAAAGAAAAAAAAGTACTTTGCGTTTCAGTTTTAGAAATGAAAACAAAAGAATGAAGAAAAATATGAACCCCATTTAAGAGCCTATTTTTAAGAATCGGTTCAAAATAAATTGCTACAAACGAATTTATATTTTTTACCCTTTAAATATACAATTCAAAATTTTTTATTGTGTTTAGAATAACAGTTATTTAGTGTTTAGAATAACAGGAAGTGCACTGTCACAACAATATTTCAAAGACGTTGTTTTAACAATCTTCCTTTATCTTATTCTAAAAGAAATGCCTATGAAAAATACTTTTGAAAGAAGAACCTTAATCTCTTTAAAACCAACAAATAGGAATGGAATACTTATTAAAAGTTGATATTTATTAAATCTAAATTTTTAAAAAAATTCAAATGAAATGAACCCAGCGACAATGGAAGGCTACATTCTGTTAAAAAATCATAACTATAATCAAAAAATTTCAATCTAAAAACAAATATTTCCCCAATATTTATACGCAATGTTTTTTAAGTTGTAAAAATATTCCAAATGTTCAACAAAATTTAATAATATCCTCTAAATGGCAATTCAACGTGCCTAATTAAAAGAAAAAAGAAAAATAAATGTTTCTGTTAAACATCCTGGCATTTATTTCATCAAAAGAACCAGAAGTGGTTCCGCCGATCCTTTCTTGCACCCTCTCCAGTAGCGACTTCATCACTCATTCCTATTACGATTACTGTGGACTTCGGGTAAAGCCATGAATATTGTGGGCGGTGTCAGTGAACAATAGTTATTAAATGTTTTCTTAAATTGTCGAGTATTTTTATCGATTCTACCAGGAGAGAAAGCATTTAGGGTGCATTTCACCCAATAAGATTAGAATCCAATTTTGATACGGAACAACAGTTCTATTCATAAGATCACATACATATTCATCGATTTAAATCATTGTGTTTACATGTAAACGAAAGGATAATGTCTACTTAGACTTATTGGTTCAAGATTCCATTTTAAATGCTAAGTCAGTTGCCGATTTTCACTTGGCCCTTAACGTCTAGTGGTTATCGATTTCAATCCGTTTTATTCTTGGAGCTTGCAATGCAGAAAATTCAACATTCTGACATGCTTTCAGAATCAAATTATCAACATTAGACTAAAACCCAAGAATCTTGTTAATTAGAAGTTAATTGATTGATTTACAATGATTTACTTATCTTTCCATTAAAAAAAATACTTTAGGGATTCTGGAAAGTCCCAATATCTACAGATTTTAATCCGCTGGTTTTTTACTTCATCAGATAATTTTATAAATTATTTAGCCTACTGGTACAATGCTATTAAGTGTTAACCACATTTCTTTACCTAAATCACGCAATGCGCAAAATTTAATTTGAGTATTAAACAACATGTTTCATTAAAATCGACCCGTTTGCTCCGATACCTAATATTAAAAAGCAGGAATAAATCATTTGGAATTACAAAAAACTAGTATTTTTACTCTAGATCATTGAATTACTTAAAACGCTAAATACGAGTTTTACGCTTCAATTCGCTTATTCTTAGATTCGATATAAACTTCGAACTAAAATACCCGGAATTTATTTTTAACCACAAGCTAATTCTTTTCCTATCACCTAGTAATTCTTGATCGCAATAAAACATTAAAAACAAAATAAATTTGATAGATGATAGACTGATCAAGAGAAAAGTGCGTTTTATAAAAATCATTAAAGCACTTTTATAATTATGATTTAAAAGAAGAGGGTTTATAATTATGATTTAAGGAAGAGTTCGGTAAAATACTTTTTGGACCCTTTGATGAGGACGGCACTTCCAGTTTAAATGAGATTCTAATGGAAAAAATGCACATATATCTCAGACTTAAAATCCCTGTAATACTTTTACAAGTGTGTGTATTAACGTTTTTTTTTTGCAAGTTTTGGCATAAAACTCATATGTTATTGTCAGAACTAAGGAAAGGAAAAGAAAATTCTTCCCATACCACATTATTGAATATTAGTATAAAATTTTGAAAAACGCAACACAACTGCAAAAGTATCTCTAATATTGTTTACATAAGATTAGTAACACTTTCAATAATGTTAAAATTCAAATTGACATGTAAAATAGATACAAATGGTCAAATTCCCAATATCTGGTCATATGATAGAAATGAACTTATATGAATCAATTATTCAAAAATTATCAACGTATTAACTTACACAAGAAGTGGCGATTTTTTAAAACAAAGTCTATATAAAGTTCAATATATTTTAAATCTTAACGATCAAGCATAAATTGAATTTTAAGCTAAATAATCAATAAATTTATATTAAACTCTCAAACTTTTGATTGCATGAAAAGATCAGATATTTTCTAACAGCATGTAATAATTATTTTTCTATTCTACAGAAATTTCTTTCCAGCATTTTCTAAATTACAAATTGTCTGCAATCAAGAAATCAAAAAGAGCTTATTCTTAGATAAATCAATTCTTATAACCGAATCAGAAATATTGTATTTCTTAAATATAAACAAATTAAAACATGCAAATAAAAATTTTCAACCAACAATATAATATTCATAGTTATTTTCTTCAATTGACAAATTCAATTCTAAAAGTTTTTTTTGTAACAATGTCTGCGATTTGAAAACTTTGATATACTTAATATATTATAAGAAAAGATTTGAAATTAATCTACTTACGTTTAAATAAAGTTCTAAATTTTAATAATTTAAATCACAATATAAATATAATTTTTATAATTATAATATAAACAATTTTAGAAATAGAAAGCGTTGCTTATAAGCAAATGTAAAACATAAGGTTATAAGCGGAAACGAGACACTGCCGAAACTGCACTTATATACTAGAATGTCACGTGACTAAAAAAAGGATTCTAAATAGAAGTAAAATTTACAGTTTTTAAAGATTACAAATGCTATATGCTTCCTATAACTAAATAAAATACAACTGCTTGAATGGACATTATATTAATTAAGAATATCTTCAAATATTCTCAGAAATGAGAATTTCTCCTTAACCGACTTTCTTTAAATGGTGCCTGATGATAAAGTCTATGTTACCTGCCAGTCGAAAACTAAGATTTTAGGGTAAAATGCATGCTAATATTTACACGGCATAGAATCCGCCATGCATTCCAACAGGGTTCGAAACTACTGACGCTAGAAATTATCTCTAACGAATAAAAATTGATATTGAGACAGCTAAAACCAAAATCCAAAACTGCATCTATTCTCTCACTGCATCTATTTACCAATCCCCATATCACCTGTGGGTTTGAGGGATCTTTGATTCCTAATACGACTGTAATTAAAGTTTTTAATATAATGATCCATTTTTAATATAAGACCACCAGACCATTTTTATATATTAAAATTAGAATATTTCATCAAATATCCATAATTAAATAGAATATAAAGGTGTCAAAATCTTGCAAATGAGCAAAATTTTTTCCCTTTTCTTAGTCTTGTCATTTTTGACCAGATTTTCATTATTTAGAGTCTGGGTATGGTTAAAGGTTTGAATAATTTTCAAGCCTCCCTTTGTGTGGAGATTTGTGCCGTGGTGGGCAGATCGGGAGCTGGTTTCTCGCCTTTTTTGCTGGCCTTTGGTTCGAGTCTGACAGCCGAAGAATTAATATATATATATATTTCTTCTTTTTTTTAAAATTTATTTTGAATGTTTTTCTGTATTATAGTTCAACAATTGCTGTGAAATTTTCAGATCTCATGAAACAAAAATAAAATTTTATTTCAAAATATTTTTAATTTTAATATAATCCGAATGTGTCAGGATTAAATGCGCAGAAAGTTTTTCTATCCTTACCATTGTGCTTTTCGACCGGCTATACATTATTTTGAAATTGGGAATGGTTAAAACTAAGTAAGAATTTTCGTAGCCTCCTGTTTTCCAGAATATACAGAATTTTTATACCTTTACACTGGTCTCCGATTAGAGTTTCACATCCGAAGAATAATTTTATATATATTTCTTATTTTTAATTTATTTTGATAATTATATTAAATCCTAGTTTGGCATTAACTATGGATGTCTCCAATTCTTATATACCAGAATTGATATTTTACTTCTATACATCGATAAATTAAAAAAAAAAACTTAGCTACACGATCTTGCACGTGCGCAGAAATTATTCCCTTAATAAGCATTGTACTTTTAGACCAGATTCGCATTATATATGAAGATAGAAAGGGTTTAACACTTTAAGCCTCTCAGAATCGTAAGACATTTCGGGGATTGTGTCTTGGTGAATAGAATTGTAGTTTTTTTTTTCTTTCTTTTTCGTTATCTGGTCTTCAGTTCGATTCCTCCATAGCATTAATTGATTTATGTATTTTTTTATTAATTCATTTTCAAAATTATTTTAAATACTAGTTAAGTATTTATTATGATTTTCTCCAATTCTTATGAATAAGAATTTAAATTTTACTTCAAAATATTGATAAATTTACAGAAATATAAGTTTGAAGATCTTTCACATGCACAAAAATTCTTCTAACATTAAGCATTATACTTTCAGACCAGATTCCCATTAATGTGGAAACTAAAAAATGATAAAAACTATATGAATCTTAGAATTGTACGACCATTCAGGATTTTGTGGCTAGAAATGTTTGTCCTTTACCTGCTTTTTTTTATCGTCTTCAGTTCGATTCTCAAAGTGCATTATTTATTTTATTCATTTTTTTAATTTTTTTATTAACTTAGTTTAGCATTTACTATTAATATCACCAATTCTTAAATACCAGAATTAAAAATTTTACTTCACAATGTCGATAATTTTTTTTTAAAAAAATTAAGTACCCATACCTTGAACATCGGCAAAAATCATTTCTATATTAAGCATATTGCTTTTAGAGCAGATTCGCATTATGTTTGTAACTAGGAAATGGTTAGATCCATGGAGGGATTTAGTTATATGTGGTTTTCCTGGATGAGTAGATTGTTGGTAGAAATAATTTATCTTTTTTTGAAGTAATCCTAAATGCTATTAGTAAACAATTATTTTAATTATGCCTTAATGTAAGATATAAAGTTGAGGAATTTTCATTTAGAATTTTTATTGCATTGTACAAGTTACATTTGGATGGACGGAGTGTCTATCAGGACTATTATCTATGTTCGGTTTCCTGAGAGTCACACGATGGCGGTCAATCTTGAACAGCGGTTCGAGAGTTGGATAAACTTCATTCAGTAGTTGTTTATTATCTCTAGCTTTATTTATAATACAACACGGGTTCTTTGAATTTTTTTCACTTACATGCATTAGAATATGTATTGAAGATAAATTATTTTAATTCATGCCGATTTTTACTGTACCACATTAAATCATGTAATGTCATTTATCTTCTTGTAGCTTATTTTTGAATGATAAAAGTTTCAAGACCTATATTACTTTCGATAATAGATTTCAAAACCAGAATAAACAAAATATAGTTATAATGCAACCGTCTTGAATGGAACAATAAGATTAAAATGAGTACAAAATTATTCGCAAGAGATAACTTCCGTGCGATGCATGGTCGTCCGAAAGTTTGGTTTTAAAAATCATCAAACTAAATTTTAAAATATTGTTGTATGTAATCTTCAATTATTTTAACTTTCTATACAAAAATCTCAAAGTGAAAATAAAATCGTCCATCAAGGGTAATAAAAACTGCTTGCCAAAAATAATTATAGAATTATTTAAAAATTAAAAGTTATAGGAATCGTTTTAGGTAGTATCGTTTGTGTTAGTTCTCAGACTGTCGCGTTAAGTGATGTGCAACCCCTTTCTTTTCTTAGACAGGAAACAAGCTTTTGAATTGAAATTGCACTCATTCTGATACTGATGTTGAACTCTTAGAATCCATTTCTAAATTATACTTTCATTCTTCGTCGATTTCGAGTCTTTTTTGTTCTTTTTCTAAATTTAAAGGATCTGGTAAATAATGCAACTATGAAAGGATTTAAAACCCAATTCAGTAAATTTATATAACAGCAGGTGGTATGTAAATCTGCACGCATTTTGAAGAGGTATGTTCTCTACACTGTACTCCTTGAATGCCTTAACACTGCCTATTTACTTTTAGATTCTTTACCTTCATACGGAGATTCTCATATCCACTGGGTGGGGGTGGAGGGGGATCCCTTATTATTGAAAACTATGGTGTATAGAATCGGAAACACTTCTGTTAGAAATGTAGATGCTGCATTGAAAGCTAAAACAGTGCTGAAATGCCCAGAAATATTTTTGCAGAAACATTAGGATCAGTGCCGGATTTTGACAATTTAAGACAACAGTTGTTAAATTATTATGAGACCTCCTTCTAGTCAAATTGTCTGATGATTAGAAAGTAATGTAGACTAAACCTATTTGTGCTCTCTCTATATGTGTGCATATGCGTGTGTAATAAATATTTTAAACTCTAATTTCGATTGTAATTTATAGCAAACTTTTGTCTTAATTTGGACCATATCAAAGTCATTTTAAAAATTCTCTAATTTCCTGATACTATTCTAGTTTTCTATTCATTTAAATTAAATAAAGCTTTGTAAAAATGCTGCCTCATTGATTTCCACGTATCAACTGATCATTGATGTAAAAGTTTTTCTAAAGAATTCATGCGTTACTATTGTCAAGTAATACGCGAAAGAATTCCTATCAAAATTAGAAACGTGTCTGATTTATAAGAATTTCATGGTATATAATACCAGAGATAAATGGTTTTGTTCATTTTTATGTCTTTTTTACCTTCTGCTTTGTGTCTCACTGCTTGCATATAATATATAGAATTAGAAAAAAATTGTCATATTTTACATTTATATCTCTTATTATTATTGCCATCACATCTGTGAAAGTTGACTGTACCATATTACCATCAATCAATTCATAAGAACTCTTCTGAGGTACTGTTTTTCCTACATTTATTTCGAGAAGTTACAACTTGTAGAATTTAAAATATATTATTTCATCAGCAAATGCCAATTTTATATTCTATGAAGAATGTTCTTTAAATTTTTGAGCAGATTCTTAACTTCGATGTTCGATATTTTTCGAAAATTAACCATATATCGAAATATTGAATAAACTTTACAATTCGTTTCAAAACGCCAAAAATTTCTGTATGTAGTATATTTGATAATTTTGTTCTTAGCTTCCCCCTTCATCTATGTACAAGATCCTCCGTATCACAATCTTTCTAAAATGCTTTTTTTCCTCGTTTTCTTTCATCTTAATCAAGCATTCCTTTTTTGCTAAGTATGTTTTCAAAAAAATATCACCTGGGAGAATTCGAATAATTAGATATCTCTTATTTACTATGGAAAGCAAAAATATAAAAAATAATTTAAAAAATTCAAAGCTACAAAATTAAATTTATCATTTCATTTTTTATAAATTACTTTTAATTTTTTTATTGGTACATACATAAACTGTAGAAAGATATTCTCTATGAATCATTCAAAAATGGCTACAGATAAATATTTGTATTAATTATAAAAAAAAAGGTGCTTATTCTTTAAAAACAGCATTTGTTTTCCCACACGACAGGAAACGAAAATACACAGAGATCTCTACAAAACAATGTTCTCCCCTTGAAGAGGGCTCTTTTTTCCCTTTATCTTACGCTATCTGTGAATTGTTGATTTGCGAGTCAGTCAGACAACGAAAAGAAAAGATGGATCTAAAATATTTACAAACAAATTATAAATAAATAAATTTAAAAAAATAAAATTCTGAAATCTGACAAGCTTATTTTAATTACATTGCATTCGAGAGCACTATTATTGTAAATCAAATAAATAAAATTCAATTGCTGATTGGTTTCCAAAAAAAAAAACGGCATTAGATCGATCCTGAATGTCATATATCCTTGTTAATAAAATTCAAATTATATGGTTTTGATAGTTATATTTCAATTTATTTGGAATAAATAGTTATGGCAGTTAGGTTTTTTCACAATACTTTATAATTTTTATATCTAAAAAATTTTCAAAATATCACTACTTTGGAATTTATTTATTGTTTTTTTTTCATTCATAGTTAGGTATCCTTTGCCTTTTGTTTGCCTCCTTTTCATTTTTATTGAAAAATTTTCTGTTTTTTCTGACTAAAAAAAGTTGTTTATTTTTCATTGCAAATCTGCGACGAAAAAATTACTGCCGATTCAGCACTAAGATATACAATTTGTAGTTTAACCCAGGTTTCAAGTCATGAAACAACCGCTTCCGCTTTGTGTGGAAATCCTCTACTGATTACGATTAGTTGTTTAAGCCTTAAAAAAGATAATTGTTGGGAATACCTTGTGTTCAAGTGAGATCCAAAAAATGTAGCTATATAGATCTTTGTAGCTGAAAGATCTAGAGGAAGCTTAATTCTCCTTAAATGGGAATAACATCATCAATCGCTTTTGCAAATCTTTACATTCTACAGAATGTCTCTTCAATGGGTTATTTTTCCAGAAAAAAATAATCCGAAATTTTTTTAGAGATTCATAGAAATGAAGTGGGGGGTATTTTGAAGCTACAAAAATTAAATAAAGAATCAGCTATTTTATTGCATCTGATTTAGAGATAAGGTGCAGACAGTTATGGTTCGTTTGCAGGGATCTTTTTTTGTGTCAACACACTTTCATACTAAACCATTCCAAAACCATTATGTTTATGTACAGCTCGAAAACTTATCTTTTGATATTCTTGATTTTTTAAACTTAAAATTCAAAACATTAAATTTCTATATTTTAAATTATTTTTTACCTTGCATTTCAACCAGTATCTATTACTATTGATGGGCTATTTTATCATGGACAGGCATCATTTCCCTTTCTATTGCGAAAACCTCAACTGTAGCGGAAAAATTTGTTCGGAGCTGGATTTCCCATTACAGCGAGCCTATGGTATGGTATTTAGAACAAGTTTAAAAAAATTCTAAATTCTGAAAATTCGATTAGCAGCGTTGCATCCTGAAAATGATGGCATAGTCAAGGGAATTAAATTTCCTTTATGTGCTTGTTTCAAAGAATTGAATCGGTATAGTTTGCTTTTTGTCTTTTTTTCTTAGCTAATACGAACGCGGCTTAGGAAATGACAAGAGGGACACTATGCAGATGCTTTGGGGTTCAATGCTGCGATTACCCACTGACATTCTTTTTTATTTGATTAGGTAGCATACCTTCTCCGTATTAATACATGAAGAATTTAAAGCCATACATGTGAGTGCTAGACAACGAATTCATGTGTCCAATAGAAGTATGAAAACATGTCACGGTCCTAAAGGATTGGACTACCATTTTAAGGATGCCGATAGAGCCTGGCGGCAAAGATTCGAACCCGAAGCTGTGCATGAACTGGAAAAATGAAAGAGCTCAAAGTTCGCCTAACGTTAAGAAACAATTATCTCTTTTACTCTACTTCTTTTAATTAAAAGATTATATGCTGATAAGTTTCTATATTTTGAATAAATTATTCAGTTACAACAAATAAATACGAAAGTAGGCACAGAAATTTCTCATGAAAAAAAAGCTTCTGTTAATTTTAAAAAATGCCCTAGTTCTTTCAGTACATCATCATATTAGATGTAAAATACCGGTTTATTAAATAATAATCATAATAGAAATTTCTTGTAATTATACCGGCAAGAGTAGTAGCAAAATTCTTTACATAATTGCTCTCCCATTTATGAAGGCTAAAAAATGCTATTAAGTATTATTATAAAGCATATATCAATGATTGCTCATCCCTGAGTATTACAGTATCCAATTAGCTCATTTTCAGAAGTCAAGTTTTGAATTTTTAATCGAATTTCTAACTTTATCTTGAGTTTCAAATGGTCTTTGCTCACATCTCAATCTCGAGAGTCGGCTGATCAACAAATGTACAGTTCGTTCCAGTATTGTGGACGACCCTTTTTCGACGATTCTATCTCACTACGAAAGGATGAATAATTCTTAGTCATTCTTTGACCCTGATTTTCGCCCTAATGAATTTATTTTCGTTTACTTTTTTACCCTTGTACGTGAGTATCTAGTCATTTCTGTACACATTGCTTTAATTCAGTCCGCGACTATTCCGAGTTTATTTTATTGTTAAATGTAAACATCTCCCCTTTTCGTTTCCCCTCTATTTATAGGAATTAAACTCCTCCTAACGCATCTGCAAATAGGCGGTGGGTTTTAGAATCAACTGTCAAACTATAACAGAAGAGTAAAGAAAACACCAGAAATGAACCAACAAGAAAGAGAAATGCAGATCGAGTCGGCAATTCACGGAAGTGCCTTCTTCACACAATCCATTAATTGAAAGAAACAAAAGACCCTTCTCATCTTCCGAATCTAGAGGAGCTGCACCTACAACGGCTCGAAAGGCTGGACATTTTTTCCCTCACTTTTATCTGAAGTTTGCGCCTCTTCATTAAGTCGAAAAATGTATGTGGGTCATTCTTTTTAAAGTGTCATTCAAATTAACAGTTTTGTGAGTGATAATTAATTATTAACCATTTGTAATTGATTGGAGAATTTCATTCTCTCTTTAAGATGGTGCTTGATTTTGGCGTTTAAATTTTACTTTTGCTATATTAAATATGTCTGTTTTTGTTTATTAAAAATACCTGTAAAGTAATAAGAATATGAAAACTAAGCGGGGAAATTCAATTTAAAATAATAATATATATGGAACAAAATACAAGTTTTTATATTAGGAGAATAATTAGGCATCGAATTACTTTTCGGGTGTAAAGGTTACTCAAAACATGTAAACAATTCCTAACGCGGCAGATAATTTATTGCATATCTTAAGCGATATTCATTTTTGATGGAGTTTTAGCCGGGTAGAGGAAGTTTTATACCTCTATCTGTTGAAATATAACAATTTTCTGTTGAGAAAACTATAAGGAAATTTTATACTCTTTATTTAATACGTTTCAAATGCTTCAAATCTCTTTTGTTGCTATGAAACTAAAAATTTTAGACTACTTGAGGGTAGAGTTAACATTTTTCTTATATATATATATATATATATATATATAAAATGAAGTACTATAAAAATTTTTTTAGGGGGCGGGGCTGTTAATTTCTAAATTGTTAAAATACCACCGACATGCATTCCGAAGATAGGACAATATTAGATATCCGAAAATCACGTTACTTGAATTATCGCATTTATTTGTTTCTGAAAATACAGATCGACAGAGAATCAATCAGCTTTTCGATTTAGCTCAAAATTTGGCAGATGTCTAATACATAGATGTTTAACCTCTTAACTGTTTTGCCCGTATGCCGTGCGTGCATCGATTTATCGAATTTTGATATTTGTAAACAAAAATAAATAAATAAACCATTCATAACAATTAGAATTCAACAGTAAAATGACTTCGAATACGTAGATAAGTCAAGTATTCGATGGATTTCCATTTGAATCAAAATAAGAAAATATTCGCAAAATAGAAGGTGTCATCATATTAGTAAAGAAAATAAAACTGTTAAGTGGTTAATCGGTGTACCGTATTTTTCCTATTCGTCACTCTTCGTTTTATAATGAGTGATTTACCTCGGAACCGAGTTTACTCAATTTGAGAGAAAATTGCAAATTAAGTGCACAGATTATATACCAAATATCAAACGGCTACCTTAAAATTTTTTTTAGTTATCTTTGTCACCAACAGACGTTTACCGAAAATGTGATTTTTAAAGGAGGGGTTAGCTGTCAGAATCTTGTCATTACTACACTTTCTCCATACTATGTATAGGGTTTCGCTCTCCCTACTTTTACACTTCTGAGAGTTTCCTCAATACTAACCGGGAAGCATCAATTACGAGATTCTCAATACTAACCGGGAAGTATCAATTACGAGATCCATTTGAGACCCCTCATCTCCCATCCTATTGGCACCTCTTATTAAAACTCTATAATAAAAATTTATAAATTAAGGACAAGGTATTTCATAAAAATGCACTTTTAAATAAATTTACGACTTCAAAATTTTTCCTCTCTATATTTAAGTTTGCATTTTTTCAAAACTTTTCTTGTAAACTGGAAAAAAACAACAACGGATCTTTAGATTTCATATAGAACAATGCTTCAGAATTTCTATGTTAATCATTTTACAGGAAAAATACTCTAGATTATTTTTAAATATTGGTTTACCAAAATTATACATTAAGGAAATCGGAAAATCCAAGCCTTTTTAGACTAAATCATCAATATTGGATGTAATTACCTTACTGAAAAACATGTCTCACGAATAAATTGACTTCAGTATTCAGAAGTGGATTTAGTTGTCACAGATGGCCACATTTCTAACATTTCGTATGGTTTTCATACAACAAAGTTAAAGCCAAATATAGCAATATTAAAAATAAATTCACAAAATTTAATAAATATAATTAATCTGTAGATAAAAAAAAGTTTATTTAAATTATTTCTAAGCCTTCATCTGTTAATCAAATTTTAAAAAAAGCCACTACTTCTTGTTTACTACTGAAATATTCGAAAATAGAGTCATAATCAGGTTATTACTTCATATTATTCTAAGTCAAAAATTAAAACTTTAGAAATTTGATGAATTCATTTATTTCTCTACATTTCACTGGGCCCAGGCAACAAATTGTTTTAATTAACCCTTTCGCAAGATAACTTAAAACTAACTGAAAGAAATTTTTTAAAACATAAAAATTGTGTGCTTGACTATCCAATCAGGCGAGAGAAAACGGTATTATGCTAAAATGTTACAATTGAGATAATTCAAATATAGAAAATTTTATTTGAATCTGTATAGAATATTTTATCTGAACTATATTCATCCTACAACAGCGAATCAACCAACTAGATATTCGAAAGTCCGCTCCAACGGAACTAAAAAGACAAACCCAAAGTAAATCTTTCTAGCAACAGCATGTGCAAAAACTTTTCTACAAAATGCAATATAAACTTACGCGAGATGTAGATAATGTATAAATGCATTTTAAACATATGTATTATCAATCAGGACCTAGGAATATATTAAGCAGATTCTTTTGCCGAACAATTCTATTCCAATTAAATAACAAATCTGCTTCAAGTCGTTTGTTCCTCATACGTTTAAATACACGCTCTACAATACAGATCTATAACAGTAATTTCTTCTGCAATCCTCTTCTCTAACATCCCGATTCCTCTTGATAAGGGCACTGAAGAAATAGCTTCCAACCACATGAGCTAGTGGAATCCTGAGGTGAAAAACAGTACACCACATTGGAATATTGCTAAAGGACAAGGTGAATTTATGAAAGATTATCACCCAGTTTCAGATCAAAAATCATAGTGGAACTTTTTCAAAATTCGTTAAAGATGGCCCCTCACAATAATCAGATAGATTAACTCTAGCTTCTGTTTAAAAAAATAGATACAACGTGAATCATTATTAATGATCTTACTTGCCAGAAAGTACGACTTAACATGGGAATCTTAGCTAACCTTAATTATCAAATGGAGAAAGGTCGAGTGTTGCAAAGCTTAATGTAAAAGCAGTTTCCATTGCGCTGTTGAGGAAATCTACAATTTTACCGTTTAAGACAGATCGGGGCACTAATGATTAGCAAATACCACAGATGAAATAAGAGCTTAATTTGATACATACCTTATTCAGTGATTTTAAAAAATTGCTGTACCAAGATATGATTGCATAAATATTCAGATTCGACTAACAAAGACTCAAAAGGAGTTCGCCATAGATTATAAATTGTATGACTAAAAGAGGGTCTTTTGCGAGCATTCCAATTCCCATACTACTCCTACTAACAATAATAATGATGGTGATGATGAATCCTAACCCACTTCTTTAATTCCACTACATGAATTGTCTACGTTTCGGAAAATGGCTTTTCCTTGCATGGGCTTTCCTGATTAGACAACTATCCAAGAGAAATTGAATCTTATTTTGATGTTAAATTGCAACGACAATCGGGAGATTTTAATCTATTAAAAAAATTATTCATCTGCGAGGCTCATATTCATGAGTAGATTTAATCTCATCTAAAAGGTGCTAGTATAAACGCAATCAAATATTTACATTTTAATAGAACAGAAACTACTTATATTTTAATTCTAAAGCCAAACTCCGATACTACGCATAAAATAAAAGTGCAGTGGAAATCGGGAATTACATTTTCCATATTCGAGGAACCGAATGAAAACGCACTCATAATTCACAGGATTTGCTCAAAAACGTAGAATCCTAAGTTCAGCTAGATTTTCTTTATTCTCATTTAATTGTACTTTCCCCAAATTAATTCATTACTCAGTTCACCAAAGCAACCTTATTATTCACTGCACAACTGCAATAATTTATTTTCCGTTGTTGTGCTGCCCGATGGAAACTATTTAGTTAAGTAACATTAAACTCGAGCATGAAATAACTAATTTTAATTCGTTAAGTTTGATTAGATAGTAAATTTGGCTTTCGACGGCTTTTTCAATATATCAATATTGAATTGAAATTAACAAACTCCTTCCCCCCTCAGAGCTAATCAGCTACTCAAAATGAATCCACTATATTTTTAGCTGTGTTTCTTTCACATTTTTTTGCATTTCGATTAGTCGCAGAATAAATGTGACAACACAGATTTAAAGGGGGGGGGGGAAACTTTCATCAAAGATTTATGTTGTACAATGTTAACAAAAGTTATTTTAACAGCATAAAATTTTAGTCATACTTCCTGATTATTTAATGGATTCCACCCCTTTATTGGCAAACCAAGTTAAAGATGGTTAAGAAGCACAATACCATGTTTTGTTTAACAAGGAAAATTGATTCCAAATTTTTAAAACAAATTGAAAGTGACTAGATCAGCAAAACAATCAGACTCTAAGAGGATCAGATCAAACCTAGGGATGGCGAGGGGGTAATGCATCCTTTCCTGATGATGAGGAGATCGCATGCAAAATAATGAAACTCATATTTTGCCCACTCGTATAATAATAAACCTTGAACCCACCTTTAATTACACTACATAAACTACACTCCGGCACAAAAAAGACAAATTGAATCCAAATTTTTAAAAAAAAAAAAGATTGAAAGTGACCAGATCAGCAAAATAACGAGACTCTAAGAAACAATCAGACCGATTTAATAACATTTGCAATCACTCATGTCACTATTTGCAACTATATTTCAAATTGTAATGGAAGAGAAATCATCCACAATTTAGGTCTAAAACCAACTGTCGAAACTAAGCACATAACGAGAGTTTATTGGAAGTAATTACGTTTTCCGTTTTAGAGAAACTGATTAAAAATGCACCTATCAATCGCAAAATAGGTTCAGAAATGTATATTTCTAATTCGAGATATAATTAAAATGAGGACGAATAGAATATATTTACTACATAATTTATATTCCATGCCTAAATTCATCAAAACAACGCCAATTTCAACCCATTATTGCTCTATATTTTTCTCATATTGAGCTGATCGACACTAATCATTTTGTAATTAACTGAAAATTAAAGACTGAAAAGCTAACTCAATAATCTACGTAAAAAAATTAAAAAGGGGTTCTGAAAGTAAAATTTACCTACTCCTTCCCTATTTTATAAAGAATATGTTTCCAGAAATGATCCTTATCTTTCATCTTTAAAAGTTTTCTTACGCATTTTCTACAGTCCAATCATGTATTGAAAAAAATTTGATAACATTAAGATTAAAGCAAAATTTTTCTCCTCCAACACTTATTTAACACATTTAAACCCGTATAAATGTCTTTTCGAATACTTTCATGAAACTATCGAAGTAGCCATTTAGCATTATTTTAAGAATGATTCAAGATTCTAAATAGTATATTTTGTGAACCTTGAATTCAATAGACGCTTTGCAACACTAAAAGTATCCAATTTTCTTAAATTTTGGAAACATGAAATTAAATAATAATATTAACTATTATTAATCACTATCAATAATCAAACTTCCAAAAGCTACCGTTTTTAGGGGAGAAAAAGAGACAAATAAAACAACCTTATACTCTGACCATTAAGCAGTCGCATGCCAGCTCATAAGATTTTTAGCGTCTGGATGCGATTGATTAAGGTCCAATAAGCCTTTTTGGCTTCTTAGAAAACTCCCTTTTCTTTTGCAGGAGAGCAAAATTAAAATGAATTATAACCAGAAGATCAGTTTCAAGTAGCTATAAAGCATTAAATTACATAAACATAAAATAAATTAAGGTTACAATCATCAATATTTTCTGTTGTCTAGTTACTTTTTAAAGTGCGTCAAGATCATAACGATTAATAAAGTAAACTGCAATGCCCTTTGCGGAAAAAACCCTCAAAATAATGAGCACCGGAGTCAAAAAAGTCTTCGTACAGCAGAAATCCAAATAACACTTGCCAAGAGCTAATTTCTTTCATACTAGCGTCCACAACTGGAAGTAGTATAACCTTTCGACAACTCAATTAGAGGATAAATATGTTAGGTCCATTAGATAAAGTGCTGGTTCTTCAGAAAATATATTACTTGCAGTTTCAAGTTCCTTTCTTTTCTTCAAGTAACGTGCTATTTATATGTCACATAACCATTTAAGAGCAGCAACATCTTAGATATCAGATTCAGAATGCCCATCATTGTTGAAGAATAGCAGCAGACTGCCTTCCTCCTCCAGCAGACTAGAACCAATGAATTGGAGCAATAATAAGTTGAAACTGTTGAGGAAAACTGTTGCATTTATTTCACTCGACCACCAGCCAGATGTCAAACAAGAAGATTCTAAAAACAAACGAAAAATAGTTAATGACATTTAAGTAAAATAATGCCGCAACAGCAGTGGAAAAAATTTTATTTTCGTTTTTAATAACAATTATTTAATTACAACATTTATTTTAAATTTTAAATCAATATTAAAGTTTCTTTCCAAATGTTAAATGAATACAGTGTAGCTGAAGACTGGAAAAAATTATTCTGAACTTGTATAGTTTTGAATGGAGTTTATCAACATAGTTTGGTTCTATGGAAAAATAACGCAATTTAGCTACCGTTAAGCCAAACTTTGAGTTATTAAGAAATTAATTTCTTACAGATTAATTAGAAATTAGTATATACACTAAAGTGACAAAAGTCATAGGACTGTTAATATCGTGTCGGTCCTCCTTTTGCCCAGCGAAGTGCAACAACTCGACGTGTCATGGAGTCCACAAGTCGTTGGAAGTCCTCTGCAGGAATATTGAGCCATGCTGTCTGTATAGACGTCCATAATTGTGAAAGTGTGGATGGTGCAAGAGTTTGGGCACGAACGGACCTTTCGATGATGTCCCATAAATGCTCGATAGGATTCATATGGAGCGATATAGGTGGCCAGATCATGCGCTGGAATTGTCCGGAATGTTCTTCGAACCAATCGCGAACAGTTCTAGCCCGGTGACATGGCGCATTATCATCCATAAAAATCCCATCGTTGTGCGGGTACTTGAAGTCCATGAAGGGCTGCAAGCGATCTTCAAGCAGCTGAACATAAACATTTCCAGTCAATGATCGGTTCAGTTGCGCCAGAGGACCGAGTCCATGCCATGTAAAAACAGCCCACACCATTATGCAACCACCACCAGTTTGAACAGTGCCTTGCTGACAGTTTGGGTCCATGGCTTCGTGGGGTCTGCGCCACACTCGAACTCGACCATCAGCTCGTAACAACTGAAGTCGTGACTCATCTGACCACGCCACGGTTTTCCACTGGTCTAGGGACCAGTCGATATGCTCACGAGCCTAGAAGAGTCGCTGCAGGCGATGTCGTGCTGTCAGTAAAGGCTCTCGAGTCGGTCTTCTGCTGTCATAGCCCAAGGAAGACAAATTTCGCGTCACAGTCCTATCGAACACGTCCCTCGTACGTCCCACATTGATTCCTGCAGTTATTTGACGAAGTTTTGTGTGTCTATTAACATTGACCATTCTACACAGACGTCGGCGCTCTCGGTCGTTTAGTGCAGGTGGTCGCCCACTGCGCTGTCCATGATGGGATGGGATGCCTGAAATTTCATACCCTCTTAATACTGTGGATCTCGGAATGTTGAATTCACTAACGATATCCGCAATGGAGTGACCTATACGTCTAGCTCCAACCAACATTCCACCTTCAAAGTTGTTAATTCTCGTCGTGCCGCCATAAATCACGAAAAACCTGTTCACATGAATAACTTGAAGACAAATGAAAGCTCTGGAAAACGAACTGCGCATTTATACTTTTTCGCTGCGATACTACTGCCATCTGTATATTTGCATATTGCTGTCCCATGACTTTTGTCACTTCAGTGTATATTTATGACTGAATATGCAATACGAAGGCATAGTATTTAACACACTTTTTTTTCTTTTTCCAAAAACGCAAAAAGTATTTTAAAAAAGCCGACAAAGGAACCTTTGGGCCTAAGTAACTGAACATTTAAAATTATACATTTAATGCATTAAATATTCATAGTTTAAAAATACTCCAATGACAATACTAATCGCAAATTTTTAAATGATTTCGCATTTCACAAAATTAAGAACCTGAAATTTTAGTATTTTCAGAACAAAATAGCTCATTTTCTTAATAAAAACAACAAAAATGAGCAATGAAACAGACAATTTATTTCAAATTATGAAAATATTTAAGCTTAAGTCAAAAATTGCACAATTTTAAAAATTAGTGGCATTAAAATTTTCATAGTCCAATTCGTTTAAATCGCAAAAGAGCGGGACTTTTTTATATATAAAAGATTAATGTCCCAAGAATATTTTATTAAATATTATCAAGTACCCGACACGTTGTTACCACAGATAAAAGAACTTTCATAAATATCGTTTGAAATTCAAAATAGCTGTCATCTTAATTAGAAATGATAGAACGAATGATTTTTATTTTCTTAACGGGAATGAATACATTCATTGAAATTTAAGGATAGATTTTTTTTAAAAAATAAAACCATTTTTTCCATTAATATATTTCACAGAAAATTAAATTGCGCCTGCATGAGGAGAAGCAAAAAATTAGTTTCTATCGAAGTATAGCCATCCCATTGACAAAGTTTAAATTTAAAAACGTTTAGTATTACTGCAAGTTAAAACTGAAAAATATTTGATAATGTATCTGTAAGAAATAGAAATAGGAAATACTATATTTTCTAAAAAATAAATGTTAGAAGATGACCTTTTAAAATAACTACATCATTATAACTAAATGAAGATCGCTTTGTGGTACACACATTCGATTACCGTCACGGTTATATATGAACAAACTTTGATAGCTTTAAATCAACTGGCCTGGCCTGTAGAACATACACGCACTTTTTTTTAATAAATAAAGGTGTGCGTAAGTGTTTAAAAGTTTTTTTTTAACTCTAGCTCCGAGATAACAAACTATACGTAACGAACAAAAATACAGTTGCACTGTTGAGTACCGATTATGCAACTCATTTGATGATAATTCAAATTACCGAGGTTTAAAAATCTCTGGTACAATTAAAAAAAGATAATCGCAAGATAAAATATTCTCAATTAATGCGTCACGAAAATAATAACTGGGTCACAGCAATTGTTTCGGTCTTTGTGTACAAGTTTAGTGCTCATTAGGCTGATGGTAATGGCATATCAATGATGCTCGATCTTCTCAACTTGGAAATTTAAAGATAAACTAATAATACTAACCGAAATCCAATGGCGTTTCATACTTAGCTGTGTGGTATTTTCTCCAGAATGTGTAATCGCAATAAAAGGATCATAAATTATCCAACGAAATTATGCTAGTTTACACGTGTCTTCCGACTCCGTATAGAGGAATTTTTTTTTTAAATTTATCGATACTTTATTCGAACTCTCCAGACCAAATGTTTAACCAACAGTTAATAAATTTGGTACATGTTTATCTTGGAGGTCGGAAATGTGCTTCTCCAAGGGATTTTCTTAATTTTTTTTTAAATTTTAATTTTAAGTAATTAAAAATTAGGGGGCATTTTGACTTTTTTATTACAAAATTTCCGAGCATATATTTATATGAAGTATTAT